>OY992773.1:7092867-7526396 GCA_963921325.1 Logfia minima
GTTGAGATTAGGGTTTGTGCGAGTTGAGTTTCTGCGAACCGAGTTCCATTGCGAACTGAGTTCCTTTGCGAACTGAGATTTCTGCGAAGCGAGTTGAGATTCCTGCGAACCGAGTTCCATTGCGAACTGAGTTCCTTTGCGAACTGAGATTTCTGCGAAGCGAGTTGAGATTCCTGCGAACCGAGTTCCATTGCGAACTGAGTTCCTTTGCGAACTGAGATTCCTGCGAACCGAGTTCCATTGCGAACTGAGTTCCTTTGCGAACTGAGATTTCTGCGAATTGAGTTTAGTTGCGAGTTGAGATTTCTGAATACGCAAGATAACTTAATTTTTGATTTTAAAATGTCTGATTTGAGCCGAATGATCGAGATGGAACACGAGGTTGGCAAATCTAATGTTCCACCGAAGCTACTCAGACTTGAGGACTATTATGGGTGGAAAGACAGGTTCGAAAGCTACTGTAGATTCCATGACATAACTATCTGGCTGTGTATTAAAAACGGATATGTTGCACCTACAGCTGAGGTAGGGAACGCAACAGTGATTGTGACTTATGATCGAATGAATGACCATCAGAAGAAAGAATTCACCATCGATAATAAAGCACATTCTTCAATTAAGATGAGCCTTCCTAAGGAGATCAACCATCAGTTGAAGTCCTTTCACACAGCTAAAGAGCTGTGGGACGCTCTAGAAAAGAGATGTGAGGGGAGCCCTCAGGTGAAAGCTGGTAAATGTAATCTTCTAAAAAAGCAGTTTATGGTATTTAAGGCTTTTAGAGAAGAAGATCTTGAGGCTTACACCACCCGTTTCTATCATCTATTAAGTGAGCTTGACGACCATGCTATCTTTTATAATGACAAGGAGAAAACCGACAAGTTTATTGAGGGTTTACCTTGTAAATGGGAGATGTACGGTATCATGCTGAAAGATAATGATGAAAGATATGCAACCATGACCCTAGAGAAAGCGATTGATAAACTAAGGGGTTATGACTTCTCTAAGAAAACGAGAGATACGGATTCTGATCATCTACAGAATCCTGGTCTGTACCATGGAAAGACTAGTATCTCTAATTCCTCATCCAATTTGACCACGGCTTTGTTTGCAGGTGAAATTGATGAGATTGGAGAAAAATTGACTGAGGATCTCTGTTTCATTGCTTCGGATAACGGTGATAAACGAAACAGGAACACCACCTCAGATAAATCCACTCAAGGGCATCATAAGATGCCGATGAGTGTGAAATCAGCCGAACAGCAACTTTCTGTGTTGGCATCGTTCGTTGCTTCTTATGAAAACTATATTCAAGGGAAGATAAACGATCCAGCACAATTTGATGAAGATTATGATCAGGTTGATCCTGACGACTTAGAGGAAATGGACCTCCAGTGGCAACTGGCTATGGTGTCAAGGAGAGTAAAGAATTTCCTAAAGCGTACGGGTAAGAGAGTAGTTGGAAATCGACCAGGTTTTGACAAGTCCAAGGTCAAGTGTTATAATTGTCAAGGTTACGGACACTTTGCCAGGGAATGCCAAAGACCAAAGCTTGATGCTGGATCTTTAAAACAAGATTCGGGAAGTAATCTAACTTCCAAAGTCTTAGTGGTTCAGCAAATAGATGGATCTTATGATTGGTCTACACCATCAGAGCAAGCTCTCATGGCTGAGATTGACGATCAAGAGAAACAAATTGAATCCACTTCCTACATGCCAACTACTGAAGAACTTCAAGCTAATGTGCCACACACTGAAGTTAAGGGGATTGAGGAAGATGTTCTCTACATCAACTCGACAGAAGAAATGAGTCCCAATGATTTTGTGGCATATATGGCTGATATTCAATCCGAAAAGAAAAAGGTATGTCTAGATCTCCTTACTCTCACCGATGTATGCTATTTAGTTACTGATCTTCAAACACAGGTTAGTGTCTTTGCAGAATCTAACAAAACCTTGACCTCAGAATTAGACTTAGCTAAGTCTGATGTTCGTCGGTTAGGTGAAGATAAATTAGCACTGAACGAGAAGATTAAGAGTGATACTCTAGATAAGACCAGTCTGACTGACATTATAAATGAACAATGCATTAAAATAGACGGGTTATATCTAAACCTTAATGAGCTTAATAGAAATATAGCTATTAGGGATAAGGAGTTATCAGAGTCAAATATGAAACTGGTAGAGCTGAATAGAAAATTTGAAGGTTATAGAACTTCTTCTTTGACCTTAAATAGAATAATTGGCTCTCAACGTAGTGTAAAGGATGTTACTGGCCTAGGATACTCAGATGTCCCTCCGCCTTTTAATGCCAATTACACTGCTTCCACTTCTGTTGACTTAGAAATGACAGACGTTAATCCTGAGACTGAGGATTTGGAAAATCAACAGTCTATTGCATCTGAGATCCAAAAGGAGACTGTCAATGATTCATCTTTAACCAAGAGTACAGTCAAATCTCTCACTAAAGTACAATTCGTATCAAGTGGGATGATTGGAAGTACTGATGGAAATAATGAAGTCATTAAGAAACATAAGGAGTTACCTTCAGTGTCTTTTGATCAGATAAAGAAGGAGTCTGCTAAGACTGCTAAGTCACGAAAGCAGATGTCATGCTTCAAATGTCATCAACGAGGACATGTCTCTTCTTGTTGTCCCAATAAGAAGAATGAAGCTGCTCCTAAGCGCGAGGCCAGTGATAAGTCTAAAAATATCTCTAGCACAGACAGGTTAGGTACCAGACCTGGTATTGGTATTAAAGCTGTGACTGCTCTGAAAAGAGATGCGTCTCACAGTGTCTCGCCACCAAAACCTAAACGGCATGAAAACTCTGCTAAGGATCAGGTGCCGTCGAGGTTTATGACTCCCAGAAGGAACCAAAGTCATTTTGAGATTGGTTCTACATCTCGCACACAAGGAGTTTACCAAGGGTCCTATGATAATCGTAGCCAAGGGCAAAAATCCCAGGGTTATATTTCGGGGAGGGTTGGAAATCAATCAACTTATAGACCCAGGACCACTAATCATCAGCAAGCTGATGCGTCTTCAAAAGTGACCAAAGCTCCCAATGGGAAAAATGGTTACTTTAAAGAGCTACAGTTTGTTGATGATAAGGGACAAACCAAGACCGTAATGGCTTGGGTCCCTCTTGATAACTGATTGTTTACAACTTGTATGTGCAGGAGCAGACTGGGAACAATGATAATTGGTGGTATGTTGACAGTGGATGCTCTAGGCACATGACAGGAACCAGAAGTCTACTGACAGACTTCAGAGGTGGACTGAGACAAGGAGTGCACTTCGCCGGTGATAAAGGAGGAGTAATTACTGGGAAAGGAACTGTTTCTAATGGAACTTTGACTCTAGAGGATGTGAATTATGTTGAAGAACTAACGCACAACCTAGTGAGTGTTTCCCAAGTCTGTGATAAAGGTCATCCTGTTCTCTTCACTGAGAAAGAGGCCTTGATCCTGAAGCCTGGTCTTATCATTCCCGATAAATGGATACTGATGAAAGCTCCAAGGAAGAAGGACATTTATGCTATCAACATGAATGCTCCTATTACTTCAATGGTGTCTACTTGTCTGTTATCCAAGGCTTCAGAATCAGACTCTCTCCTATGGCATAGGAAAATGGCACACTTAAACTTTCGAAAAATGAACTATATAACCAAACATGGGTTAGTTCTGGGTGTACCACCGAAGAGTTTTGCATTTGAAGACAAGTGTATATCCTGCTTGAAAGGAAAACAGCATAAGAAACCACACAAGTCTAAAAATGTGAACTCTATTTCCTCGCCTTTTGAGTTGCTACATATGGATCTCTTTGGCCCAATAAGCAAGAGAAGCATAGGTGGCAAATGGTACTGTCTGGTTGTCACAGACGATTTCTCTAGATTCTCTTGGGTATTCTTTTTGGGATCTAAGGATGAAACTCAGGGCATTCTTATGGAGTTTCTAGATCTAATAGAGAACATCTATAGAAAAAGAGTTAAGAGAATTCGTAGTGACAATGGGACCGAGTTCAAGAATTCTACATTGAATGTATATTGCTTAAGCAAAGGCATTCAACATCAATTCAGTGCACCATATGAACCTCAACAAAATGGTGTTGCTGAAAGGAAGAATAGAACTCTAATTGAAGCAGCGAGAACAATGCTTGCAGATTCAAGGCTTCCGGTCATATTTTGGGCAGAAGCAGTGAATACAGCATGTCATGTTCTCAATCGGGTTCTTACGGTGAAAAAGCAGAACAAGACATGTTATGAGCTTTTGAACAAAAAGAAACCGAACTTAAAAGGGTTTGAACCCTTTGGAGTTTCATGTACGTTGTTGAAAACGAGTCATCAACCTAAATTTGGTGAAAAGGCTGACGAAGGATACTTCCTAGGTTACATGCCTAACTCACCAAACAAAAGGGCCTTCAATAAAAATTCGGGACGTGTTGAAATAGTTTATAACATCGAAGTTACGAGCTATACACATGACTCACATAAGGGATTGGATTGGCAGTTTGACTATTCAGATCTTTTCAAGTCATTTAAAGTCCCTATCAGTGACTATGTCAGTAACTCAGACATTCCTGAGCATTTATTGTCGGGAGATGAGGATCCCACTCCTTCTCCAACATCGAGTGCTCAAACGTCTGATGCTAGGAATATTGTCGATACTGATGTTGTCCCCCCTATCGAGTCACAACTACCTCAAGATGATATACCTCAAGAGAGTGAAGATCCTGAAATTGCTTCTCAAAGGGTTATGGATGATGTTCTTACTCCTCTGAGACAATTAAGGATATCAACTACTAATGATGGTATACCACCCTTGGAGGAAATTGGTGCCAACTTACAGGATGATATTCCAGTTGAACCTGTTACTTCAACAAGAATTAATAGGATTCATCCAATTGATAATATCATCGGTGATCCAAATTCTCCTGTTCTGACTCGAAATCAATCTAAAGCTAGTACATCCACTCATTCAAGCTTGTATGCTGAAATGAACGAGACAGGGATTTCAAATCTATGTCTATATTCATGCTTTATCTCACAAATTGAACCTAAGAATGTTCAGATAGCTTTGAAGGAAAATTCGTGGGTCGAGGCAATGCAGGAAGAACTGTCTCAGTTCACAAAATTGCAAGTTTGGGAGTTGATTGACCTACCTGTTGGGGAATATCCAATTGGAACTAGATGGGTATTTAAGTGCAAGAAAGACGATCGAGGAATCGTAATTCGCAATAAAGCTCGTCTAGTTGTCCAAGGTTTTAATCAACAAGAGGGGATTGATTACAATGAAGTGTTTGCGCCTGTGGCTAGGCTTGAAGCAATTAGGTTATTTTTAGCATTTGCAGCCTCAAAGAAAATAAAAGTATTTCAGCTGGATGTTAAAAGTGCCTTCTTGTATGGCAAAGTCAAAGAAACGGTGTATGTTTCTCAACCACCGGGATTTACTGATCCAAAGTATCCAGATAGAGTATATCGTCTCGATAAGGCTCTATATGGATTACATCAAGCTCCGAGAGCGTGGTATGAGACACTGTCCACTTATCTTCTTGAGAATGGATTCACAAGAGGAAGAATTGACAGTACACTCTTTGTGAAATGGAAAAGAAGAGACTTTCTACTTGTTCAAGTATATGTTGACGATATCATCTTTGGGTCATCTGACGAAAGGATGTGTAGTGAATTTGAAAAGGTTATGAAGAACAAGTTTGAGATGTCAGCAATGGGTGAATTGACATTTTTCTTAGGATTGCAAGTCGATCAAAAGAAATATGGATATTTCATTCATCAGACTAAGTATACTAATGAGCTTCTAGAACGATTCAAGATGGAAGAATCAAGAATTTTTCATACTCCTATTCCGGAAGCCCATGGTATTGGTCCAGATACATCGAGTGATAGAGACGTGGATCCTACTCTTTACAGGGCCATGATTGGATCACTAATGTATCTTACAGCATCAAGGCCTGATATAATGTTTGCAGTATGTGTCTGCGCAAGATATCAAGCTACTCCTAAAGAATCTCACATGCAAGCAGTAAAACGGATTCTTCGTTACCTCAAAGGGAAACCGAAGCTGGGACTTTGGTATCCGACTGATGGAGACTTAGATTTTGTGGCTTACACTGATTCTGATTACGGAGGATGCAATCAGAATAGAAAGTCTACAACCGGTGGATGTCAATTCCTAGGAGGTAGACTGGTCTCTTGGCAATGCAAGAAGCAAACCTCAGTAGCCATTTCTACATGTGAAGCTGAGTATGTTGCAGCTGGCAGCTGTTGTTCCCAAGTTCTGTGGATACAACAGCAATTGCTTGATTATGGGTTGAATATAACAAATACGCCTATGATGATTGATAATGAATCAACGATCTCAATAACCAATAATCCAGTCAAGCACAGTAAAACTAAACATATTGATATTCGACATCACTTTATTAGAGACTGTGCTGAGAAAAACCTGATAAAGTTAGCTAAGGTTCCATCTGTGGATAATTTAGCAGACTTATACACCAAAGCGTTCGACAGAGCTCGATTCGAGAAATTGGTGCAACTAAATGGAATGAGAAATCCAGAGGATTAGTCTTCCATAGAGTTATTTTGTAATAATTAGCTGGTCTTATTTATTAGTTTATGCCATTTTTAAAAAATAAAAAAAAAAAAAAAAAAAAAAAAAGGAGAAAAGGGGTTAGGCGTATGGCATTCATTTGCTTGTTACCGTTGGGGAATCGCCTCCGATAAAGGTTAAGTCTTTATCAACTGGGAAATGATAGTAAATTAGAGGAATCGGCTTAATAAATGTAGGTAAAAGTCTTAAGTTAGATGTGTTAGTAGATTCAAATTTGTTACATGAACTTTACATCTTTAAAACCAGGCATTCACTTATCTTTATTTTAGTATACTCCTCTCTCCACACGATATAATCTACTTGAAAAACTTTAGATCTAGATAGCTTCATTATATGATGTACTGGTAGGCAATGTCTGCTTTGATTTCTGAGCATATAATAAGCTATAAATCTTCTGTGTGTTATCTCGTGTGATTTACTATATGACGTATGACATAAGTCTTAATTGATGAAAGATAGTCTGACCATACACTGTTATCAAGAATCTATGAAAATATGTCAAGACAAATAATAAGAATTATGGCTGTTAGTGAAATTACTGGTGTCTCTATTGTACTAAGTACAGACCTGACTCCTTTAGTTTTGCCAATAGTTTCAAGCTTGGTTTGTCTATACTAAGGGATCTTCTGTTGTACTAAGTACAGAACTAGAACCACTAGTATCTACAAAACGAGTTTGATATTTGTCACATTTACTCAAGGGTATGTCATATGTTTCGAAAAGAACATCATTTAGTGACCTCTATCTTGCAAAGTGAAAGATACAGTGTTATGTGTTTTACTAAATTTCTCAGTATGTCATTTTTGAATCACATTTGGTAATACACATACAAACAATAAAAGGTTTGCTCGGAAATCAGTATAGACTTTGTTTATATGGATTATAATACCAGTAATCATCTTGAACTGTCTATGATATTTAAATCACTTCATTTTGACATGAATATTATATTTTGTGGAAATAGGTAACCAAGTTATACTCTTATAAATGTAAGTTGATAAATGGTTAAGTTGTGAGTTCTTATGTAACTTATTGTGAATTTCATAAGGTTTGCATACTAACAATCTTCTTAGATTTTTTACTCATCATTTGGTTCAGCTGTTTCTTTCTAATATGATCCCACTGTCGATAATTTCTTAATGCCCTCGATTAGGATCTATTTTACTTTATTTTATTGTAATTTTATTTTAGTCAAAGTGTTTCATTAATACAAGGGTACTTGATACCAATGTTTATTATGAATCATTGAACTTTTATTTATTTCATTTTATCTTATTTCTCTTTATTTTATTTTTCTTATGTTTCTATTGTTCGTATTATTGCATCACAAGTGAAAGATCCTCAGATTTTAGACTTGTGCACGATTTCCTAAGTCTCACAAGTGAAAAATACCTTATTTTAGACTTGTGCGCATTTTTCTAAGAACGACAAGTGAAAAATATTTTATTTTAGACTTGTTCGCTATTCCATAAGAAAAACAAGTGAAAGATCCTCAGATTTTAGACTTGTACGCAATTTGGACTTAAAAATTGACGTTTTGTAATTAAAATGTAATTTTTGGACAAAAATTGCGAACTGAGAATAGTGTTGCGAATTGAATGGGGCTGCGAGCTGAACTCAACTCTGCGAGTTGAGTTCTGCGAGCCGAGATTCAATGGGTATAAAAAGGGCTGCGAGTTCAGACTTCAAACTCACTTGCGAATCCAAACACATTTGCGAGTTGACAGTTGCGAGCCGAAACACTATTTCATTATTATTTTCGAAATTTCGTTTTGGCATCGAACGTTTGACCTTATTGCTTTTATACATTTTTGGATTGTGAATCTATTGAGGTATAAATCAAGCTAATCCACCGTGTAGTTTGATCAAAATCGACATTTTATTAAAAATAAGGGTTTTTGATTTTTAATTACCAAAATCTTTAATATAATGCTCAAATCAACACGAAACCTTAGGGTTTATGTTAATAGGAGTACATTGGACCTGAGGACATAGACTGATCATGCTAAAACTTCCAAAATTTGAAAAATTTGGATGATGTCATTTCTGCAGTTCATCCTGCGAGTTGAGATCCAACTCAACTCGCAGGTCAGCAGGTCAGCAGGTCAACGGGTCAACATTCATTCTGACTTGCGAGTTGAACTCTGCGAGTTGAACTTGCGAGTTGAACTTGCGAGTTGACCTGCGAGTCAACCTTGCGAGTTGACTTGCGAGTCCAACCTGCGAGTTGACTTGCAAGTCTAACTTGCGAGTTGACTTGTTGACTGCGAGTTGAACTTGCGAGTTGAACTTGCGAGTTGACTTGTTGACTGCGAGTTGAACTTGCGAGTTGACTTGTTGACTGCGAGTTGAACTAGCGAGTTGACTTTTTGAAACTTTTGATTTCTAATTTTAATTTACGATCTCTCGATTAGTTAACTAATTGAGCGTTTATAAATTAAAATAGTCTTCGGTTAGACGTGTCGACTTAAATGTAAACACGTAAAACCGTATACTTTATATATAAGACTTATGACTTTCCGTAATAAGTAATATATTTGTGTAGCAGGTTAATTTGAAAGTTAGACTTATTGATTTAGTATATGTTGAACCACTATAATTGATAATTAAGTTTGACGACTTAATAGTTCAATTATGAGTTGTAGATCATATAAGTTTATCAATATTGGTTAAACACATTGTCTAACATTTGTGTGATTTGTAATATTACAGATATGGCTCGACTATTTGTTGCTCATCACAACGTGCTTGTTGATTTGGATGTCAATGCACGAGGTGCATCCAGGGTCGCTCGGATTCTTACTTTTCTGAGTCGATCAAGGATACAGTACGCCATTACAGAGTCACCTGCTCTTTCACATGATATACTTACCCAGTTCTGGGCTAATATAGTATATGACACATCTGTGAATCCTCCGGTCATCCAGACAAGGATTAATGACCACCCGGTTATCTTCTCTGCCTCAGATCTGCAAAACATATTACAGTTAGGCACTGTAGAGCAGGAAGATGGACCGACAGAGTTTTCTTCGGATTTTATTGAGGGAGCTCTAGGACGTATGGGGTATGTTGGACCCAAGAGAGGGCGTCAGTTCTTGAAGGCGCTCGTTTTTGGTGAGTGGAGGTTTTTATGGCATGTCCTTGTAACTATCTTTGGACCGAAGAAGGGAGGATACGATGAGTTGAGCTCTTCTCTCCTATCTGCTTTACTGTCACTGGTTTATAACAAACCATACAGCTTTTCAGATTACATCTTTGGGGAGATTGTACGCCAAATTTTGGGGGGAGTTAGATCGCAGTTTATGATTTATCCTCGATTTTGCATGCTGATTATTAGGGCCTCTATCCCTGATCTGCCGGTTTTTCAAGCGGATCTGAAGGTTGATACCATTGGGTTACGGGCATATAATGCGATGTTTATGCAAACCTCTCGCAGATTCGAGATGCAACCACAGCTGACAGAGTTGTTTGGGTTTTTGCTTAATCCAGATTATGTGACGCCACCAAATCATGGTTGGCTGGATGTTGATGTGGCAGAGGGTGCTCCTGAGCCACAAGAACTGATCGAGGAGGTTCTAAATCAGGCAAATCAGCAAGAGCCACAAGTTAATGCTGATGTTGCAGCCGAAGTGGTGCAACAAGTACTGGCTGATATTGATGATGCCAATGATCCCATCATGCAAGATGTGGATCAGTATGTTGCTGAAGCACCAAGGGTTGCAGAACCCACCACTGAGGCACCAGATGCTGTTGGGCCATCGGGCAGTGATGGAGAAGCTGCTTCTGCTTCTGAATCTGGGTCTGATGCTGATGATGATGATGATGAGACTGGACCACCAGGGTTTGTCTCCGGTATCCCTGAAGGGATGATTCGTCAAGGATCAAAATTGATTATGGATCCGGCATTGAAGTTAAAAAGAAAAGCCGTTGATCAGGATCCTGATTTTGTTCTTGTCGAAGAAGATGAGGATGAAGATGAAGAGGAGGAGGTGCTAATTACTCGACCTCGCAAGCTGCTCAGACAAACAGCTTCAACCTCTGCAGCTCATCTACAATCAAGTTCTACGCCCTCAGAGGCTGAAATGATTGCTGCTTTGGTTCGCCCGTCTTCGCACCCAACCACCAAATCTAGCAGGGTCGCAGCGCGTCTATTAACCGATGTCGCTACCGAGATAGCGAAGAAAATGCAACCGCCCGCTCCCACGCCACCAACCACCACTACTGCTGCTCCATCCACCTCCTCTGCGACTGATTCTGATCATATTAATAGCTTAGAGTCCAGAGTTCGAGAGTTGGAAGAAACCGTCAAATTCTTGATTTCTCAAATGCTGTCTATGTCTGATAACATGACTAATCAGAATGATGCCTACTCACTGCTCATCAAGACGAATAACAATCTGATAGATGATGTAGCTGACAAGCAGAGGCAAATTGATAGACTTGATCGCCTGGTCATCAGCCTTCTGAAGGACAAGCCATCTCAAGGGGAGGTATTGATATATCAAGAGTCCTGCAAGGAAGATGAGCTGGCGAAGAAGAATAAGAATGATGAAGACGATGATCCCGCAGCTGGAAAAGAAAGTGAGCTGGCTGGTCCTTCAACGACTGGTCAGCAGACTACATTTCAGGGGGAGTCTGCTGAAGCAAGTGGTAGTGGAGCTGGTGCTGGTACTGCAAAGGGTGGAGCTGAAGAAGGTGACACTTGTATTAATATAGATTGAGTGTAATTATTAATACATTGTAACTTTGAATCATTTTGTAATTAAGATGTTTGAACTTGAATGTTTAAAATGTTATAATTATGAATGTTCGTATATTATAAGTCTTTTGTAATTCTAGATTGACTATGATCGATAAAAGAGTTATAGGATCATATAATATATGATGTTCGCATATTATAAGACTTATTCAAATTTTAGATCGATTATCATAATCGATGAAAGATTTGAATAAGTATATATAATATATTTCAAATACACAAAGGGATTAATAAGAAAAATCTTAGATTGATTCAGGGAAATCAATGAAAGAACTTATGATATTAATCTATTTGTGTATGTATTTCTATAGGTCATGAAATGTTGAACTTATCAGATTCTGAAGGCGACATGCCAGATGAATTAGATGAGGACATTGACTTTGACCTTGAAGAAGGAGAGTTTGTACCTCCTGAAGATTGGACTTTCATTGTTAATGATGGGGCAGACGAATGTGTAGATCTTGACGCTGATGTTGTTGAACACATTGTAAGCCCATCTAAAACTAAAGTGGTCATCAAGGAAGAAGATGGAGAAAGGGTTGTTGAGTTAGATGAAAGTCTAGATGACTCAACCAGTTCTGAATCAGAAGATGACCTTCCAGAGAAACTCAGAAATAATCCCATGTTTAGACCTCTGAAAAGGAGAAAGCAAAAGGTTGGGATGTCTGAAGTAGATATAACTGGAAAGAAAGCTCCAAGGAAGGGGATCATCGGCTGGTATTTTGATTCTGACTTGAAACTTTTCGCTATCAAAAGATTTGACGGAGTTCAATATTTCGATAAGAAGCTTAAAGTATTCAGTTCGCTTCCTCGATTTGAAGTTCGAGACTTGGCACGCTTAGAACTGATAAATCCCAGTAATGATCCCTACGCAACGTACGTTGAGAGAATCATTCGGACTGAGGGTAGATCAATGAAGTTTGAGAAGATTAAGCCAAGAGTCGGAAAGACGATCAAATTAAAGGAACGAAGTCAGAGAACTGGCCGAAGATTAAGGAAGAAAACTTATCCAGCTGTCAAGTGCATACAGCAGATACCACTAAAACCTATGCCACAGAATATTCTGGGAAATCTTCTGAATTGGCACGTGGATTCTGAGACTGGTGAAGCTGTCATGGTTGAAGCTGATGATGAAGTTGAAGGAGGAGAAAGAGTAATTCTGACAGTCTATGACCATCGACACCTGATGAATCTGTCGAAGAAGGACCTATTGAAGTTAAACGAAATTAGGATCCTGACGACTGAAGCATGGGGTGATCTTGCAAGAGATTATCAATTAATGGTGAAGACTTGTGTTAGAATGAAGATTCATATGGGCAGTAGAATTTACAAGTGAAGACCAAGGACAAAGTTGAAGATAACGACGCTAGAGCTATTGTCAAGGGGGAGTCTGTTGGGACATATTATTGTGACAACAGATCTAGCTTGTAATAGGACTAGTGTATTTATTGTCAAACTTGTATAAATTGGTTTAGACTCGTAAATATATGATATTAACTTGTTATTATTATTTGTTAAATGTTATTGAACAAGTATCGAATTTCAAAGTTAAAGTCAAAATTCGCGAATTGAGAAGTCAACTCGCAGGTTTGACCTGCGAGTTGAGATCTCATCTCGCAACCATCTGGACTCGCAGCTCTCAGCTGCGAGTTGAGATCTGGGCTCGCTGATATCTGGACTCGCAGGTCTTACCTGCGAGTTGAGATTTGGGCTCGCAATCATCTGGACTCGCAGGCCCATGGGCTGCGAGTTGAGTCAACTCGCAAAGCCCATGGCCTGCGAGTTGAACCAGATATAAATATTTTAATGCTGCTCATTATTATGAGAGACCTAGAAATCCGTGCCAGAAATACACACACCAAATATTTTAAGTATTCTCTCCTCGAAATCTGTGCAGATATAAAAGCATTTATTGAATAGGCTCGGTTTTGATTGTTTAACACTAGTTAATATCAAAACGAAGCTTGTTAATTAATTGCAAAGTTATATAAGCAATAAACCTTAAGTATTGAGGGATTCCGCACCTCAATACCTAAAAGATAATCCGTTATCGCTAACCAAGATCTAGAGACTTACATTCTATTAACTTGAGTTTGTATATGACAACATTTGGGGAATTATGCTGTCTGTTTCCTTTGTTGTACGTTTGTACAGACCTGGTCTCAGTCTGTATACTTTCAAAAACAATGCAAACAAAAGTCAAAAGTACTTACAAATCTTATAAAATCAAAGATTACTTACGAGGTCGCCAAATGGTTTGACCAAGTTTGGTTTTGCAATCACTTGAATCAAGTGTATGTCGCTTTGTTGTATGTAAGTACAGACCTGTCACCGCTGGCTTGATTCTTAAAAATGTTGAATTCAAATGCTTTCTCTAACTAATCGAAGTCTTGGGCATGACTTGATACTAGGGGTATATCTATGTGAGATTCACGAAGACTTATTCACTCTCACAATAATTGCTAAGCTTGAAGTTGAGTATGTTATATGTTTAAGTGGAAAAACAATACCTCTAATCGTCTTGTTCCTGATTGTCTCTTTGGCTAGTTAACTCTGCGTGCTAAATTTAAATTTGGACAAATATACTGATAATCAAAATAACACTTACTATTTCCTAATAAATGCATGATATCCTGATATGATCCTTAAGCAGACATATTACAATCTTATCCCCGATTTATTTTCTTTTTGGTATTCTTTACTTTTAAATTATAAAGAAAATTACAAAAATATTTTAGTTCTATGTTGTTTTATTCAATATCACATATCTTGTTAAAGTCAAATATTGAAGATATAAAAGATGTTGGTTATTCTCCAATGACTGTGAAGATAAATTATATTGGAGAAGCTGCTAAAGATTGAGAGATGGTCATATAGTTTGAAGATCTTATTGTATGCAAAAGGTGTGTCAGTCACATGAATCTGAACATCAATATTATGAAGACCATGCTATCTCAATGGGGGAGTGTCTAAATATTGAAGACATAGAGGAGTTTGATTGAAGACTTAACTGAAGATTATTTTTGAAGACCAAGCTGCAGACATGGGGGAGTTTGTTGGTGCATCTAGAGTGTCTGTCACTTGGTCTAGGTTATCGAGTTGTAATAATTAGTCTAGTTTTTGTTACTAGCGATATTGCAATATCGCATAAGCGATATCACCAATATCGCATATGCGATATCACAATATCGCTAAACAGGCTGATTAGTCACCTATAAATAGTCGTTTAGGGTTTCAGATATGCGGTTGCTAAAATTCGTATTTGTGCAGCCTGTGTTGTTTCTCCAGTCAATCATCTGTAAATCACAATTGGTTTGTTTGATTAATATTATTATTGTGATTGCTTGTGTTGAGTTTAATTGTTAACGTACTTTGATTTTGCTATTGTATTCCGCGCTCTAGCATTTGATATTGATTCATTGTGAAAGGTCGTTCCCTTAACGGTCCAACAGTATTCAATAGCTTCACTTCACGATGTATTGGTAGGCATTAGGCAAAATGATTTTCAAGTATTTAATCTATATTAAATAATACGATTTTTCTGTGAAATCTTTATTTTGATGTATGACTTACATCTTAATTCTAAGAAATAGATTGTACTTGAATACTTGCTATTGGATATAAAATAAAATTAAATCATCTAGGGGGTTCACTGACTGTTTCTTCTGCTACATCTTGAAACATGTTGACCTAGATTCAGTCAATGTATCCTAAAACTGGAACAAACTCGACTACAAAACAAGAATATCGTTTTCAAGGTCTCTAGTCAAACTATGTCGCTCTGTTGTACGAAAGTACAGACCTGTCACCTCTGGTTTGATTTTAGATTTGTTTGTTTCTAACCCTAGTCTTGTCTTATAGCTGAAACATGTACCTATGTACATTGCTGATAAAACAAAATGACTTGACTTTAAAGATGACATAAAAATGAAAAATATCTGATACATGTTATACTTAAATTTCTAGATTTTAAGGGTATATCAAATGTAAGATACATAGTAAATCGTGAACAATAATTAAACATGTACTTGAAAAGTCAGCATGTCGAATGTTTAAGTGGACAACAATATCGATAATCGTAGTGATCTATAATTTACAACAATAATAACAAAGGAATTAATAAAAATTCCTAACTGTGTATTGTGCTCATCATGGCTAATTCGATCTTTGTATCAGTGACACTCTAAAAAAGATTGTACGTTTCAAAATATGAACAATTTCATATTCGCATTTTACATTTTATGTTATTTTAAGTTATTAAATAAATAAATAAATAAAAGTTCTTCGTTTATGGAAAATATTTACATTTTATTAGATTAAGTGCTCAAACCTTGGCTCATTAACTGTCTAAGTATTTAGGTAATTGATAAATGTTTTCAAATTGAAAATGTTAAACTTTTTAGTTTTAAAATACTAAGTTCGTACGAACTTAGAATGTATGTTCGAAGTATAAGTTCGTACGAACTTAGACTTGGGGTATAAAAGGGTCAACTCTCAGTCAAACCCTTCACTTTTACTAAACCCTTCGAACTTTATATTCGTACGAACCTACTGGTGCATTCGAACATACCTGCGAACTTGTACTGTTTCGTAATTTTCAAAATTAAAATCCATTTCTCATCCGTGTTAAGCTGTTTTAATCCGTTAAATATCATCAATATCATACACCGCATCTTTGTAAGTAACTATTTCGATGTTTTATCCACTAAACATGAAATCATTTGGATTTTATTAAGTTTTCTCAAAAACCGAATATATTATGTTAAACCGCACCATTACGCATTTTTCGAACATACCTGATTATGTTTTAAATGCAAAAAATTTTGAAATTAACAAAGTTGTTCATCTGTTCGAACTTACATGTTCGTACGAACCTACATGTTCGTACGAACCTACATGTTCGTACAAACCTAGCAAATGTAAGTTCGTACGAACTTAAGTTTGACCTGGTCAAACAGTAAGTTCGTACGAACCTACATAGGGCAGTAAGTTCGTACGAACTTATAATTCGTACGAAACTACTTTGGTTCGAACTTTGAATTTTTTAATAATAATGATTTTTGGCTTGTTTTAACTGTAGATTCTTCATTGCAGGACTCTAAGTTAATTATCTCTTATATCTAAAATTATTATTATCTATTTCTGGTGTGTTTGTGTTTTTTGTGTGTAGAAATGGCTGATCAACGTGCATTCTTTAACAAGCACAACGTGGCGATCTCTTTCGATCTTGCCGATTCGGGCACTGAACAGTTCCCAGGCATGCTGACATTCTTACTCACTCTCCGAATCTAAGGATTGCATATCTCCGACAGTTCTGGGCTACGGCCGTTCATAACTGTGAGCCTCAGCCACCGGTGATTAGAGCTACTGTCAATGGAGTTAATATCGAGTTCTCTGCAAAGTTTCTGAGGTAGGTTTTGCAGTTGGGCACTGAAGTTCAGGAAGGTGGCCCGACAACGTTTCCTCTTGAGATGCGTGTTGGCGCGTTCCAGCGTATGGGATATGTTGGGGATATTACCCACACCCAATACACCAAGAGTTTGGTGTACGGCCAGTGGCGTTATTTGATGTACATTCTATTGGTATCTTTTGGGCCGAAAAAGGCTGGGTTCGATACCAAGAACCACAAGATGCAGTTAGGAATGATTTCTCTTGTATACAACAAACCCTACTGTTTCTCTCGGTATTTCTTTGATGAGATGGTTCAACAGATCAAGGGGAGCGTGAAAGATCGTTTTATCTTATACCCCCGCTTCATTATGATGGTGATCAATGCTTTGATTCCGGATCTTCCGGCAGTGGATCCTGTTGTTCACTTGATGCCGGTTGATAAGAAGATCTTCGGCCATTGCCTCAGTCACAACATCCGTCGAGTTGTTGCTGATCGGCCTCAGGCTGTGCCGTTATTTGGGGCGGTCATCGATGCTGCCTATCAAGCACCACCAAATGATGGATGGTGGAATGTGCCTCCGCCCAGGCAACTGCTGAGGTTCCGATTCCAAAACCTCCACTGGCCCAAGTACAACCTCAAGTGGCTGTTGTTGAGCCACAGCAGGAGGTCGTTGAAGAGATCCTGCACCAAATAGAGCACCCTGCAGAGGGAGAGCGTGTTGACATTGATGTTACTAAGACTTTTGTTAGAGATGTCCTCCAGGGCGGCGCGAGTTCAAGTGCTGCGGCCGCTAGTTCAAGGCCTGATTATAATGAACTTATCCGGGAGATTGACACGTATCTCGCCGATGATGCAGCAGGATCTCGGTCTGCTGATGCAGCTGAAAAAGATGCATCTCAAGATTCTAAGGCCACTAAGACTGATGCCGATGATGATGATGAGGGTGATGATGATAAGGACCGACCAATGATAGGGTTTCATGGTTCTAGGGGTGTGTTACTTGACCCTAAGGCAGCAAGGGAGAAGGAGAAGGGGAAAAGGAAGATCCAGGATGACGAGGACTATGTTCCTGGGGGCACCGATGATGAGTATGAGCCAGAAGAGTTCTTGGTGCGAGCTCGTAAGCGCCAACGTCCAACTGGTGTGGTTATCGGAGAGGGTAGTCCAGCTCCTCAAATCATAACTTATACACCACCACCCGTCGCTCCACTCACAGTACAACCACCACCTATTACAGTACCACCCACTTCGACTTCAGCAGTGTCTCAACGTAATAGTGAGGATGAGCCGCATCCTTCACCATGTCTTCAGACGGCTTCCACTGTCTCACCACCGGTTACTTCCACTTCAACACCACCAACACTACCATCAGTTACACCAACAACCGCTCCACATCCAACTCAATCCACCCAGTCTATACCCGACCCGGCTGCTAGTTTATCTGATCTAGAAAAGTTTGAATTTCTTCAGGGACGGATCACAAACTTAACCAATATAGTTACGTCTCTGACTCATCTTGTTGATAGTCATGAACGTCGTATTCAGGTCTTGGCTGATTTGAATGACAAACTGATAGAGCGTAACGATAAACTGGAGGAGAAAGTAAGGCTGAATGAGATCACTCTCTATCGCCTGAAGCGCCAGACAGTCAAGGGAGTCAGACGTCAGGGTGCAGGGAAGATGAGTTGAGATTCTGACAATGACAAAGACAATGATCCGAGTGCACCCAAAGAAGGTGAGCTGCCTGGCTCTTCATCTAGAGAGCAAGGTGCAGCAAAGGCTCAGGGGGAGTGTAGTCAAGGAATTGGTGGGAGTGGAACTGAGGAAACTCCAGTAAATCTAACAGAATCTGACACTATCGAAGCGTTGCTTAGTTTAGACGATTTTGATAGCGAGGGATCAGAGTTAGAGGAAAGAGAAATCTTGGATAAGGAGGTTGCAGATTGGAAATCAGACGATGAGATCATTCCAGATGACGATACTGATATTGATGAACATATAGTGTCAAAGCAACCGGTAATTGAAGTAGTTGTTGAAAATGAAGCTGGTGTGAAAGTGATCAACTTAGAGCAGGACTTAGCTCCTGAAGTTGAATCAGATTATGAGGAAATTGAACCAACTCGAGAAGATTTAAAGAAATTATGGTTCAAGAAGGTGGAAAAGGAACCAGAAATCAAATATAAAGGCGATATCAGGGTCAGAGGATCGGGCGAGCTGAAGCGAGGCGTCATAAGTTGGTTTTATGATAGCGATCTAAAGCTGTTCATACTAAAAAGATATGATGGGATTCAGTACTTGAAGAACAGACTGAAGACCTTTAGCTCGTTGTCGAAGATTGAATTGAAGGAGCTAGCCTGGCTAGACTTGGTAAATATTGGAGATGATCATTACGCTCGTACTTTAGAGAGAATATTAAAGCGTGAAGGAAGATCAAATAAGTTTGAAGAGTTAAAGCCAAAGCCGGGGAATAGAGTTCCTGATCTGACCAGGATTGATTCTATAACTAACAAGTCGTGGATGAAAATGGTCTACAGATCAGTCAAATGCTTGAAGAGGGTTTCGTTGAAGAGAATGCCACATAACATTCTTGAAGATCTGAAGTAGTGGTATGTTGATAACAAGACTGCCGAAGCAGTGATGGAAGACAATGAGGGAAAGGAGCTGTTGAGAGTGTATGACAGTTTACATCTAGTAAACTTGTAGAATGATGATCTGATGAAGCTTCATGCAAACAAGATCTTATACAGAGACAGTTGGAGGCATGAAGGCCAAAGATATTAGAAGGTCGTGAAGGTGTGCGTGGAAAAGAGCTTATGGGTTGAGAGTCGACAGAGTTGATCGAGAATCAAGTTCGACAGAGCCAGAAGACTGAAGACAGATAGAGCTATTGTCAAGGGGGAGTCTGTTGGTGCATGTTTTGTGACAACAGCTCTTATTTTGTAATAGTTAGTTTTGTTATTAGTTTTGTAGTCAATAATTGTATTTTCTTAACTTAGCTTTTTATTTGTATTGATGTAAGTTCGTACGAACTTATATGTTTGTATGAACCTAGGATGTTCGTACGAACATGGTAAGTTCGTACGAACCTAGAAGCAGCTAAGTTTGTAGATTATAAATACAAACTTGTAACACTTCATTTGTACGCTTTTTATCTGAGATATTCGAATATACACTGCTAAGTTCGAATACATACGAAGATATATTGTAAAACACTTATATTGCACTTGTTTAATTGTCGTTTTGTGTATTAGTTGATTCCGCACTCTAATACACGTTACAATCTCGTTTGGATCCATTCAAAGGGGACTTTCAGTTTGTTACCCATTTAGTATGTATATATAACAAAAAGGAAAAAGAAATTCTACCAAAACTAAGTGTTATTTAAAAAAAATTGTATCTAATCTTTTACTTATATAAATATAAAGTTTTGGAGTTTTGAAAGGAATCAAGTTATCAACTAATTATTGATTTAGGGATTTACATTTTTTCACTCTTAATTTATATAAATGTTTGATCGAAGTTTTTAGCTTGTAATAGAAATTGCAACAATATTTTCATGTGTAACCTACGAATAGTTTACTAAATTTAGTTGTATAGATATCATATATGTCTTGTTTTCATCTTCAAAAACATTACATGATATACTTAGTACTGAGTTTTATGTAACACTTAACAACTACGTACTAAGTAAAAGATTAGATTAAACTCACGATGCAATTCAAAATAAGTCATCCACTAAATCGAGTTATGTTTGAAATTATTGAGTTGATTATCTGAGTAATACGATGAATGATCATGTGTGAAAATATGATTGGGGAATTTGATCGTGAAACGCAAAGATTATGAGAAAATCATTTTGCTGATAGCTAATTTAAAACAAATATTGAAATTAAAGACACGCAAAATAGAACATCGAAAACTTTTAGACGAAGTCCCTTAAAACTAAGTGACAAAAAGTAAGACTAGTCACCTTTTCACATAAAATTGACTTAACATCATACATTTGAACTTTTTTGAGGACTTCCAATGTTGTTTTTTTCACATATAGTGGATCTAATCTCTTTGACGTTAAATTATTTTTTGCCTTAAAGGCTAAAATATCTTGAAAATCGTTGTAGTTTTTCTATATCTAATACATGATATCAATAATTTGGGGCCTTATAAAATTGGAGGCCTAAAGCGCTTGATTCACCAGCTTTACCCTTGAGCCACCCCTGTGTCGAATGAACTTGGGGCAGGGCACCCAAGTGTTGCAAAAATCGCAATCGCAGTGGTGGTCGTTTTCTCATTTACATTCGGTACTATGCATGCCATCATTCTACTCATTTTCCGACATAAATATCCAGCCATTTTTGCCGATACTTTAGAAGTTCAAGAAGTGGTTTACGCTCTCACTCCATTACTAGCAGCTTGCCTTATCGTTAATAATATTCAATCTGCACTCTCAATTACTATACTTTATCACTAAAATTCGGCATTTTTAAAATTAATTTAGTTCTATCTCAGACCTTTGATTTGCTCGTTGAAAGGCAAATGATATATTGAGTAGAGGTATGACACTTGAACTGTTTTACGTGTATAATTGTAGGGGTGGTAATTGGGGCGGTGGCAAGCTGTGATAGCTAAAATAAATATTGCATGTTACATCTTTAACATTCCTTTGGACTCGCTCTGGGATTTGCAGCCGATCGATGAGTATTGCTATTAACACGTCGTCAAATCAATGAATTAATGTTTGATTGGAAGACTGTATTGTTATTTATTATTATTTTATTAATTATTAATTAATTATATACTATATTATTTTATGTTTCTTCAATAATTTTTAGAAAAGAGAATGGAGAGCAAATATTCTATAGTATGAATTTAAATATAATTATTAGAAAGAAGTTAAGATCATTGGATCGTAAAAGGTGAAAAACAATGAAATACTCATAATCCACCATCATATTCTCTTTTAATTATATATAAAGATAACATATTGCAGTCGATTTCTGGCCGATTTTTTTATATAGTTTATAGACCCGTGATAATGCAGGACGAATTTAGTTTTTATAAAGGAATAAAATATTTGATCGATTTTTTTGTATAGTTTATAGACCTGCGATAACGCCAAACGAATTTAATTTTTATAAATGAATAAAATATTGTGACCAATTTTTTAATACGAATTAAATTTTTATTTGGTTGAGTTTTATATAGTTTATAAACCTGCTATAATGTGAGACAAATTTAATTTTAATAAATGAATAAAATATTGGAGTCGATTTTTTTATATTTTATAAACCCGCGATGACGTGGGTCGAATTTAATTTTTATTTGATTGATTTTTTTATATAGTGTATAGACCAACTATAATGTGGGACAAATTTAATTTTAATAAAATGAATAATATATTGTGGCGGATTTTTTTATATAGTTAATAGACTCTTTAATATTTATAAATGAATAAAGATAACTTTTCTTATATTTTTTTTAGTTTTAATCTAGATATACTTTTATGATCAGTTTATTTTAATTTACGTTTTGATTTAAAAAAAAAAATTGATACTAAAAAATATATACGTTAAATAAATATCATATGACAATAAAATTTATGTCGGTATGTAGATAAAATTACATTGATCATTGATATATATTCAGAATTATTTCATGCATTGTGTAAAAGAATTATCAGAGAAAAATAAAATAATACGTAAATAAAAATAAAATAATATTATATATTAAAACTGACATCTTTTCCATCAATCTATTTGCGTAAAAAGCACTTTATTCCGTGCAAAGAGAAATTCCCCCGATTGGGGCATCATGGTTAGGAATTTTTGTTCATTCTGATTCTTTTCAATCATTTTAAAGTCTTGGTTCTTTAATTTAACAAGTATGAGAATTTTGCAGTTATATGGATAGGCATGTTGACTGGAACTGTTCTACAAACCACCATGTTATTCTTGATTTGTTACAAACTAACTGGGAAAAAGAGGCACTTCATTTTAACGCGTACTACGTACTTCTTTAGTTCTGGTAAAAGAGGTGGTACATCATACGCATTGAGCAACAAGTATTAATACGAGTCCGGGTCAGAACAAGTTAAACAATGAGTTCAGGTTAAAATAAGTAGTAATTTTACTAGGATTTAGCATGGCTCCAACACGTCAAACTGGGTTGGGCTGACTCACCAACATTTTGTTAAAACAATGTTTAAAAATATATTAATTAATAATAATTGAACAATGATTAGAAAACTGTTGTTAAAACTTAAAATAATAAATTTTGTATTGAACAGACTTAAGTGGTTGCAAGAATTTAAAAATACTATATATGATTTTTGGCCTATTTAACATGCATTTGAAGGTTATTTGTTTGAGGGTTACGTGTCCTAAAATTAAGAAATTATGACTGAAAATTTACCTAACCCATTTGGTCAGTTAGCAATAGATTTCAACCGAAATAACCCGTAAGAAGAAATTTCAAACTCTAGAAATTATTGAGTCATTGTTCTTTTCAACTACTAGAACAAGATCAACTTACCATTATTGTGTATTTCGTTGTAGGCCTCCTTGGCTGACAAGAGAATTAAAGAATGGTCAGGTCAAAGGAATGTGGTTGAAGTGCAATATAAGGATGGCAAAAGGCAACTTCCTATTTTTGGTTGATTCTGATTTTGATGCATGGAACTTCTTTATTAAATTAGTTTTTATTCATGAACTTATTCAATCAATGTTCAAATTGTAAGGATCAAATTCTAGTTTCTACGCATTTTTGATAATGTGAAACTCGATTATTGGAGTCCATGGCTATTTGATTAAAATTATATAATTAAGTTCAATTGAGAATGTATTATTGTTGTGAAAATGAAAGATCGAATAATAGCCATTGGATCTATTAAATGAATGGTCTAAGTTAAAACATTAAATCTCTTAAACACAATTAAGTTTTTTAGACATTGAGAAGAAGGGTATTATGGTAATTTTACCAGTTATTTTAATTTCACGACACTGTAGCCACTTGTTTCAAATCAAAGAAGAGGACTCTTCAGTATCTCTTTCCCTTGCTCTCTCCCGCACAAACCCTAACTCAGAAACATCACAAAATGTCAATTTTGGGGTTGATTCTTCTAACTTTTGTTGTTAATCAACATTTTCTTCAATGGTTCAAAAGTTCGATTCGTGATTATCATGGTTTACTTTTATGTATTTCGTGCGTCGAAACCCGAACTTTCAAATCGCACATTATAATTGGATTAACTTTGATTCGTTAGTTGTAATGGATATTCGAGAAGAGATTGTACTTCCAGTAGGATCAAAATCCCATATTCAAGTGGTTCCACTTAGATCTATTCCACTTGGTAACTTTTTTTAACTTTTGTTTATTTTTTATACTAGTAATGTAGTGATTTGTACTTTGAACCGTTTTGATGTTTGAATAAGAGTATGTATGTATTTGTGTCCTAGTGTAGTGTTTTGTTAGATTGATAATTTTCGGTTTTTAGTTAGAATAAGATGTTTACAGTATGTTTTTTTTGTTTTGTTTATTTATAGATGTTGAAGAAGGTCTTGTATCAGAGTCTGATTCAGATGTTTAAAATCACATGAAGGTTTGGAAAGTCTAGTACTCGGATTCAGATGTTTAAAATCACTTGAAGGTTTGGAAAGTCTAGTACCCGGGTTATGGATCAGTGCAAATAAAGTTGACAGTTGGGCATCTACTCTTAATTACGAAGATATGTGTAATACGTCAGGATCACCTAGTAGACTATTCTTTCCAACTTCATTGTTTGTAAGTTTATTACATTCTTTATTTTTGACAATTTTATTAATTTATTGTTACTTTTCTCTTTGTTAACGTTTGTTCTTGTAAATGCCTAAGGACATGTATAAACAAAGGGAGATTAATAGGTTTGAAGCCTTTAAATCATTCTTTAGTGTTGGTTGGGTGAAGATACCGACCTTATGTCAATCAGAATGTTGAAATGGTAACTTTTTATATATATATATATATATATATTTTATTACGTCACATGTAATTTTGCAATAAGATATCAGTAACACATGTGACTGCAATATATTTAAATTTTATAAATGGTGATTGCCACACTGTAACACATGTGATACTAATAGTAACACATGTTGTAGTAGCCGGTAATACATGTGCTAGTAGCCAGTAACACATGTGTTAGTAGCCAATAACACGTGTGTTAGTAGATAGTAACACAAGTGATAGTATCACTAATGTAATTTATGCACAAGTTTTCTTTCCGGTAATTGTGTTAGGTCACTTCTTTGTGCTGCTTTTCCATCTCAAAAAGAAAATGTTCCACATAATGGATAACAATGCAGCAAAAGTTGACTATGATGTAAAATACAGGGATATATGCCAATTGGTTGTAAGTAACATCAGTTGTTATTTAATATTTTATTCAATATGATCAATGTGATTATTAAGTAATGTAATTTTTGTTTTAATTTGTAGCAATCTTTGTTTCTCAAACATCTTTCTACATTTGAGCATCCTGAGTATGAAAAATTCAGTAAGATAAAGAGGGCTGCAATGATGAGTTCAAAGTGGAAAATGTTGAAAAATGGTCACGACTGTGGTGTATTTACGATGACGCATATGAAGAAGTACAATGGACAACCACTAAGCAAATGAGATTTTAGTCTCGAAATGGAGGTTCGTGTGCAAAAAATTCAACTTATCCGTTTGCAGATTAAGTTTGTTGTGAAGATGATTATGTACGAATTCAACATTCACAAAGAAATGGTGCATGCCCTTGTTAATGAATTTATGGATGCACACACACAAGAAGACATAAAGAAAATGATCATTTTTGCAATCCAGGACCACAAAGATCACATTGAAGTCCCTGCTGAATAGAAGATTGCAGTTAATGTTGAAGAAAACTGATATTTTTTACATTTTTGGTACACTATGATGTATAATTTTGAGTACAGTTTCGTTAGATATCATCAAGTTTTCTAACACAGTTTCAGTAGAATGGGCTCACTTTATAATGTTGAATATATAGTTTCGTTTTCAAATAGTAACACATATGGTAACACATGCGATATTATTATTTACTTATATGTTGAATAACATTATCACTAGTAACACGTACTAACACATGTGTCCTTCACCATTTATGTCCGGTAACACCTGTGGTACCATATACAGAAAAATAATGTGAATCCTATCATTTTTTTACAATTACAATTGACTTTTCAATCCAACACTTTGTGATTCTAAAAGAAGAATAACACTTTACAATAGTATAAAATAATTGGAAACTTCTCATTTTTCTTGTTGTTTGCTTGTGCTTTTGCTTTCACCTTTTCCTTTGCTTCTTCTCTTGCCTTAGCCTCTGCTTTCTCTTGTCACAGGTTCGTCTGTTGTGGTCCTTTACCATTTCTCCACACTTTCTTCACTGTTTTGCCTTCCTTTCATATATCTTTTGTGCCTTCTCTTTGGCACTCTTCAACCATTTATCTCTTCTGCATCCTTTCTATCATAAAACATCTGGATTTTGAATTGGTACTATATCCGGTTTTGTAATTCCATTTGTTTTTCAATTATTTCATTCTGGTCTTGTGGTTGAATGTTAGATTAGAAAGCCTCCATATTTGTTTGTATCTTCTTCAACTTTTGCACAAAATCACTTATCTTCTCTGGATCATTCCACATCAACGTCATGCAATTTTAAAAATTGGAAGTCATCTTGTTTGTAATTTTTTCTTATTCAGATTTAAGTCTTTTTCTTTTACGCAACTCAGTTGGTATGACATTGTTTGTCCAACGCCTTAAAACATACTGATTTGGTATCTCTTCAATATCACAGTTTTTAAACATGCTAAATACATGCCTACATAAAAAAACCACGCCGAACAAACTTTTTGCAACTACATTCCACTGTACCATCTTCTATCTTGTAAAGTACCTTCACACACATAAACAAGTCAGAGGTGTTAGCAAAATATCACATGTGATAGTAGCTACTATCACAAGTAAGAGGTGTTAGCTAAATGATCATATGTGTTACTAAATACTATCACATGTGTTACCTGATAGTAACACATGTGTTACCTTGTCCTACATATGGTTTTACTTTGTCCGGGGTGTCCGACACACAATGTGTAGTTCCATAGGCCGTTTCAATCTCATTTGTAACATATGAAATCTGATTTGGTGTGACTTGTGAACCTGTAAAACAATTATTAAAACTTAAGAATGTATAAAATCACATGTGATAGTACTATTAAATATCACATGTGTTACTTATGGTATGTTTGGCAAAACTAGTTGTTAGCTGTAGCTGGTAGCTATAGCTAGTAACTGTAATTGTTAGCTGTAAGCTGAAGCTAGTAGCTGTAGCTGCAACCTGGAGCTTTATTTGTAAACTGTGTTTGGTAAAGTGGTTGTAGCTGTAATATCAAAGTGTAAAATGATCAAAAAACTCTTAGATGCTAGTTGGAGGAGCTTTTAAATTAGGAGCTTAATCTTCAAACTAAAAGTTTTAAGCTTGTGCATCCAAACAAAGTTTTATTTAAAAAAGCGTAATTTTCAAAACAAAAAGTTTTAAGCTTCAAAAAGCTCCTAAAAAAGCTCTGTGTCAAACATGCCCTTAGTATCACATGTGTTAATACGATCAGATATCACATTTTAATCACATCTTCTGTATATAAAATAACAAGATCACATGTGTTATTATATTTAGTAACATGTGATATTAATACTATGGACAATCACAAAGGAGTCAACTACTAACACATGTGATACAAAAAGATTTTTTTTCTTTCTATTAGTTACTTTTAGACTTTCCTCAATTTTGTTGTTCCACATCATTTTATTCATATTCTTCTATTTCAACCATGTCTATGTTGATAAAGAGTTATGCATCAAAATTGTTTTATATTATATTTTTATTCTATTCTTGAATTTAAGATTTTTTCAATTGTAATGTTGATTCTAACATGAATTCACAGTCACGATCTTAATGTGATACCGCATGAGTTTTTATAAACAATTTATATAGAGTCGTGATGTCCGTTTTGAATCAATAAAAATCACGAACACCTGATTGAATCTGTTCAAATCTGCAGAAATTGAACGAGGCGTGCGTACCTTTCGATTGACATACGAATTGACGTTTTTGAATCGATTTATGTAAGCCGTATCACGATTGAGAGCGAATTGGAGATATGATAAACCCTAGAAACCATAATTGAAGGAGGCGTACATACTGTATACATTCTTTTTTAATCGGTGAATATGTTGAATTACTATACTACCCCTCCACCTTTAATCAAAATAGATAGTTGAGATTCATTCTTCATTCTCACTGGACCTCTTATTCTCATTTGAACTCAACTCTAAATTTATAATATAATGTTATAAACAACTTAAAATAAGCAAAATAGTACCAAAAATGCTGACCAGCTTACTATCTATTTATCAACTTCATTGAAGACTTATCTTCTGCAGGATAAGAACTAAAAGTTCTTAATTTCTTATTACATCAGGGACAACTATATGACCAAATTTCATCATAAATAGATCATCAGACATCAGGCACTTGCATTTTAGTTGACCTTATATAATATATATACAGCAGCAGCGAGTAATAAAAAATCAGGACTTGCAAATAGTGAAAAATAATGAATAAGTGAAATGAAGAAACCAAATAGGAATTGCATTAGCAGCCTCATGTCAATTTTATAAAGGAAAAAGAAAATGCTTAGGTTCAAAAGATTCGAGAAACCAGCATACAAGTATTTGGCCAAAACTGGAGATAAACTATAACCAAACGGCATGTCCATTTGACACGCCAACAATAGAAAGACATGTTGCATTTTGTTCAGTATATACTCGAATCGACACCAAAACTAACTACTGGATTAGGTTCCTGAGCCTGATAACAACGCAAGGTGTTCATCAATTATCTGCATATCAACTTTAAATGTTTTTTTTCCTTATTTGCATACATCTTAGGTTATATCTTCTCTACGACGTTGAAAGTTTCCACTTACTTCCTAATGATATTGTCGTTGTAGCATTTGACGTAAAACCACCTTCATGTTCTGAAGATGCTTTCTTTCTCATCAGAATCAGTAGTTCGATTAACAGTTGTTTGTTGTTGAATGGATTGTTGTTTCATGAGGTCTCTGATAATAACGCTTGTTAAAGCACAGCTAGTTTCTGGTTCTTCAGTACTAGTTGACATCAATAAATCCCGTACCTGAGTGACTGGAAGATTGTTAAAAGACATGGGCAACGATCTTTCAGCGTCACGTGATTTGTCATGGACAGATTTAGCAGAAGCATAATCATCTTCCCAGGTACAGGGAAACCCGCAAAGGAAAACATCACAAACCTGTTCATAACTAACAAGATATGAATTACTGACAAGTTTTCTACCATTAATATTCATTAAAAGTGGCACTTTATAAAGGGAAGATTACACCAGAATGTATCTAATTTTACAACTTCTGCTATTGTATGTATCAAACAAAAAACCAGATACGTTGTATGTATTAAACTTCTCAAAACTTGCTATTGTATGTGCTCAGTGACCTCTTAATCAGCTCACCAGATTTTTGAACGACATGGCAGCCATATACCTTGCCCTATTATTTTAGGCTTATGACCGCAAACTCAGGTACATCAATCATGCTTGAAGATAACATATGAAAATTTAACATAGTGCAATTTTACAAGAAAAGTATAACGGTAAAAGTAAAAAAATGCCGAATGCCAGATCTCTTGGTATGATATCCAAACAGAACCTATCATTGTTAACAGACTACCTATATTCAGTTTGATCATGATTCTTCAAAAGATCAAGGTGAACTAATTACAAAATGAAACGAGGCTTATCAATTAACCAACTCTGATGAGTTATACAGGAATCGCTAACCCCTTCTTTGCCATGCTATCAAGAATGTCATTCAAAGCTTGACAAAGTCCAAAAATCTGCACCCGAAATATAACAAAAAAGAGAGATTAGACAGTCATAAATAATTTGGAAACACCAAAGTTAATGCGATATATGAAGGTAAAAAAAAAAAACAAGGAATAGCTTGATCACCTGTTGATCCCATTGCTGGAGTTCTTCGTTATCATCCTCGAAATGAATAACTGCTTCTACCTGAATACGTAGAAAACCCCAATTCCCACATGAATCAGACTATTATTCAACAAAAACATCAACTGCTTAATTTTATTTAGTGCATTGAAACCACAACATCCATGAGATTTACATCAAAAAGTTCCCTTTTTATGGTAACATTTTATACTAAAAATTACCCACTAGCCCATTATCAACATTGCAAACTAGGGATGGTCTTGTATCAATGAACGGGCTCCTATTTCGTCCAAAGGATGTTCTTTATATTTGATAAATAGTCAAATACTTCCATTTAATCATGTTCAGGTCAATTGATCTAAACCGGACAGTATACAAGTATAATACATAACCTATTTTTTGATTTCTTATAAGACTTGAAAAACAGACAGCTTCACAATAGTAACAGGATGCCTAATCAAAGAGAACTACATATAAAAGACAATAATTGGATTATCAAGATTTTCAGGGTGTTTCAGCTTACGGGGTTTCATTGTTACTCCAGAAGGATATTGACCGGGTTTTTTTGTATGGAATGTGTAGTTGGCAATATTATTATATATAGAGAAGAACTACAAACAAAAACAAATGGTGGTTATAACTATCCAATGGTAAATAGTCGAGGTAACTATTGAGCACAGAAGCAACTTTTTGGTCCAGTTGTTTAAACTGTTCCAATTCGCAAATAGTACAAACAATAAGTACGGGTAAACAAAATAATAATCTCGATTATAATAAAAAGAACATGGATATAATTTGGATATGCACACAAACAAAAACTACAAAAAACCTGATCAATAGAGCCCCTCATTCTATCTTCACAAATCATTCTTGACGCAATCTTTTCAGCCTGCAAAGGACATCCAATAATGTTCATATTACTATAGGGTGCAAAAATACAAATAAAAAACATAAAAGTATGTAAAAACCAAAAAAGAAATCCTGTTAAACCAGAAGAGTACCTTTTGAGGCGCAATGCCCAGCAATGTGCCCAACTCTTCGAAGCTAATTAATAAATACAAAATAGAGAGTTAGCCATATATGGAATATTGCACATCTATGTAACGTATCACATTCTACATTTACCTATACTGACATATAACTATTTTTCTTATTTATACTCCTTTTGCACTACTATATATTCGCTCATATATGCCGGAATTCTTCCTGGAAGCAGTCTCTCTATTCAAGGGTAGAGGTATGATGTCTACATCTTACCTTCCCTGTACCCCGTCAATAACAGGATTGGGTATTGTTGTTGTATGTAAAATATGTGTTGGTACATCTTATGTGACAAAATCTAGTTTGTAATTGGTCATTTTGTTAATCATTGTAATCATTAACTATTGTCTTATATGCATGTTCGTACGAACTTAGACGTCGGTACGAACTTAGGGGAACATACGAACTTAGCGTTAAAGTTCGTATGAAAGACTTTGACGATAAAACAGAAATTTCTACGTTCATAGTGTTAAAGTTCACTGATATTTGAAATTAGAAGAGCCCAGATTCGAAGTTTTACGAATTAGGGTTGATCAAATCATCGTACGAACTTGTGTGGTTTCTTACGAACTTGTATTTTGTAAGTTTGTACTAACTTAGCTTCTACGAACTTACCTCAAGTTCGTTTGACTCTTGTTAATTTGTGTTCGAACATTCTTAAGTTCGCATGAACTTAATTGTATTCGAACTTAGTCTAAGTTCGTTTGACGATTGACTGTTGACTTTTCTCTACGAACCTATCTCAAGTTCGTACACTTAAATTCAATATGTCAACTTTAAGTACAATGATTAAAATGGATCATGAAGTAGGAAAATCTGCTTCACCACCAAAACTTTTAAAAGGTGAGGACTATTTTTGGTGGAAAGATAGGTTTGAATAGTATTCCAATCATTAACTACAAAATCTAAGTTTAATAGTACCTATTGATTCTCAACATCCAAATTGGCTATATAGGCAACGAAGTCCTTGGTACTCATAGTATCAGTCTACTCCAGCTTTAAAACCCTGGTCTCTGTAGCAGGTACCTCGGTCTCAGTATTTTGTTCTTTAACCTCCTTTGTATTAGTTTCGACCTGTCCATCCCTCTTTTCTCCATCTATCGAGGTCATTAACGCCCGAGGTCTTCTGCATGCGTATTCCAATCATATGATCCATCTAGATATTGAACAACCAAAGCTCTGGAATTTGCATTATTTTCAGAGTTCTAATCGATGTTCCTTGATAGAAATAGCTCAGTCGCCCTTGGTTCGAAGTTTGTTTTTTCTTTGATCTCTGACATTCTCTCGCAAAGTGCCCGAAACTTTCGCAGTTATAGCACTTAACTTTGGTCTTGTTGTATCTAACCTTGCTTCCTCAACACTTCCGACTTGTGCGATTCATGAACCTCTGCACCCTCTTTGCAACCATGGCCATTTGCCACTACAAGTCCATTTCTTCCAAATCATCAGGGTCCAGTTAGTCATAATCCTCATTAATCATGGCAGGATCCGTGACCCTTCCCTAAATAAAGTTCTCGTGAGATGCTATAAATGACGCTAGCATTTCCATTTATCTTCAGCTGACTTCATACTCATCGACATTGATTTGAACCCCTATGTAATCTCAAATGGTAAGTTCCTACCATTGGATTCTCCGGATGAAGCAATATAACAGACTCGGCTTCCAGAATTTCCGATCGCATCGTTTGTCTCGGACTCCCCAGTGAAAAATGTTGTGACTCCATTACTTGATGATGCACTAGAATCAGACTTCTTGCCGTGATAGACACTCGAATCTTGAAGCTGATCAGATCCAGTCTCTTTCTTTTGCATGTTCAAGTCGTAAACCCGCAGCTTTCCTACAATTTCATCAAGCGTTAATGTTTTATATTCTCTTCTCTCCTTTATCATCAAAGTGTATATATCCCACTTTGGAGGTAACGCTTCCAGAAGGTGGTTGTTTTTCACAATATCAGTAAATTTCAATCCGTTATTGTCCATCAAATCTCAACCCTGCTCTCTTTGATCTGCTCATTATCTTCAAATCTCTTCTCTAAAGATAACCAGAGCTATCTGGAAGAGTTGTATTTTTTGAAAGTATGTTTAATTTCCTGTGGTAGACACATGGTGAGAGCAGATAACGTCTTGTTTTCTGCTTGGTACATCTTTCTGTCCTCCTCCTTCATCGTTGAATACGAATAAATTTAAGTTTTCCTTCGAGTTCATATGTCGGTGCGTCATACCCGTCACTGATACGGATCCACATTTTAACATCATTATACTTCGCAGACGATTCAAACCAATCTTTCCATCAAAAATAGTATTCAACTTTTAAAAGTTTTGGTGGCGAAGCAGATTGACCCACTTCATCATCCATTTCAATCATTTTACTTAAAGTTGACATATTGAAATAAAGTGTACGAACTTGAAATAGGTTCGTAGACAAAAGTCAACAGTCAAACGTCAAACGAACTTAGACTAAGTTCGAATACAATTAAGTTCGTACGAACTTAAGAATGTTCGAACAAAAGTCAAACGAACTTTAGGTAAGTTCAAAGAAGGTCAACGAACTTAAGGCAAGTTCAAAGAAGTTAATTTCGTACGAACTTACAAAACACAAGTTCGTACGATACTTTACAAGTTCGTACAATGATCTGATCAACCCTAATTTGGATTCTTTTAATTTCGAATATCAGTGAACTTTAACACTATGAAGGTAGAAATTTCTGTTTTAACGTCAAAGTCTTTCGTAATCTCTTCTTCTTTATCGCTTAATACCCCGGACCGTAAACGAATTAATGTTTATTGCTTTGATACCACTTGTAGGTTCCCCTGATGTTAGATTAACGAGGTAATCAATATATCTGAGTGCAGAATTCTCAAATATACACAACGATAATAAACAAGTTAACACGAATACGTAAAGATCACAAATTAAGTTTTATTGTTGAATACAATATTGATTACATTCAAACTAAGACAACACTAAGCACAAACGAACTTGCTTTCTACTCTCTGAATAAACTCTCACAAAAACTTATCCGCTTCGAACTTACGAAGCTATGATTATATAAGACCTACGTTCCTACTGGTTGGACCCTACGAACTTGTCTACTCTAAGGCCCATACGAACTTAGTCCTCCTAAGTTCGTACCTACATCTATGTTCGTAGACAAGTTAATATGGGCCTCAAAGTAATATGGGCCTCAAAGTAGACAAGTTCGTAGGGTCCAACCCGTACGAACTTTAGTCTTACATATGTATAGCTTCGTACTTTCGAAGCTTATCAGTTTTTGCATTAGTGTTTAAGTCAGAGCAGAAAGCAAGTTCGAATATTTGCTTAATGTTTTGTCATAGTTTGAATGTAACCAAATTAATATTCAATAAAGCTTAAATTGTCATCTTTACGTATTTGTGTTTACTTGTTTATTATCGTTGTGTACGTTTAAGGATTCCGCACTCAGATATATTGATTACCTCGTTGATCTGACATCAAGGGAACCTACAGTATGACATTCGTAAACACAAAATTTGATAAGGTAGTCATTTGGTAATGTTTTATATTTTATGGTAGTTTAAGCCGGGTAGCGAGACCACAATCTACAATCGTTTTATAATTATAGAAAAAGTAAAATCGTTTCACAGTGCGCTAACACTAGTGAAACAAACAAGATACAATGACTTGACTTTTGTTGGAAGTTTGGAATTGAAATGGTGTTTCCATCAACTAGACCAAGCCCACAATGGTGGTAAGGATGATGGTAACAAGGGGGTGATCATCACCTAGACGTGAAGATGACCGATTGGATGGTTTTTAAACTTACTTCTAATTTAACGTTTTAAGTTTATAAAGGCGAAATACTCGTGACGAACATGCTTTTGATTTCAATATCGTACAACAATGATGACTAGAATACATGGTTTTTGTCAGATTTGTGGCATGAATACTTATAAAATATCCGAGAAGCATCGACCATGAATAACTTCTTTAAACAAATGGAGACTCAATGAAGAGCAGCAGCATTGGTAAAACCTAATGTTTGCATACAGCAATATTCATATAAAAAAATTGTGAGACTTAATGAAAAGCAACAATTTCGGAATACCTTATGTTTGTGTACAGTTTACTTGCACTCAAGAGATTATGTTCAATCATCGCACGATCAAGCACAGTAACATTGTCTGGTAAAAGTGCTTTCTGTTAAAAAAGCAAGCAATTTTCAGAGATCAGATATAACAATAGCCTAACACAATTTATAACTAAGTTCATGATCCAAAGCTATAATCAGAGATCTCAATGTTGACTCTTTCACTTGTAAATGGGTTGAGTTGGGTTATATTTTATATTTAATGGGTCAAAGGTACCCTTTAACACTTTAGTTAAAAAGAAAACAGGTCAAGGTCGGAGGTGACCAGAAGTGTATTTACATGCTTACAAATGATTAAAGATCTCTAGTCAAATAATTAGATTAAAATCTTAATAATGAAGTTATCTTATCATATTTAATGAAGTTATTGATAAAAATAATAGAAATAGGAACCAAAAACTGGTGGTGAGTCAACCCAGTATCATTATGACCTGTTAACCAACCCACCTGACCCACCCATTTTCCACCTTCACTATTAATGGTACCTGATGTTCTTTCAGTTCTTCAGAGAACGCATCTATCTCAGCTTTCCTCAAGATTCTCTCTAAGTACACCTGAAAAGCTTAAACCCATGATAACATGCAAGCTCCTTTGCAGTAATATAATAATCTTTTAATACACGCCTTCACCAGTGTACCATAGGTACTCATGAATGAACTTGTATATTTTTGTAAGAGTTAATACCTTTTGCAAGATTGGGTAAATCTTTAAACTTGAGCATCGTTCATCCTTTGAGAAGAAAATTAAATAGATAAATGTGTTAGTGTTTGACTAAGAAGAGCTACCTGCCGAATATTATGGCATACTATTGGCAATTTGGCATATAAGAGATAGATTAGTAACCAGGTGTCATCATGCAAAAGTACTTACTTTATACAAAGTTGCAAGAACACGAGAACGCTGAGGACCTGCAGCAGCTAAAATTGTGCAAGTCACAGCAGCAGCTAGGGCCTGCTCTAGAGCATCTTCATCAATCACTCTGTCATAGATCAAGACCCATGAATCATTTGGCACAAAATACAGTGACAAAAACTCAACTGAGATTCAAGTAAATAGCTATTTCAAGTCTGCACGTGCGAAAGTCACACGAATGAATTAAGAACCCCGTGTCCAAGTGGAGTTTGCTAGAATACATACTCATCTCCTATTTGTCGCTTCTCAATTTGTGAAATATCATAATAGCGAAGTGCAGCTTCCAAGAACTTCCGTTTTAAATCTAGTATCCTGGCATAACAAACCTTAAAGGAAAACAAGGAAGAAAATAAAATTAACCGAGTGTTAGTTCAACATAATGCAGTCACATCCCCCCAAAGAGAATTCAACTTAAAAGTAAGTTGCAGCAGTCTCAACCTTGTACTGTAAATTCAATACTTCATGCTGACTGTTGCTAACCATAAATGAAGCCTTGTTGATGAAAGCCTCAGCATTCACGGCATCATCATCCTGCCAAAAAAGCAGCCACGTTATAGATCTGCTGATTATCTACAATACCAGCAACCGAGTGATGCAAAAAAAGCAGATTGTTCACATAAACACTTCTCATGTATCAATTTTCCAATTAAGTTTGAAATGGAACAGTGACCACTTCAAACAATTGTAATATTTAAATTTGAAGGAAATAATACCCCGCTTCTTTCTCTTGTTTTGCATTTACGAGTGTTATATGAAACCAAAAGCTACTCATGGTCTTTTGAATAGGGTGTGTAACTTGTAGCATGACAGAGTGTGGATTCGAGTCCCACTATGTGCACATGACACGTTTTCCAGTCAAAAAGTGTGTGAGTCAAAGGGGTCCAGTCATGGATACCTATCCGTCCTACACCCCAGATCTAGCACATTCCAACAGCAAGCCTGGTGAGCTTTTGTTTCTCGACCAAGTATACAAAGGCCCAACCACCAGCCCTTTCCCTTTTTTATCCCAATATATTTCCTATTATCATGGTAATGACAATATTATAATGGTTCTGTAAAAATTGGTTCAGAAAAAAATTATAACAAAATGTTGTACACGTTTGAAAAATTGTCTACCTTTATATCTTGCAACAAGTGAATAACAAATGTTCTCATTTTTTCTCTTACTCAAGGTCGAACCACGAGATCTTTTTCTGATATTGGAGAAAATGCTGTGTGTCATGCCCCTATTATTTTATTAACTCAATACCAAAACTGGAATACCTCTAAAAGAGGCTGTCTCACAAAATAAAAAATCTGAAGTTCTTCACATTTACTAATGCTAGGTGCAATGGATGTGGTAATCTAAAGTTCTTTATTTCATCTTGTCACAATGTGCATGCAATTCAAACCTTTTTATGATCATTCCTTCAAATTTCCAAATATTCAAAAAAGTACTGTCATTATCGGATTCTATAACATTTTGTTGTCCCATTGATATACACGCGAAATAAGCTTTGTTATCTTAACAAAAACATACCTCAAGGTATAGTCGAGCAATTTGTACACATTTTGACAACTTGAACTTGTCATCAATCACTCTGCAAAAATGAAATTATGACAAAATAGTTAAAATTACAGGTGGTTCCTGAGAGATGACACCAAGCATGAAAAAGGTAAAAACCAAATACAAAATATGCAACTGTCACAAACTGGACTAATATCACTGAAACAATGTGAAAGTCTGCATTGAAATAATGAGGCCAGATTAATATTGGCATTTTGAAGAATAGTCTTCAAGACAGCCACTTACAAAAGAATCCCCTCCATTTTAAAGATATATTTTGTTTTCCAGGAGAACTAAAGTTGATCGTGAAAATGGTATTTGCAAGGAAGACCTAAAAATGGTGGGTGTCAGGTACATGGGGGAGAGAGTAACTTAAAAAGATTCCTTTAAGTAATCTTACAGACTTCACTTTAATGGTATATGTGGCTACTGGGCTTTGGATAGCTTAGCTCAAGCTAGTTTTGATTAGTAAGCATTATAGTTATAACAGAATGATTGTAGTATGTGAATTAGTCATACATTAAATAGTTAACAAGATTTTCATTCTACCCTACCTCATTCCAGAGTCGAGATCAATCCCACTGAGCATTTGTGCGGCTTTTGACCATAGCTGCTCAGACTCATACAGCTCCGCAAGCTTCTCACGGATGACAAGAACCTGAAAGTTGCAGGTTCTATATAAAACTCTAATCTAAATATAAACCAAATTCGTATGTATAGGGTAAGTGTTCTGTGTTCATTCTGACAAGTCTTTAAGTTTTGAAAATTAGACAAGATACAGCCACGGTAGGAATGCATCTTATAGAACTTAATGAGACTAGCTAGGTACATAACTCTAGGATAGATATCACCATCTTACAATGACATATGTTTATTCCATCAAACGAATCTCTGTGACTCATTGCTAGATATAAAGAATCTATATGTACATAAATATGCGTTCAAAGGTTACAACATGATATCCTCCAACAAGAAAGAAGCAATGCTAAACACGTAAACCAACCCCATGAACATTGTCATCCAGCAAGATTACGCTGACGTGTAAAACCACCACGCTATATATAATAAAGTACTCAAGAAAATGGCTAACTAGCTTATGAACTTAACTAAAGAAAAAATTCCGACACTGACTATGACCCCATGAGTAGTTAAGGAGTTCATACAGCTGAGTCAAATTATAAAACTTTAACCATTTACTGATTCATTGTTCTGCTAATAACTCAAATTACTTACAACTGTAACTTACAAACCCCAGGAACCTATAACCTAATAATTATACATACAAAAACTACAATAATTACCTCTACAAGCCAATATAGTTAATCTCTACAGGGCATCTACATAAACTTACATATATAATATACGATATGATGTAGTTAGAAAAAAAAACCTGTTCTTCAAATGATACAACACGAGGCTGAATCTGATGAAGTGTATAATGAGCAATCTCCTTTTGATTCTCAGGTTCCAATCTCCCTAACTCTTGTGCAACTGTTTGTACCAACTGTCTTGACACTACTAACGGAACATCATCCGAAAGAACTATCAATTGAACAAAAGAAATCAATCAATAAACGAACATATACATATATATGCAATAAATGATAGATACAACACTATAATGCTGCTGATTAAAACCTAATTAACTATCAATTAAACGTGAGAATTAATCAGTAAATGAACATATACATAATAGATGTGACATTGTTATGCTGCAAGGTAAAACCCTAACTGTGGTCAATGAATTTTTTGGCTTGGACGACATCGTTTGATGCAATTACGGTTGAAAGAATATGTTTGTATTCTTCGATTTTTTGACGTTGATCGCCGATTGCAGAAGCGCTTGCGAATGCACTCTCCATTTGTTTGTTTGAAGTTGTTGAACTTTGAAACCCTAGAAATTTGCACAGGAATTGATAAACGGGTTTTAGGATTTTAGGGGCTCTATTCTTGCACTTAAAACACACTCGATAATTCGGCAGCTATATACAGTATAATTCTATGTATTTATATTTATATATATAGTTATACGGGGAAGGTTCCACACGGAAATTCAAATTCGAGAAACGAGGGAAGCAAATTTCAATTCTGATTTTGTCATTTATAACATTCATTTTTGATAAACTAGGCTATAAACCCGCGATAATGCGGATCGAATTTAATTTTTATTTAGTCATTTTTTTATATAGTTTATAGACCCGCGATAAGGCGCGACGAATTTAACTTTTATAAATTAACAACATATTTGGTCGATTTTTTTATACAGTTTATAGACCTGCGATAATGCGGGACGAATTTAATATTTATAAATGAATAAAATATTGTGACCAATTTTTTTATATAATTTATAGACATGCGATGATGGGGGTCGAATTTAATTTTTATTTGGTCGATTTCTTTATGTAGTTTATAGACCCGCTATAATGCGGGACAAATTTAATTTTAATAAAATAAATAAAATATTGTGACCGATATTTTTATATAATTTATAGACTTTTTAATTTTTATAAATGAATAAAATATTTAGTCTAATTTTTTAATTAAAATAAACACATCAAATATTTAAGGGGTCAGATGCATAATTATATGAAGGAAATTAAGATCGTTAGATCGTGAAGGGGAAAACAATTTATCAAATATTTAAGGGGCCAAATGCGTAATTATACGAAAAAAATTAAGATCGTTAGATCGTGAATAGGGAAAACAATGAAGGGCTAAGATTCCTCCATGTTATCCTCTTTTAATTATATATAAAGATAAAGATAAAGATGTTAACTCATATTTTGTTATTATACATCTATGAATGTTAACTCATATTTTGTTATTATACATCCATGAATATTACTTAACATCATTTCTTGATGAATTTTTAGTGATAATATTCACCCGTAAAATGGTATAATTAGTGTATAATAACATATATGAGTTAATATTTATCATAAATTAATATTTTAAAAATATTAAGTTGAAATTTTGACTAACATTCATCACAAATGAATGATAAATGTCGATTTTGATAGTTTTTTGTTTAAAACATAAAATTATAACAACATTGTTTGATTAAATGATGTATTATAACAACAATTTTAACAATACAATTTTTACTTATGAAATTTTAAGTTAGTAACTACATCGTCTATATTGATATTGACAATAATAATAAGTCATTACTTTGAAGTTAAATTTGTAATATTTCTCAATTAATCACCCCTTTCACTTCCATTTTTATTCGACAAGTGAACATAAATTACAAATGGACACAAATTGTGGAAATAGACATATTAATATCTAAAAGAGTATTAAATCTACAATTGCACAAATAATGCAAATACAAACCTAGCAACGATTAAAAACTAGATAGAATACTACAAATGGACATAAGCATCGGTAGATCAAAACCCATTACATAAGTTACAAAAGGAAATGTGTCTAACCTATCCAAACAAACAACATTAAATAAGTTCAAAAATACTAAAAGACATAAAAACCATAAGTTCAACATACCAAAAGACAATAAACCATAAACACATAGGTTCAACATACCAAAAGACGTAAGTTAATAACATTAATCTAAGAGTTAAACATCTGAATTCTTGGTTCCATTAGATGAACCAGATGTCTTCTTCTTGCTTCCACTTTCAGATGCATCACTCTTCCTTTTGAACCCTCTTTTCTAACCTCCAACTCCACTTCCTTGAGTTGTACACCCCTTTCTGTTATGGCCATACACTCCACATTTTCAACAATGAAGACTTTTACCCTTTCTTGACAGCTTACCACTTTTTTCATATTCTCCTTTTCATAAAGTGTTTTTATTTCTTTTGGGGCGTACCAGATGCATGGTATAATGGTGGTAGTAGAGTAATTGGTACCTTCGACTTAGCCCACATGTTTCTTCTGTTCATTTGATCAATGGTGAAACTATAAGTCTTCTTCCAAGTGTCTAACCAGTACACAAGATACACCCAGGTCTCTAGTAAACCAACCTCTATACCATTTACAACCATATTCCAAAGTGCTGCAACAACATGCTTACGTCGCATAAGTATGATCTCCCATCTTCCATTACATGCACAATTTTTTTGGCCAATGTGTAGGAATAAAAAATAGGGGATTGTAAACATTGCTTAGTGCTTAAACATATAGTTATTGTGAGAGGTATAAATACCTAACTATATCCTCAAACTTAAGAACTTTTGGAAAGCTTTTGATCTTTTGTGTTTACTAAGATATCAATATACTTTCACTGTTGTATCACTTATTCACATAATCATCATAAACTTGATTTAGATCATAACAATTGGTATCAGACATGCGGTATTCGAGTTTAGGATTGAATAACATTGATTAATTGAATAGAATCAAGAGGAAATTGAGTGATTTGAGTAGATTTTGAAGAAAATGGGTATTTGAGAAAACATACTTTGATTTGCAAAATTGGAGTGATTTAGGAAGTGTTTTTCGAGTTCTACTGATCAATATGTTCTATATTAGATTAGAAATTGAACCATGTAAGTTTTGTAGCTTAAGTCAAACATTAAAGAAAAATTTGATTTTGGAAAAATGGCAGCTATAATGAACTCGATAGGAACTACATAGTATGTTTATTTGAACTCAATAGAATCTTGTGTGTAGCGATCTCGAATCTCACCAGAATTTGTGTTTTCTTTAACTAGATACACAAACAGTTAGTTAGTCTCGAGCTCGATAGAGATTATAATTTGTGTTAAATTGTTCATAACATGTACTTTTATTGTGTTGAGCTCGACATGTTCAAGTTTAAATCGATATTGATAAATAAAGGATTAGAGTTTGTATCGATCTTGACTGAAACTTAGTTTGTATCGATCTCGATAGGTAAAGGATACAACTTGAAGTTATTTGTATCGATCTCGATAGGTTGTATTGATATCGATACAACTTGAAGTTTGGTTTGACTCAATATCGATACAAGGTGAGTTTTAGTTTAACTCGATATCGATACAAGGTGAAAAATAGTTTAACTCAATATCGATACAAGGTGAGTTATAGTTTTACTCGATATCGATACAAGAAGCACGTTAAGGTGTAAACTGATATCAAGGTTGAAGTTTTAAAACAAAAAAAAAGTTATTTTGTGGGAAAAAATTCTTTATCAAATTTTGAATTTAAGTATAAAATTTCATTATTATGTTAGAGAAAATTTAGATTTTACCCAAGAAATTTTGAAAAAATTTTGTATAGAAAAATTTTCTTTTATCAAACTTTGAATTCAAGCATAAAAGTACAGTATCTTGATTTGAGAAATTTTTGATTTTATCTAAGAAATTTTAAAACAATTTTAAAAGTACAGTCTTTAGTTAACAATTCTATCATTAGTTGTTTCTTAACACTAGGTTTTATAACCTATTTCTTACTAGTTGGTGGCAGATCATCTACAGTTTCCTATATGACTACCTTACCAGATTGATTTGGACTAAAATATGTCATCAATTTTGTTGAATCATGCTTGGTATACACATCAATCCCCTTCTGTTTTTTCACATACTGACTCATGTTATAAACATCTAGATCACTCCCTAAAGCTTTTAATCCATAATCTAGAATAGTGTATGATCTTTGAAAATGGTAAAACATGACACTTCTTCCATCATAACCTAAGTCCTCCATTATATCATTAAGCTCAAGCATAGAAAACCTATCAATGTCAATGGCATCCAAGAAAGTGTCTTACCATTCACATATCTCCTTCCTGAATATTTACTAAAAACCCCATCATGATGCAACTTTATTGAAAATTAAGATGGAAAAGCAGTTGTAATACAAAAAGTTTCTATTAAACATCAAGAATGTAGAAAAATGTACTATTAAACTAAAATGTAACATCGTAGCTCATTCCGTATAATGTCGGTGTATAATATGTTCACTATTTTTGCTGTGAAATTTCAAATTTTTTGGTTGAAAATGCTAGGGTTTCGAGTGAAATTGGGGATTGAAAATTCTAGGCTTTCAATTGAGCGCGAACGGTATGAAATGAACAAAAATGGAAGTGAAAGGGGTGATTAAATGAGAAAGGGGAGGGAAAATACCGTAATTACCCTCATGTGTGGGCACATGCCTATTTTTAACGTCAAAAGCTAGCGATCGTTTGATCCAGGCATGATCCGTGTAACATCTACAAACCACAAGGATGATCCACATAAAAAAAAGTTTAGGGACACGACATGTTTTTTGGAGCAAATCACGGGGACGACCCGTTTAATTTTTTCAATGTCTATATGACAAAAGAAATATCGAACATAATAATATATTCAACAATGTTCTAAAACCTGAGTCGACCCGGCCGGTTGACCCTGAAGCGGGAAAAATGGCAGGTCAAATATGAACTGGTTTTGAGTAGCTTGTGGCTCGACCGTCAACTCAGTGATCAGGATTTAAACAAAACCTGTTTTGTAACCAAAAACCAAAGAATTATTCATTTTCTAACTAAGAAGATAAAGTTTCAATGAAAATCCATTTGTTTTGTGTAACCTAAAGTCCTAACTAGGCAAACACTAAAATACCCTCAACCCTTGACACCCATTGATGCCATACGACCCACAACCAAATGAAAGACCTTAGAATTCGATTTCTTTCTTGCATTCAATTTGTTTCAGAACTGAAGATGATGGTGAATCAATATGCATTTTAGTTGTAGAGAGTAGATGAGAGAGAAGTTCTTTAAATTCACTTGTAAGAAATAGATAGATATATCATACATGTAACTTGCTACAATTGTTTAGAAGGTTTTACAAGTAAAAGTACATGAGAGATAAATATATAATATATAAATATAATATATGTAAAAGTACTAAAATTATGCCATTTACTTTTCACATTGGAGAAAGCAAAAGAAAAAATATGGGTTATGTATGGGAAGGCAAACGAAAAGAAGTACTTAGTAAGGTGATGGTGACTTCTCATAACTTTTATCAGTGAGATGCAGAAAAAGGGTTAACCGGGTCAATCACAGACCCGGATTTTAAAATCGTGATAATTATGCAAAAAAAAGAGTTGATTATGGAGTAAAATATTTTGTAATAAACTTAAGAAAGAAAAAGAGTGCAAACCTAATGATTGTGAATCCAATTTATCAAATACAAGTGCACCTCAACTTCTTACAAATATAATGCACCAACAATCAAAATTTGATTCACAACGATCAAATGTTATACTTTCCTTTCTTAATGTTAGGTCTTATAGATCCCAGAAATTGATTAACATATTAAATTAAGAGTTTAATTGTAATATCGGGTTAATCAATAATCAAACAAAGTTTGTTCTTGGCGGAATCAACAACAATTATAAGAACAATGATTGAATTAAAAGAATATGTATCATTCAATAATTCAAAGTGATTACAAAATGAATAATTCAATCATACTTAACTAAACTGAATTAATCAATCACATAAAATCACCTAATTAAATTTACAGAGAATTTCTAAGTATAAAACTATGTAAGCTATGTAATCAACATTTTCTATAAATAATCAATCACCTATTTATACATCTACAAGTGTTGAGTGTAAGTTAATGAAACGGCTTGATTTAAGGAATACTAAATCAATTATCAAATTTTAATATTTGATTAACCGCGCATTAATTTCTGAATCTGCAACGGTCTTGACTTTGTTGGTTTGACTCTGTCAAAGTGTCAAAGTAATTTTCAATCTGTAAGAATTGAGTCTGTATTCTTCAGACTATAAGATCTTCATTCTATCAAGGTCTTAGTCTATAGTTTTGTGAGTCTGTGATCATCTCAATCTGTACATTATACATACTCAAATTATAAAGATTAATAATTAACAGTTAGTAACATTATGCAAATTTAGATTTTTAGTCTTTAGATTTATAACTTAGGTTTGATGATTGTTTTTCCCAACACATACTTTCTTTTGTTATAAAAATATTAATTTTATTTTTGTTTAATATATACCCAACTAAAACAAACCATATACACCAAATCCCCTTAGGAAACCAATGTTTCAAATAGCTGAATTGATGAATGGTGGAATATATAAAATAACTAAAACGCAAAATAAAATACATAAAATACCATTTATGATATGATCATATAATACACGTAAGTAAGTATTCTAATAACATAACACAAACTAATATCTGCAAATATTAATCACACTATATTTTGAGGGGATACTTCGAATTGAGCCTATAAATTCAAATCTATTAAGTTAATTTGAATTCATAATAACCAGCAAATAAGGGAAGACATATAATGTAAAAGTTAGAGAGCCCACTAATACCAGTTAGCTCGAGCAATAAAAATTTACCACTGCAAAACTCATGGTATTAACATCATTTCAATCATGATAGGAATAAACTTGATATGCAAACTATGAATCTTGTGATTTTGACACGAGTAATCTTCTTTACAGGGTTCTACTTTTCCTATCCCGCTTTCTAACTCCCACCTCTTATGCCCAATCAAATCATATTGCCTCCACTTTTCACTTTTACCTTTCAAATCAATCACATCTTGTCTCCATTTTTAACTTTCCATCTCCTACCCCTCCTACACATCCAATCATTTTTCACTTTATACCTCTCACCGCCTTTTATACATCCAATCACTTTTCACTTTTTACCTCTCACCCCACCCACCTTTACCTTTTACTTTTATAAAAATAAAAGGAGAATCTATTTTTATAAAAATAAATACTTTTGTAAAATAAACTTGTTAATTTTTTATCTATGTTTTAATATAAAAAATACCTTTTTATTTAAAAGAAACTTAGTTTTCATAAAATATGTAGTTTTGAGGTATATTTTATAAAAAAGTAGTAATTTTTTTTTTAAATTTCGTTTAAAGAGTTAATTTTTATAAATGTGACTTTATAAAATAATACGACATGACTGAAGTAAAAGTATAAATAATGCGACATGGCTAAAGCAAAAGTATTAATACTCTTTCTTATATAAACACGTTAAAAATTAATCAAACTCACAAATCCATACTCTTTCTGTCACTAGATCATACAAACGTTGTCTATTTGAAACAACTAAATGTCGAGTTCTAATGGGAATGACACATCTGCTTTTTCTACTGATCAGGTATAAGACTTAACGTATATTAGATGTTTTCAAAATTCTACTCATTCATGTTGTTGTTTTCAAATTTGAGCTACAGGTTTTTAAATGTCGTGAAGATTTAATAAACTTAATTCAAAGCGTTGCACATTGAGATGGTTATCTTATAGTTACTAGAAGATAAAAAAACAAAGCCAAGTGGTTATGTGTATAAAGTTGTACTTATGTGTGATCGTGTTGGTGTATACAAAAGTACACAAACGAAAACGTCTACTAAAACAATTACTTGGGGAAAAACTATTGTCTATTTGAATTGGTAGGATTTTATTTAAAAACTAATGATTTTTGGATGTTATGGGTGATACATGATGAGCATAATCATGAACCTACTCTTTATATGGAGGGTCACTCATACGCAAAGCGACTGACTGATGATGAACTTCATTTGGTGGCAAATTTCATGAGTAAGACGTCAAACCACGTGAAATGTTGGCGGCATTACACGAGAACGTAAAAAATAGCGTAACCACTATTAAAACTGTATAAAATAAAATGCTAAAAACTCAAATGAACATGGCTCTAGGTAGAACCCAATCCAGGTTCTTTTCTCAAATTTTCAGGATAAAGGCTATAATCTGAGTTCCGCACAAATGAAGATTCTCATGAGTTGGAAGAATTATTTTTCATTCATCCAGTCTCATTGGAGATATGTCGTGCTTTCCCACGTTTATTTTTCATGGATGCAACATACAAAACAAACAAGTATAATCTGCCTTTTTTGCAGATTATCGGAGTAATTTCTACTTGTCTATCATTTTGTATTGCATATGTCTATATTCACAATAAAAAAGTGTAGGTCACCCTTGAATGGATCCAACGGGGTAACAACGCTTGTAAGAGTGCGGAATACTCTTAGAAACGATAAAAGTGTTCAAAACACGTTTATCTCACTAATAAACCCTTACTTCGAATGTATTCGAACTAGGATGAATCGTACGAACCTAGTGCACTGATCTCAGTTCGTATGAAAGCTTAGAAATAATATTTTCGAACTTTATATTTATAAGCTGCTAGGTTCGTACGAACTTAGCGGCTTCTAAGTTCGTACGAACCTACCAGTTCGTACCTTGAGTAAGTTCGTACGAACCTATAACATAAAATACATTTCTAATACAATTAATAAACAATATATATAACAAAATATTCTTTATTAATATCAAAGACTATTACAAAACTAATCTATTATACAATAGAAGCTGTTGTCACAAACATGTACCAACAGACTCTCTCTTGACAATAGCTCTATTAGTCTTTAGTTTTTGCTTTGTCTTCAGAGCCCTTTTCTCTCTAACTCTGATTACATCCAGCCCAAATTCCTTTCTTGACACAAACATCGACAACTCTTTGATATCTTCTGCCCTCGTGTCTCCAACTATCTCTATAGAGAATCTTGTTGACATGTAGCGTCATTAGATCATCTTTAGACAGGTTGACCAAATGCAAGCTGCCGTATACTCTCAGCACCACATTTCCTTCGTTATCCTCCATAACTGCCTCTGCGATTTCACTATCTACAAACCACTACTTCAGATTTGCTAGAACGTCCTGTGACATTTTTTTCAGAGGAACCCTCTTCAAGCACTTAACTGGTTTGTAAATCATCTTCATCCACGGCTTGTTTGTGTTGGGATCAATCCTAGTCAAGTCAGGAACTCTTTTACCTGTTCTTAGTTTCAAGTCAACGAAGTTATTCATTCTTCCTTCACGCTTTACTATTCTCTCTAAAGTCCAGGCGTAAGGATCATTACTGTAGTTCACCAAGTCAATCCAGGCTAGTTCCTTTAGTTCAATTTTATGGCAACGAGCTGAATACTTTCAGTTCTCTTCTCAGGTACTGAATTCCATCATATCTTTTGATTATGAACAGTTTAAGTTCACAGTCATAGAACCAACTTATGATGCCTTTATTCAGTTTGCCTGATCCCTTGACCCTGATATCACCTCTGTACTTTATCTCTGGTTCCTTTTCCACCTTCTTAAACCATAGGGTTTTCATTTCAGCTCTAGACAGTTCTGTTTCTTCAGTTTTCATGTCGCCAAGGACTTCATCATCATCTGACTCTATGTCCTTGCGATCTAACACTTTCTCACCAGACTCAGTCTCAATAATCACCACAGTAACAGGTTGCTTAGCCACGACATGTTCATCTATATCAACATCTGTATCTTGAACAATCTCCTCGTATGACTTCCAGTCTGCAACTCCTGTACTGAGGATCTCTCATTCTTCAAGTTCTGACCCATCGCTGTCAAATTCATCTAAGCCAAGGAATGCTTCGATGGTGTCAGATTCATCCAAATTTACAGGAGTTTGAGCTGAACCACTCCAACCAAGTCCCTGACTAGACTCCCCCTGAGATGTTGCTGAATCTTGCTCTTTAGATGAAGAGCCAGGCAGCTCACCTTCTTTGGGTGCACTAGGATCATCGTCACGGTCATTGTCAGACTTAAACCTCAACTCATCTTCCCTGCACCCTGTTAACTGACTCCCCCTGACTGACTGGCGCTTCATGCGAAAGATAGTGACCTCATGTAATCTTACTTGATCCTCTAATTTTTCATGGCGTTTCTCGAGCTCGTGATTTAGCTTGGTTAAGTTTTCAAATCGAATTTCCCGACTCGCAATAACAGCAGTCAAACTAGCAACCATGTCAGTCAAACTCGTGATCCGGCCCTCAAGATAAGTGAACTTATCCGGATCGGAGAGAAGAGCAGCCGGGTTGGAAACAGATTAGGTGGGTTGAGTTGTCGGTGGAGCGGTGGTTGGTGGAGCTGATGGTTGTGTCGGTGTGGTTGTGGTTGTTGTAGGAGGTTCAGGAATGGTAGACTCTGGAGTTGTGGTTAGAGTGGTAGTCGGTGGTTGGACGGTAGGCGGTGGAACGGTGGGCGGAGCCATGGAGGTGGGAGGAGTGGGAGTGATGATCCATGGAGAAGCACCACCCTCTCGAATAACAATGGCGGTGGATCTCTGGCGTTTCCTAGCCTGGACCTCATAACTAGATACTTCCTCTTCCTCTTGCATGTAGTCCTCATCCTCAAGGACTTTCCTCTTGCCCTTTTCCTTTGCCCTGGCAGCCTTGGGGTCCAACAAAACAGCCTTAGACCCAACAAACCCAATCATGGGTGGGTCATCATCATCATCATCATTACCATTATTCTCATCATCAGCATCAGTCTCAGTTTCCTCTGAATCTGATGACTTGCTCTGTTCAGCTTCAGCAGTACGTGAAGTCCCTACTCCACCCTCAAAGAAGAAAGTGTCAACTTCTCTCAATACTTCATCAAGGGTCTGTCTTTATGAGCCAGTGGCAGCAGCACTTGAGCTGGCTCCTCCCTGCAAAACATCTCGCACAACTTCAGCAGCAATCTCAGTGACTACGCGCTCTCCTTCTGCGGGGTGCTCTAGTTGGTGCATGATATCCTCAATAACCTCATCTGCCACAGGTGGTGGCTCTAGAATATCAGCTTGAACCTGGGGAGGTGACTCAGCAACATGTTTTGCAGCCACATTCTCTTCAGCTACTTCCTCTGCAGCCCCCTCTGCAGCTTGAGGAACATCCCACCACCCATCATTTGGTGGGGGTCTATAATGAGCATCAACAATCGCTCCAAACAACGGTACAGCCTGCGGCCTGTCAGCAACAGCACGATGGCTGTTGTGACTAAGACAGTGTCCAAAGATCTTCTTGTCAACAGACATAAGATGGACTTTAGGATTGCCAGTAGGAAGATTTGGAATCAGCTCATTCTGAATCATCATCACGAAGCGGGGATACAAAATAAATTGATCTTTGACGCTCCCCCTGATCTGCAGCACCATCTCATCAAAAAAGAATTGAGAGAAGCAGTATGGCTTATTATATACTAGTGAAGCCATGCCAGATTGCATTTTATGGTTCATGGTGTCTAACCCAGCCTTCTTCGGTCCAAAAGAGACCAGCAAAATATGCATCATGTACCTCTACTGACCATATAGCAGACTCTTAGTGTACTGGGAGTGGGTCACATCTCCCACATAACCATACGTTGAAAAGCCCCAGCACGAAATTCCAACGGGAAGGAGGTTGGGCCATTTTCTTGTTCCTCCGTTCCCAGATGCAGTGCCATTCTCAAATAAGGAGCAAAGAACTCAATCAACCTCCCACCCATAGTTGCACGAATAACTGGAGGGTTCAGATGACAATCATGCTCAGTAGTTGCCCAGAACTGACTCAAGAACTCATATTTCAGCACTGGTGAGCGTGTCAGTGCATAGAACACTCTTGACCTAGTAATGAAATCCAGCATGCCTCGGAACGGCACAGTGTTCGGATCGGCAAGATCAAAAGAGATTGCAAGGTTGTGCTTGTTGTAGAAAACACGTTGATCAGCCATTGCTGCACATACAACAAAAACAGACCAAAATAGATAACAACGATGTTAGTTAAAAAAACAATAAGCAATGTTATAATCCTGCAAGAAAGATTTAACAAGACATTATAGTTTTAAAACATTAAGTTAATCTTAAAAAGACAGGTGTTTTTCAAACCTGAGTATAGGTTCATACGAACTTGCAAGTTCGTACGAACTTACAACCCTGTATAGGTTTGTACGAACTTACTGTTTGACTTAGTCAAACTTAAGTTCATACGAACTTACACTTGGCTAGGTTTGTACGAACTTACAAGTTCGTACGAACCAGTAAGTTCGAACGCAAGAACACTTTATCAAATTTAAAATTTTTGGCCATAATAATATGATCAGGCACTTGAAATGGATACACATAGGTCCGATATATAGTGCCCAATAAGTTCCAATCAATTTTAACCATGAACACACGTCTAATTTTTAAGTTAAAGTTGTTTTTGTCAAAAACCCACTTTAATTCAAATTTTACATGTTTTAACGGTCCAAATCAAAAAATTGTTGCTTACATGGATTCGTGTAAGTAAAGTGATGAATTCTATCGGTTTAGAATGGTCTAACACGGATCAAATTTCAAGTTTAAGTTTGAAAATGACAAAAACAGTAAGTTCGAAGGTAGGTTCGAAGGCTCCAGTAAGTTCGCAGGATTTGTAAAGTCGAAGGGTTTGAAAGCATAAGGGGTTTGACCAGGTCATCCCCTTATATATCCCAACTAAGTTCGTACGAACTTAGCCATTCGAACATCTAAGTTCGTACGAACTTAGATTCTTACCAAAAATTCAAAATTTTCAAATTTTGCCATTTTTCAAAATTTCAAAATCGTGCGAACTTGAAAACATTTAGCGACCTCCAATACACTTAGACAATTGAATAGAGTAGAGTTTGAGCAATGAATCAAACAAAATGTAAGTATTTCCATTAAACTAAGAACTTTGATTAAAAAGATAAAATAACTTGGAATTATAAAAACACAAATATTAAATTGTTCATATTTTGAATATACAATCTTTTTGAGAGTGTCACTGATACAAAGATCAAATTATCCATGATGAGAACACTACACAGTTAGGAATTTTCATTTGTTCCTTGGTTATTATTGTCGTAAATCATAGATCACTTCGATTATCAGTATTGTGGTCCACTTAAACATTCGACACTCAGAGTTGTCAAGTACATATTAGATTATTGTTTACGATCTCCTATGTATCTTACATTTGATATACCCTTAGAATTTAGAAAGTCAAGAATATCAAGTATCGGATATTTTTCACTTTTTTTATTATTATTATTATTTTTTTTATGTCATCTTTAAAGTCAAGTCATTTTGTTTTATCAGCAATGTACATAAGTACATGTTTCAGCTATAAGACAAGACTATGGTTAGAAACAAACAAATTTAAAATCAAACCAGAGGTGACAGGTCTGTACTTCCATACAACAGAGCGACATGGTTTGACTAGAGACCTTGAAAACGGTATTCTTGTTTTCGCGGTCTAGTTTGTTCCAAATTTAGAATACACTGACTGAATCTAGGTCAGCATGTTTCTTGATGTAGCAAAAGAAACAGTCAGTGAATCCCCAGATGAGTTATTTTCATTATTTATCCGATATTGAACATTCAGGTACGATCTACATCTTAAGAATTAAGACTTAAGTCGTACATCACAAAAAAGATTTCACAGGAGACTCGCATATGTTATTAGAGATTAAGTACTTGAAAACCTTTATGTCTAATGCCTACCAACACATCGAATAGTGAAGCTATTAAATACTTTGAACTTTAGGTACTTTTACTGTGTATAGTCCACATCCAAAGGCTAAACATATAAAATGTTCTTGGCATGGTTAATGTTTTCGTCATGTCTTTGCAATAGAACAGTGACCCTCAATTTTTCTGTTTTTCAAAGATAAAAATTAACTATACAATATAAAAATAAAATAAACGATAGCAAAAACAAAGTTCTTTTTGGGAAATAATTACTCAGGATTTTTCATCCCATTTAGTTGGATTAATAGCTCAAACCGAGACCTATCAAACGCCTTGGTATACAGGTCGGCTAGATTGTCATCAGTTGGAACTTTAACTAAATTAATCAGGTGTTTTTCAGCACAGTCACGAATAAAATGATGTCTAATGTCAATATGTTTCGTTTTACTATGCTTAACCGGATTATTAGTTTGGACATGGTGGACTGGTTATAAATCATAATAGGGATGTTAGAGAAATTTAAACCATAGTCACACAGGTATCCACAAAACTTGGGAACAACAGCTACCTGCTGCTACATACTCAGCTTCACAGGTTGAGATGGCAACCAAGGTTTGCTTTTTGCACTGCCATGAGACAATGCGACCACCTAATAGTTGACAGCCACCAGTGGTGGATTTCCTGTTCAAGTTACAACTACCATAGTCTGAGTCGGTGTAGGCTACAAAGTCAAAATTGTCTCCAGAGGGATACCAAAGACCCAACTTAGGTTTTCTTTTAGATAACGCAATATTCTCTTTGCTGCCTTCAAGTGTGATTCTTTTGGATTAGCTTGAAAGAGAGCACACAAACAAACTGCAAACATTATGTCTAGTCGTGAAGCAATTAAATACATGAGAGAACCAATAATGGCCCGATATTGAGTCAGATCCACATGTTCATTACTCTCAGTATCTGGTTCAAGATTATGATTCTGATGAATCGGAGTGCCGAAAGCCGAACCATCTTTCATATTAAAACGTGTGAGCATTTCATGCACATATTTCGACTGATGAATGAAAAATCCATCATTCTTTTGATCAACTTGTAATCCTAAGAAGAAGTTCAATTCACCCGTAGCACTTATTTCAAACCGCCGCTTCATTACTTGTTCAAAATCTCTACACATGTTCTCGTCAGATGACCCAAAAATGAAGTCATCAACGTACACTTGTACAAGTAGGAAATCATCCTTGTTCCACATGATGAACAACGTACTATCTATTTGTCCTTTCTTGAATCCATTTTCTAAGAGATACGTAGATAGAGTCTCATACCAAGCTCTGGGTGCTTGATGCAGTCCATACAAAGCCTTATCTAATTTATAGACTCGGTCATGATGGTCTGGATCACTGAACCTCGAAGTTTGTTGGACAAACACCAGTTCTTGAACTTTACCATAGAGAAATGCACTCTTTACGTCGAGTTGATAGACTTTTATTCTTTTATGTGCAGCATATGCTAAAAACAATCGAATTGCTTCCAGCCTTGCTACAGGTGCGAACACCTCTGTATAGTCAATCCTTTCTTGTTGGTTAAAGCCTTGAACTACTAGCCGCGCTTTATTCCTTGTAACTATCCCTCTGTCATCTCTTTTGCACTTAAACACCCATTTGGTGCCTATAGCACACTCTCTTCTTGGTAGATCAACTAGCTCCCAAACTTTGAGCTTTTCAAATTGTGCAAGTTCCTCTTGCATAGCTTCCACCCAAGAGTTTTCCTTTAAAGCCATTTGGATATTTTTCGGCTCAACTTGAGATATATAACAGTTGTAAAGGCACTTATGCATGATTCCTGTGTCTTGAATCGATACATACAAACTGGTGCTGTCAGATATCTCTCTACGAGTCCTTACTCTAGAAGTTGGATCACCAATGATATTATCAATTGGATGATACTTGTTCACACGACTTGAGATCGTAGTGTCAACCGGTAAATCAGATCCTAGATTTGATCCAATCTCCCCCGGAGGTGGTACTTCTTCCGCAATAATTTTTTGTACAGAATCAGTAACCTCTGATGAAGATGGGATATCATTCAAATTTGAATCACTATCCGCAATAGGATCGACAAGAATATCCTTTCCTTTACTAGTTGAATCTTCTGAACACGGAACACTAGATCTTGGTGGAAAACCATGGTTTTCACCATCATCCAGTGCTACATGTTCTAATCGCAAAGTGTCAAAGTCACTTAGGATCGGAAGATTAAATGATTTGAAGACAACATCATAATTAAACAACCATTCTGGTCCGGTTTGTACTGCTGGAGTATAAGATGTAACTTGTATATTAAACACAATCTCAACTTTTCCAGCAGCCTTATTGAAAACCTTTTTGTTTGGAGATCCGGCTTCATATCCGAGGAAAAATCCTTCGTCAACCTATTCACCAAATTTAGATTGATGTTTGGTCTTCAATAAGGTACAACAAACATCAAAGGGTTTTAAACCAGTGAGATTTGGTTTTCGACCATTTAGAAGCTCATAACAGGTTTTGTTATGCTTCTTGACGGTTAAAACCCTATTCAGCACATGACAGGCTGTATTCACTGCTTCTCCTCAGAAAATGACGGGAAGCTTTGAATCAGCCAGCATCGTTCTCGCTGCTTCTATCAGTGTTCTATTTTTCCTTTCAGTGACACCATTTTTTGTGGCTCATAGGGTGCACTAAACTAATGTTGAATTCCTTTGCTCAAGCAAAAGACATTCAACACCGAGTTCTTGAACTCTAAGCCATTGTCACTTCTAATTTTCTTGACTCCTCGACTAAATTGGTGTTCAATCTGGGTAAAGAATGTCATCAACATTTCTGTTATCTCATCCTTTGTTGTCAAAAAGAATACCCATGAAAATCTTGTGTAGTAATCAGTAACCACCAAGCAGTAATGTTTACCGCCTATACTCCTTGCATTCACAGGACCGAACAAATCCATGTGAAGAAGGTCAAAAGCTGAAGCAATAGAATTTTGAGCTTTGGGTTTGTGAGAATTCTTGTGTTGTTTAATTTTTAGACAAGGTAGACACTTATCCTCTAACTCAAATCTCAGCAATGGAACACCTTGCACTAGTCCATTTTTGACTATGAAGTTCATCTTTCTAAAGTGCAAGTGAGCCATTTTTCTATGCCACAACTGCGAATCAGTCTCTGAGGCTTTGGAATCAGACATGTTGATTCCTGAGACGTTTCAGCAGCACTCATATCCATGACATAAGTGTCATTCTTTCTAGGTGCTTTCATGAGAATCTATTCTTCTGGAATAACAAATCCAGGTTTCAATATCAATGCTTCTCTATTTGTGAAATGAACGGGATGTCCCTTATCACAGATCTGAGAGACACTCACGAGATTATGCTTTAGCTCCTCAACATAGTTGACTTGCTCTAACATAATTTTCCCATTTGAAACATTACCTACTCCCGTGATTTGTCCACCTTTAGCACCAGCAAAGTTGACGTACCCTCCTTTCTTGTGCACAAAATCCACAAGATTTAGCTTTTCCCCCGTCATGTGCCTTGAGCAACCACTATCAACGTACCACCAGTTGATAGCTCTTCTGGTTAACTCCTGCACAAAAATTGAAAGTTTTGGTTATCGAGGGGGACCCAAGGCATGACGGTCTTGGGTCGGCCATTTTCATCAACGAATGTGAACTCCTTCAAGTATCCATTACTCTTATCCGTAGAGTTGGATGCTTTAGGAATCTCACTCGTGTGAGCATGGGAGGTACTAGCACTAGGCTTCCTTTCCCGAGACTTCTGAAAAAGTCTAGGATTTACAGGCCTTGGGTTTGATGTAGGTCTAACCCTAGTTGGATAGTTATAACTTGAATTTTGATAATTCCTGCTATTACTGTTAGGATTGCTAAAGCGGTTGTTTGGAGTTATAAATCTCCGTGGAGTCTTAGACCTTGAAGACTGTCCATAAGAGCTTCCTCCAGAAGAGGTAGTGCTCCTAGAACTATCATGGGGCGAAAACTTCACAAATTTTAATGAGGGTTGTGTTCTCTGAGAACTTTGAGATCTCTTATATCCCAACCCATTTCTCCCAGAGTTCCCAGCATTTTCATTTTCTTTAGTTTTAACTTATGGTATGAAAACGCCAGACAACCTTAGTTTTATACTTGTCGCCCCTTAGGATTTTTCTTTTTAGGAGGCGACACCGATTTTACAAGTGATTGGTCTTTCTTCACCTGTGTCTTACCAATTTTGCCCTTATTTGGACAAATACTTGCCACATGCCCCTTTTGATGGCACGTGAAGCAAGAGCGTTTCATGAATGCCCTTTTTGCGGCCTTCTGAATAGCATCATCGTCCAAATCAGGTAAACTTGGAGTGGTGACAGTTATAACCCTTTTACCCTTATTGATTAAATTTTCATTTTCAGATTTGGGTAATTCACAAGTTACTTTGTTCTTTAACTTCTCCTCGACACATTCTTGTTTAAATGCACCCTCTTTTACAAAATTCATTTTTAGTTTAGAGACGGGTGGCATTGAAGTGTCAGTAGGTTTTGATTCAGGTTCAGTATCATCAGACATAAAGGAATAGTTGTGATTAAAGGGAGGTGGGCTTTCAGTATAACCCATTCCCGTGTGATCACCAGGCTTTTTACCTACACTAAGCATGATATCCAAGGTTTCGATAGAGAATTTTCTTAACTCTAGTTTTCTGTTAAGATCGGCTATCATAACCTTTGCATCAGCCAGTTCCTTTTCTTTATCAGCGGACAATTTTGTTAACTCCAAAATATGTTCATGAGCCAAGTCATTTAAAACACTTTGATCATTTAGCTTATCTTTTAAGTATTTCATGTCCGCTTTCTCATATTTTGATTTACTTATTAGATCTGAGTTTCTGATGTTTAATTTAGTGTTTTCTTCAGTTAAAGATTTTAATTGAGATGTTATCTTTTCAGATGATTCCACTAACTTCTCAGCTTGTTCCTGAAAGTTAGTACACAATACACAAGCTTTAACTACTAGATCTAAATTAAGTAGTACCTTCTGCTTATCAGCGTCAAGATTTTCCATGTAGGCAATGAAGTCCTTTAAGCACATATCCTCAGTCGACAGATTTGACTCTAACTTCGTCAGCAGGTACTTCAACTTCCATCTCAGTAGTGGCTTCCTTCTCTGAATCGGATCCCGCATTGCTTTCCTCCTTATCTTCAGTAATGGAGGCCATAAAGGCTTGCGGTTCCTCAGATTTAGTACTCCAGTCATATGCTCCTTCTTGAGATTGAACAACCAGAGCTCTTGAAGTCTGATGACTTCCTGAGTTTTGATTACTACTGGAGGAGCCTTGACTGAAGTGACTCGGCCCGTTTTGACCAGGAGTTGATCTCTTTTAGGTCTCTGACATTCCCGAGCAAAGTGCCCAAAACCATCACAGTAATAACACTTCACCTTGGACTTGTTGAAACCCAATTTGCTACTCACAAATTTTCTCCCAATTCTATTCATAAACCGTTGGGCTCTTCTTGCTATCATGGCAAGTCCATCTCCTCTAGATCATCTTGATCTAATTGGTCATAGTCCTCGTTTATTAGCTCTAGATCAGTGATCTTGCCCTTAATAAAGTTCTCACGAGATGCAATGAAAGAGGCAAGCAGGGCTACTTCCTCTTCAGCTGACTTCATGCTCATGGGAATTGATTTAAAACCGCTTGATGTCCCAGATTTCGGTTTTCTATCAACCCCTTGATCCTCAGATGAGGCAATATAACAGACATTGCTACAAGAATTTCTGATAGCCGAGTCCGTCTCAACGTCGCTTGTATAGAAAGCTGCAACTCCACCAGCACTAGTAGAAGCAACGGAATCAGATCGTTTACCATGGTAAACACTAGGATCCTGAACATGATCAGATCCTGTCTCTTTCCGCTGCATGTTCAGATCATAAACACGCAACTTCCCTATCACCTCATCAAGAGTCAGAGTATTATAGTTAGCACTCTCCTTGATCATCAGAGTGTAGATGTCCCACTTTGATGGGAGTGCTTCAAGAAGTTTGTTACTTCTGACAGTTTCGGTGAATGAAAGACCATTGTTGTCTAATTAAGTCATCAGGTGGTAGTATCTTGTGATAATCTCCTCCAATGACTCGCCTTTCATATGCTTGAAGACATAGAACTGTTTAGTCAACAAATCAACTCTACTCTCCTTTATCTTGTCGTTTCCATCAAACCTCTTTTCCAACGCTTCCCAAAGCTCTTTTTTAAAAGTATGCTTGATCTCTTGAGGAAGACACATTTGAATTGCAGACAATGCCTTATTCTCAGCCTCGTACATCTTTTTGTCTTCCTCTTTCATGACAGAATACGTACAATACTTTGTTTTTCCATTTAACTCATAAGTGGGTAAGTCATACCCATCCTTAATGCATATCCACATGCGAATGTCGTGGAATCTTGCAAATGATTCAAATCGATCTCTCCACCAGAAGTAATCCTCTCCTTTGAGAAGCGTAGGTGGTGAGGCTGATTTCCTAACCTCGTGATCCATTTCTAACATTTTATTAAGATTCTTCATTGATCATCAGGTCAACAAAAGTCAAACAAGTCAGGTTCGTACGAACTTAGATCTACTAAGTTCGAATGGTCAACCAAAGTCAAACGAACTAACTGACTGAAATTCAAACTGTTCGAACTTACAAGTTCGAATATAGGTTCGTACGAACTTACAATTCAGGTAAGTTCGTACGATGCTTTCGTACAAGTTCGAATAAAAAGCAAAATCCGTACTAGTTCGAAGAATGGCTGTTGAACAAACTCAATATCTCAGATTTGTGATTTTGAGTAACTTTCAACCGACCAAAATTGAACTACACCGTACAATATGATTATAAACACGTTTGAGAGCAAAAACCAAGGATTTCAACGGTCCAAACTCTCGAAAACACTCAAACTCTTACCCCGAACCTAAAACACTAAGTTCTAACGCTCTGATACCAATTGTAGGTCACCCTTGAATGGATCCAACGGGGTAACAACGCTTGTAAGAGCGCGGAATATTCTTAGAAACGATACAAGTGTTCAAAACACGTTTATCTCACTAATAAACCCTTACTTCAAATGTATTCGAACTAGGATGAATCGTACGAACTTAGTGCACTGATCTCAGTTCCTATAAAAGCTTAGAAATAATATTTATATTTATAAGCTGCTATGTTCGTACGAACTTAGCAGCTTCTAAGTTCGTACGAACCTACCAGTTCGTACCTTGAGTAAGTTCGTACGAACCTATAACGTAAAATACATTTCTAATACAATTAATAAACAATATATATAACAAAATATTCTTTATTAATATCAAAGACTATTACAAACTAATCTATTACACAATAGAAGTTGTTGTCACAAACATGTATCAACAAAAAGAGTATAATTATAATTGGGTATTAGAATGTTTAAGATCGAACATCGACGAAAGTGTTTACCCCCCGTGCTATGTTAACGGATAAAGAGCCGACCTTGATGAATGCAATGTCAAAGAGTATTTCCAGAGGCTAAACAATTCCTTTGTAGATGGCGCATATCGCAAACAATAATAATGAAATGTCGACTAAGTTTTCACTCACAAAAAGAGTGGGATTATCTCAAGGCAAAATGGAAGTCATTAATTGAATCTCCAACTTTGATGACATACTTAAGTCGTTATGCAACACTTGAATCTATATTGATCGAATGTCAATGTATCACGTTTTCTACATTTTTTCTATAAATATTCAGTCTTAAAAAAACCTGTTATTTTTTGAAAACAAGTTGTTTAAAAAAATATTATTTTACTTTTAAGATGTTTTGGAATATTTGAATGAAGTGTGGTTAAATAAATATAAAGAATTGTTTATTTCTTTATGGACAAACAAAGTTCTTAATTATGGAAACCATACAACCAACATAGTTGAAAGTCAACATTAGGATCATCACACTCTAATTTGGATAGATTTGTATATTTTATTGATCAAGTCATGCAGAATCAGTATGGCATGATCAATGAAAGCTTGAAAAGAAGTAGGATATTTGTTAACCCTAAACAGAACACCTATTTGTTTCATCACTTATTGGGTGTTATTTCAAAAAATGCAATTGTGACAACCGTCAAAAATCTCAGGTCAATAACGCACTTAGATTCCTAGTCTATCTATTTATGATTACAACACTCAAAAATACTAGTGAAAATTCTAGGTTACGACTCCTTAAGTACTGAAACCGTAAGTTACTGAAATTGCGTAACGTTTTAGGAGATTGCTTAGCGGACTTTAAGATCGTGAACAACTTTAAATTAGGTTACAAAGTACCAAAGAAAACAAATTAAATTTAATTTCATTCATCAACACAAAATATTTATCATCTCACCAAAAATCGGAATTTAACTGGAAATTCCGTAACTCGGTAACACGACTGGAAATCGGTTTATTAACTCGCAAATGTCAATCGTGATCGAATCAAATACATTTTGATGAATGTTATAAACTTATAAAATAAAGTTTCATGACTCACACTTTAACCAACAAAAACATCATAAAAATCGGAAATTAACCGAAATGTCGTAACTCGGCAAACGCGACCCGAATCGAATAAACGAGACTCGAATCCGACAAAATAATACTTGAATATCCATTATAAACAATCTAAAATACAATTTAAAGTATTTTAGAAATTTAGAACATCAATTTTTATAACCTAAATATTAAGCATTAAAACAACACAATTTAAAGTCTTGAAATATACAAGACTTGTGAAATTTTAATACAAATAAATACTATAATTAATATAAATTTTATTTTGACAAAAAAACTAAGTTAAATACCTCATTTTATTGACCAAAAACCGGACCTCCCATTCCCCCACTCAAAACTCTTCATTTTCTTACAAAACTCCACTCACATTACATGCAAAATCACTTCTACCACTTTCACACACTTTGTCTAAATCATTCTTTCATTTCTCTTTCAAGAAACACACACAATTCTCTCATTTCACACACTAATTTCCAGAAAACTTTCAATTAAAAATCACACATGCAAAGGTGTTCTTACATAAGAACAACATCTCTAAGGTAAAACATACCATTCCTTACTTCCATTCTTGCATTTACTTACTTTTAAATTCATAAAATGTTTGGATTATACACTTTATTCATGGTTATAATCCAAATACATGAGTTGATGTTTGTAGGTTCCCTTACACTTGTTTAAGTGTTAAAACAAAAGGGCAACCCATGATCAAACCGAAATCAAACTGAAAAAAATCGTCTTTTTAGTGTTTGAATGCTTATTTACTTGTTCTTGCTAGAATAAATGATTTAAAATGTTAAACCATGTTTATGTTTATGTAAAACACATGTTCATGCATAAAAGACAAGACTTCAATCTTTGGATGAGGTCTAAAAATCGTTTGGTAGTGAAATCACTCCAAAAAGATCATTTTGTCATGCATGTAATCTGTCCAGATTTTGACCCTACTTTGATCGACCATAACTCAGTCAATAATGGGCCAAAAATCGTGATTTTTCTTCTAGAATTTAGCTTAATGTCTTACCTTTCAAACCCCACAGTCTCACTCAAATCCATTGAGTTTACGACCTCCAAATGTATCACACGAATTTGATGCGCAAACAGTAACTTTTCTGTTAGCACCTTGATGTGATACTTGTTCATAGGTCTTAAAGTATTCAATAAATCTAAGAAAAATTATTTTAGACTCCTAACATACATATCTCAGTAGAACAAAAATATAGGAATTTATCTTGATGATTAAGTATTTTTAGAAAATGCATGAACATCATGCATTATTTTAGCCTTGTAGAATGTAAATAATTGTGTTGTGATGAATAAAAAATACAAAAATACTAGATAAAACGTGTTAAAAATTTGGGGATGATTTTTTTCAGTAACTATATCATGAAAGGAACTTTTAAAATAAAAATGTGAATTTTTGGAAAAACATAAGTATTTTTCCTAGTTTAATACAAATAAAGTCTATAAAGAGGAAAAATATTCATGAAAAATACTTTTTGACATCAAAAAATATGGTAAAATTCCTGTGTCATTTTCCGCAGAAAATGACACTATCCTCAAAATTTGACACACATTGGAAGTGAATTGATACGTTTTCCGAGTTACGTCTTGATTAAACACATAAAGTTAGGAACCAAAGTTCCAGTGCTCAAAACAACATGAAAATTTTACACAAACCTAAAAATGAGTTAAAACTGATCTAGTAAAAATTTCAGAATTTTTCATGAATAATTACTCTTTTTCTCATATTTATCACACTTTATAGACATTAATTGATTAAAAATAATATGTATGTCTAAAAATCCCCAAATTTTCACAGAAAATTTGTGAACTATATTTTATGTTTCATACCAAGTTTGGTAATTTTTAGATATTGTATACATATATTTCCATTATTTTGTTCGCAACTCGAACAATTACCGACAACGTAAATTTGTTGGTACATTAGTGTGTCTGTCACTTGGTCTAGGTTTTGAGTTGTAATTAATTAGTAATATTCTGTATTAGGCGATATTGACAATATCGCATAGGCGATATCACCAATATCGCCAACATCGCTGATTAGTTACCTATAAATATAAGTTTAGGGTTTCAGTTTAGCAAGTTGTTGAAAAATACGAATTTGAGAGCAGCCTTTGGTATTCCCTGGTCAGTCTTTGTAACTCACACTTCATACTTTGATTAATACAATATATATGTGATTGTGTGATTAGTTTTATTGATAACGTACTTTGAATAGCTATTGATTTCCGCTCATTAGTTAGTAAATATTGATTTGTGTTAAAGGTCATTCAAAATTCGGTCCTACAATTGGTATCAGAGCCATTTATCCATTGGATTAGTGGTTTATTGAATCAATATTAGTACGTTAAAAAGGCTAAGGAACCAGTTTTCATTAGGATAATTGATTATTAGTCTTAAAAAAAAAAAACTTTTTAACTAGTGCTTTTTAGTGTTTTTCTGGATTTGTGTTCGTCATTAGCAACCCTAAATTTGATTAAATCGTAGATATTAGTAACTTTAGGGTTTACAGCCGTTTTAGCGATATTAGAAGCGACATTATCTTAATATCGCCTCTAGGGTTTTAGCGACATTACTTGAACTGTACTCATTAATTTGAGCGATATCTCTAGCGATATTACTAGAGATATTACTTGGTATCGCCTAATTAATTTTAGGGATATTATTCTTAATATCGCCTGTGGTATCGCCCTTTATTATTCTGATTTTGATTTGCGCTTTAACTAGCGATATTGATAGCGATATCATCAATATCGCTCAATCATCAGCTTCTTATCGATATCATAATATCGCTATATTTTTTTTTTAAATCAGAATTTTAAAATAAAACAAAACTTAATCTTACTTAATACATATTAAAATGTCTACTTTACAAGTTGTTAATGCTATGTTAAAACACAACGCTGAGGTTGGTAGCGCAAACAAACCTCCATTCTTTGCACCTGGAATGGAGTATTCTGAATGGCATGGTAGATTTTTATCTTTTGTTGCCTTTACTGACCCTGAAATGGAGATACCTTTGATCGAGCGATATGTTCGACCGGTTGCAAGTGGAGAACATGTGGGTATACCTCCACCAAAACCTATTCGTTTAATGACGGCTGAGGAACGCAAGGCATGGGAATGTGAACGAAAGACTCACTCTGCTATTACCATGTCTCTACCTGTTGATGCTATGAAGATGTTCAAGCAACACGACATAGCTTATGATCTGTGGAATGGTATAGCTGAAAGATGTGGAGGTACTACTGAATACAAGCAAAGTAAGCTAGAGTTAGTAAAGAAACAGTATGATATGTTTGACATCCAGAAGAACGAGACGGTTAAGGACTTATTCTGTAGATATTCAAGTCTAGTGAATGAGTTGACTAAGGGTGGACACAAATTCAGCTCTATTGAGGTCAACAAGAAACTGCTTAATGCTCTACCTCCTCACTGGGAAACTAGAGTGTTAATGATGGAGAATGATCCAGATGTATTGGCAATGTCTTTGGATCAACTTATTGGAAAATTAGAAACATGTGCTTTGGATATCCAAAAGAAAAGCACAAGATCCAGTTCTTTGCTTCCTGATACTAGTAGTTTTGGATATGGAAGTACAGCTCTTTTATCTGGACCTTCTAGTGCTGTATCTAAACCTAATTACTCGTCTGATAATAATTCGGGTGGAACATTTTCTTCTTTCACAGCTCAACCATCTTCCTCTGCTACTGCATCACACAATGAGCATGCAGTAATCTTCAATGCGTTTTTATCATCATATGATGATTTTTTATCAAAGAGGATTAGCTCGGTAGATCTTACTGATGAAGACTTTGCACAAGTTGATCCTGATGAACTAGAGAGAGTGGATCTTCGTTGGAACATGGCTATGCTTACCAGAAGAACGAAAACCTATTTGAAGAGAAAAGGAAAGAAATCTCTTGAAGACGTCACTGATAAAACTAGCATGGGTTTCGATAAGTCCAAGATTAGATGCTACAAGTGTCAAAATCTGGGACATTTTGCTAGAGAATGTGAGAAAGGTAGACAACCGTCTACTGGATTTACAAAACACTTCTACTTTCAAGAAAGAGAATGAAGTCGCCAAGGCAGCTCTTCTGATGGATGAAGAAGCCTATTATTTTTCTGCTATGGACGATCAAGATAACGTAGCTCTTATTGCGGATGTTCAAAATGAGGTAGACTTTGATTCTTTTAATTGTAATTCCTGTATCACACTAACTGGTAAAATCAACAGGTTCATAGTAGATAATGATCGCTTGTATACAGATCTAACCAATCTTATTGAAGCAAACAAAGTTTTAAAAGATAACGAAAAAGTCTTTACTATAAATCAGAAAACCCTTATTGACGAAAAGAAAGAGTTAAAGGCAATGATTTTTAACAAACAAGATGAGATTGACAGTTATTTAAAACTCATTTCACATCTTAAAAAGGAACTTGCTGAAACTCAATCTGAAAATGTTGATTTAAAACGAAGACTTGCAAATATCTCCACATCTACTATGGTCTTTTCCGACATTCTGCAAAATCAACGGACTGATACGAAGAGTAAGGCAGGAATTGGTTATCACAACCAACCTCCTCCCTCAAATTTGAATCAGCCCAGTCTTTCGCAGGACGAAATTAAAGACTATGTACCTTCTGTTCTCAAGAAGGATACAAATCCTGTGGTGAAACCAGTTATTGTTAAAAATCCCGATCAGCCTAAGACTGTCAAGGTTGAAGATGTTAAACAGCCTAAGCTTGTTAAGGCTGCTGATGACAAGCGACCTGAGTTGCTTAAAGCTCTGAGTTCAAATAACAAGAAGGCTGAGCCAATTAAGCCTAAATTTGAACCAATCATGCTTGCACTTTCAACAAATGTTGAAGAGGTGGTAGAGGTGGAGGATGTAACTCACGAGGTTACACAGAAAGTTGAGAAGAATAACCTCAAACCTGAAAATTTCATCTTTACTAACGAGGGTAGAGGTGGAATGTTTTCTAAAAAGAAACCAGTAATCAAGGATTTAAAAATGAAACTGGAGGAGAATATTCAAAATAGTAAAGTTTCAATTAAAAATCCTTCTTCAAAGATTACCTCAACTGTAAATATGTTTACTCCATCATGTTCGCATAAGTGTTCATGTGCAGTAAATGTACCTGAAATTAAGCCTCGTAGGGTTCCTCTTTCGCCAAAACCACTATTGAGTAATGATCAAACTTTCCGAGAGAGACGATCATGTTTCTACTGTAAGAAGCAGGGTCATCTCATTAATCAGTGTCCGGTGCTTGCTAGAAAATGGGCATCACGAAATGATCCACGTCATGCTAAAAATAGAAACTTTCAAAAGTCAAAACAACCTGGATTATCTCGAAATGTTCCAATTTCAAAAGTTAATAACATTACACCTACTCAACCAATGGTTCGAAAGGTTGATGTTATTAATAAGCAACCATTTTTTCCTCTGAAAGTTTGGAAAAAGAGAAGTGTAAAGAATAATGTGTCATCTGAAGTTATCACATCAGTAAAAGATAATGATTTACTAAAAAACAAGGTTTTAACTGATGTGGTAATAATCGATGAAGTCTCAGGAGTACCCAAGTCTGTCAAGGCTTGGGTCTCCATTTCAAACTAACAATCTTTTCTTTGTGTTGTGACAGTCAAAGGTGCTGAATAGCAAGTGGTATGTTGACAGTGGCTGTTCACGACACATGACAAGCAATATTTCCCTTCTCTCTGATGTTAAACCATATAATGGGGGATATGTTGCTTTTGCTGGTGATAACGCTGGTAAGATAACTGGGCAAGGTACACTCTCTAATGGTCAAGTGAGCTTTGAGAATGTTAACTTTGTGGAGGAGCTAAATCACAACTTGATAAGTGTCTCTCAAGTTTGCGATAAGAAGTTCACAGCTGCTTTTACAGACTTACAGTGTTTGATTTTGAAGCCGGGATTTGTGATTCCCGAGGAATGGATTCTGATTAGAGCTCCTAGAGTGAAGAACTCTTATATTTTGGACATGAGGACAGTGGAAACTGAAGAACATACCTGTCTTCTAACCAAAACGTCTACTAAGGATTCATTATTGTAGCACAGAAGGATGGGTCATATTCATTTCCGAAAAATGAATTATCTGGTGAAACATGATTTGGTAGAGGGAATTCCTAAGCAATCCTTTGTTTTGAAAGATGATTGTGTTTCATGCTTGAAAGGAAAACAGCACAAGAAGTTTCACAAGCCTAAGCAAGTCAATTCCATTGAATCTCCATTGGAATTACTTCACATGGACTTGTTTGGACCTGTAAGCACGAAGAGTATTGGTGGTAAATCTTACTGTTTGGTAGTAACTGATGACTATTCTCGCTTTTCATGGGTTTACTTCTTGCGTACAAAGGATGAAACACCAGATATACTGACCTATCTGTTCGATAGACTTGAGAATCTGTGCAACTTGAAGATAAAAAAGATACGTAGTGATAATGGTACGGAATTCAAGAACAAAATTCTTGAATTATATTGTCTACGCAAAGGAATAGTTCATCAGTTTAGTGTAGCAAGAACTCCACAACAGAATGGTGTAGCGGAGAGAAAGAATAGAACAATCATTGAAACCGCCCGTACTATGCTGTCTGATTCACACTTGCCGATTACTTTTTGGGCAGAGGCAGTTAACACGGCATGCTATGTATTAAACCGTGTTCTGATGAACAAGAAGAAGAATAAGACTTGCTATGAGTTGTTGAATAACCGAAAGCCAAACCTGAAATTTTTGGAACCATTTGGATGTCCTTGCACCATTTTGATATCAAAAGATAAAGTTTCTAAATTCGGTGAAAAAGCATTTGATGGATTATTTCTTGGGTATTCGGTTAATTCTCCTAACAAGAGGGTTTTCAACAAGGAAACGGGAAAGATTGAAGAGCATTTTGAGGTAAAATGTTTAAAGTACACGGAGTCTCCTAAAGGAAAAGGTCCTGATTGGTTGTTTGAGTATGACCATCTTGTTAACTCATTCAATCTTCCGAAATTCAATGAAGTGGATCAAGTTGTTACGCTTCTTCATGGCTTGCATCTTAATCCGGATAATTCTTCATCCACACCGTCTTCGACTCCTACTACTACTGATCTTCTACCATCTTCGTCTACTGATGTTCCTGAGAGTTCTTCTGCAGATCAACAACCGGAAGCTTCTCCTGCTACTGTTGATGGTGTAGAAGACATGCTTTCTGAGAATGAAGATGATTCTCTCGCTCAAGAGGTTGAGCTAAACAATTTGGAAACAAACCTCACACCTGATCCAATACCCGTCTCCCGTATTCATAAGAATCATCCGATTGAGAATATTATTGGAGATTTGGATGCAGGTACTCAGACAAGAAGCAAAATAGCTACATCTTCTGAAGGTCCATATGATTATAATGATCTTACATGTCTAAAGGCGGAAATTGAAGAATGCTTCTTATCCCAAGTTGAGCCAATAAAGATTGATGAGGCTCTAAAGGATTCAAATTGGGTTTCTGCAATGCAAGAAGAGTTGCAGCAATTTGTGAAGCTAAAAGTCTGGGATTTAGTTCCACTTCCAAGAGGTGTACACCCAATTGGAACTCGTTGGGTGTTTCGAGTCAAACGTGATGATAGGCGAGTGGTGATTCGCAATAAAGCTAGGTTAGTAGTCCAAGGGTATACACAACAAGAAGGTTTGGATTATGATGAAGTCTTTGCGCCTGTTGCAAGAATGGAATCTATTCGTATCTTCTTAGCATATGCTACATTTAAGGCGTTTCGTGTCTATCAGCTGGATGTCAAAAGTGTGTTTTTGTACGGTAAGGTTGCTGAAGAAATTTATGTCAGGCAACCTCCTAGTTTTGAGGATTCGGTCAACCCAGACTATGTGTGCAAGTTGGATAAGGCTCTTTATGGTCTTCATCAAGCCCCGCGCGCTTGGTATGAAAGGTTGGCAACACACTTTATTAAAAATGGTTATGAACGTGGTCACATTGATAACACTCTTTTCATCAAGCGAACTGAAAACAGTCAACTGCTAGTTCAAGTCTATGTGGATGATATCATTTTTGGTTCAAAAAATGAATCTTTGTGTAGAGATTTTGAGAAGATTATGAAGTCTGAATTTGAAATGAGTGCTATGGGGGAGCTAAAATTCTTTTTGGGTGTTCAAGTAGATCAATCAACGAAGGGCACCTACATTCATCAATCAAAGTATGTTAACGACATGTTAACACGCTATAAGTTGCATGATTGTAGAGAGTATGGCACTCCCATTCAAACAAACCACAATCTCGGACCAGCTGAAGATGAGGAGGACTGTGAAGAAAAACTATATAGATCGATGATTGGATCTTTAATGTATCTTACAGCTTCTCGACCTGATATAGTATTTGTTGTTTCGTTGTGTTCAAGATATCAGTCTCAACCCAAGGTTTCTCATTTGAAAGCGGTTAAACGTATTTTTGGATATCTCAAACATATACCTACTCTAGGTCTATGGTATCCAACAGAGAAGACATTTGCTCTCACCGCATACTCGGATTCTGATTATGGTGGCTGTAGCATCGATAAGAAGTCAACGTCAGGAGGATGCCAGTTTCTCGGTTCACGTTTACTATCTTGGCAATGCAAAAAGTGTTGATCCCAATCTTGAATCTTTTAATCAAATCGCATGGAGGAGACAATCACGAGAATATAAAGCAAAAACAAAGTGGAACAAATGCAATAAATAATACTTTATATTCCCAAATACCCAAATATTCTCTCTCTATCAATGTAGCAGCCAAAATACAGAGAATAAAGTGTGTGTGAAAGTCTTGCCCTAAATATCTCTAACATTTATATTTATACTAAACAAACTGGCCGTTATGCGACACAAGCCTTGTGTCGCAGAGATCACTATTGCGACACAAACACTGTGTCGCAACTACAACTCATGCGACACAAGCCTTGTGTCGCAAAACACAGAAAATGTAAACTTAACAAGTCTATTACATTTACAAACACATTACAGACTCGACCAACTGACAGACACACTAAGATGTATCAGCAAACTCCCCCGTGTCTTCAGCTTGGTCTTCTAGATCTTTATTTATACCCAGCCTGCTGGAAATACACCGCCAGCGTGTATTCCATGTGTTACACAAACCTTGACAATCCGTTGAAATTGAGATGCTATCTTCTTGTTCATCACATTCTTCTCATTGAAGCGAATCGGATTGTCAAATAGCTTTCTCAGATCTTTCTCGGAGAAATTTATCAAGCTCATCGGATCAAATACTCTGAATTGAGTTTTCTTTAAGTTGTACAGTGAGCTCTTCTCTGGTTGCTCTGTCTCAGGCACAAATATCAAAACTGCCTCGCCGGTGTGAGCATCCAATTCCCAGTAGTGAAATATTCTTAGAAAGTCCCGGGGAACTGTTTCCAGAGGAATCTTCTTTAAACAATCAGCCGGAGGATAACACATTTTTATCAAGGGCTGATTGGTTACTGGATCAAACCGTTTCTTATAGATAATTCTGGTTCCCAGCGTCGGTTTGATAAACTTGTACCTTTTGGTATGAATCTCCCTTTGTAGAGTAGTCAGAATGAAGTTGGCACGATCATCATTTGACGGGTTAATCAAAGAGAGCTGAGCAAGACGATTAACTTCTCCTTTTGGCAGCGTGCTCAGCTTGGTGAATGATCTTTTGAAATATTGGATACCATCTAACCTCTTGATCATAAACAACCCGTTCGATATCTTCCAACTCTTGATTAATCCAGTATACGCTCCACTGACTTTGTATGATTTGCAGGTGACCGGCACTTGCTTTCCATCTTTTCCGTGCGGCCACCATTTAGCAAGTCTCTCAGCTCTAGTTTCGATAACTTCAGATTCAGGAGCAGGAGCCTCAGATGTTTCTTCATCTTGAGTCTCAGATGCATTTTCAGTTTCATCTTCAGAGGAATCTGATTCAATTATCGGAGCATCATCATAGAACTCATCATCATTCAATCCTTCTTCCTCAAACTCAACATCATCATCTTCGTCAAAATTTTAACTTTCATTATCAGAATTGACTTCATTTATCATGCGTTGTATAAATGAGAGGTCTACAGCCAACGGTCTTGGTTGGCCTGGAATCCGGTGCACAGGAAAATACTCTAAAGTGGGCATTTCATTAGATTGTTCAATATGTACATCTTCAATTACAGACTCAGACCCCGGTCCTATTGGTTCTATAGTTGGACCAGAGGGAACAGACTCCCCCGGACCAATAGACCGGGTCTCAAACTCCCTAAACTTATCCTCTAAGGTCGTAATTCTAGAAGTTTGAGCCTCGATAAGTGCAGCTTGAGACTGAATGATAATAGCCTGGTCGTTCACAGTCTTCTGCATTTCCTCCATCCGTTCCAAAAGTTGCTTTATAATATCCGGATGAGGTTGCACTGGAGTCTGAATTTCTGAAGGCCCTGCAGACGAAGAGGTGCGAGGTCGACTGGATGTTGGAATATCGTTAGAGACAAGGTAAGTGACATCCTCACGGGGCTGTGTCGCAAGATAGGCCTCATCCACAATATGGCCAAAAAGTGGCACGTCAGGCGGGACCGGTGCACCCTTAGCGTATTGACCGGAAACCACGAAAATTCGGGTATTCATCGGTGTCGGACGAAATTGGTGCTGTGGGGCCACCGGTAAACCCGGGAGCAAATGATTTATCAATAATTGGACAAAACGTGGGTACAAAGCCCACTGTCCCTCCCCAGCCTGTGCATTGTCTACCATAATCCGAAAAATATACCCCGAGAAGTTGAAGGGTTTGTTGTAGACCAGTGCGAGCATAGCGGATGCAGTAGACAAGCTCATCCTATCAAAACCGGCTTTCCTGCCAAAGAGGCAGACGATCATAATGTGCATCAAATACCGCCAGACCTTAGTGAGATAGGCCTTGCGATATTGATCACGAGGAATAGTCGGATAGCCGAGGCGAGCCATTCCCCCGGCAATAAATACATGAGCAAAAGCCACTGGCATCTCAGAATCATCCGGAAACTGAAAGAAATCCCGAATGATCTGCTCAGAGAGAATAATCTCGCGATCTTGAACCCGAGAGATGATCCGGGTGAACTCTAGATCCGAATTGACATTTGCATTAGCCCAAAATTCGGAGACATGATCCCGATAGATGGTGGTGGTGGCTGTGATCGTAGTGTATATTCGGGATCTGCGAAGAAATGCAATCATTGGGCGGTACGGCGCCGCCGATTCCTTTTCGTCATCTAAGAAAGCCGTGACATTATGTCTCGGTTCCCAGAAGAAAGCATGAACGTGAGCCATATCTGTAAAAAGACAATAAACTTGAAAGCCATTAGACAGGGACAAGTTTTTAAAGTTTGACATTTTTCAATTTAAAAATGTACTGCGACACAAGGCTTGTGTCGCAAGATAACACAGCGACATAACGAGTTATGTCGCAGTTTTACAATTAAATCAATTTAATGATTTAAGCGACACAAGAGTAGTGTCGCACAATAGAGAAGCGACATAAAGCAGCGTCATAGCGTTTGTGTCGCAAGACATGTCAGCGACATAAGACAGCGTCATAGCCATTGTGTTGCAGAAAAATAGCGACATAAAGTTGTACAGAACCGGCGACACAGTGACTGTGTCGCAGCTTGTGTCGCAAAGATGAACACGATGAAACCCAGATTTTTCTGATGAACATAAATTGTGGTTTTTGAGTTTAATCGGTTCACGAAGTTACACAATCACGTCAGGAACATTATTCAATAAGTTTAACACATATTTAAGCACATGAAGCCGGTTAATTTTGCAAAATAAACACGAAAACCTAAACCGAAACTTAGAAATCAAATGCTATATTGAATACGCAGTTAAAATTGTTAAAATCGGTACCTGCGGATGCGTTTGAGTGAGTAGAACACTAAACAAGTGAAGAGAGCAGCAGAAATCCACAGAAAATCACGAAATAATCAAAAAAAGAATCGGGTTTGTTGTGTCGCAGGTTTTTCTTGTGTCGCTGGTTTTGAATTATTGTGTCGCTGATAATTAGATACTAATTACAGCGACACGAGGGTTTTTATACCCCTGACACAAGGCAGCGACACAAGCAGCGACACAAGCGTTGTGTCGATGAGTTGGCAGCACAAATAGGTGACATAATTGTGCGACACAATGGTTGTGTCGCAGGGTTGGCAACACAAATATGCGACACAAGGCTTGTGTCGCAGAAGTCAATCAAGGGTTCATGTTTTAAGACTTTTGTATTTGTGACACTTAGAGAACAAAGTAAATGAACCAAATATCAGAATAATAAATAAAAACGGAAAAGAGCAGTTTGAGATGTGTCATTGTAGGAATCATATTAGAAAGACAGACTCGCAAGACAATATCAAATTTTAATTCGATTATCAGTATAGTTGTCCAAATTTAAGTTTATCAAGAAAGTTAACATGCCTTAGGAGTAATCTGAAACAAGACGATTATCAGTATTGTTTGTCCACTTAAACATGTAACACACTCAACTTTAAGCGTATCAGTTATTGTGAGAGTGAATAAGTCTCTGTCACTCCCACATAGATATACTCCTAGTATCAAGACATGCCCAAGACTTCGATTAGTTAGAGAAAGCATTTGAAATCAACATTTTTAAGAATCAAGCCAGCGGTGACAGGTCTGTACAAACGTACAACAAAGCGACATAAACTTGATTCAGGTGTAAGCAAAACCAGACTTGGTCAAACCATTTGGCGACCTTGTAAGTAATCTTTGATTTTATAAGATTGGAAAGTACTTTGACTTTTGTTTGCTTAGTTTTTGAAAGTATACTGACTGAGACCAGGTCTGTACGGACGTACAACAAAGGAAACAGACTGCATAAATCCCCAAATGTTGTCATATACAGACTCAAGTTAATTGAAGCATGGCAAGCTAATACACAAGAATTAAGACAAATTGTCATACATCATATGATGGTCATCACAAAATCTTTTAAACACAGATTAAAGTATTTCTTAGTTGCTCAAAGAAGAGTATGAACATGTCTACCAATACATCGTGCAAGTAATCAGATGTTTATAAGAGCAAGTATAACCAATACGAGATAAACCTACTGATACATCGAGGATAAAACTTAAGATTGACGTTTGAGGGGTGTCTCCTAATGTACTATCATATCCCTAGTTGTTTACAGACACAACTAAACGTCTTTTGCAAATGTTGCAACGTTGCTTTTCTTTAATGCTACTAAGCACAAAGAGTGGCTATTGCATTACCTTTTTTTTTTTTTTTTTTTTTTTTTTTTAATAATAATAATAAGAACATAACAGACTAAGGTCACAAATATTACTTTTGAATGGGAAAGAAACGTAACCCTATCATGTTGACTAGCTCATCAAAACGAGCACGGGAAAAGGCTTTGGTGAACAGGTCGACATTCTGCTTAAGGGTATCTATTTGGACCAGATCAATTAGGTGTTTTTCATTGCAATCACGAATGAAATGAAACCTAATTTCTATGTGTTTGGTCTTAGAATGTTGGACAGGATTACGAGTAATACATATAGCACCAGTATTATCTATATGAATAGGAGTCATAGTTAAGAGTAAACCGTAATCGCGCAACTGGTGTTGTATCCAAAGAACCTGGGAACAGCAACTAGCAGCAGCAATGTATTCATCCTCTGCGGTTGAGGTAGAAACAGTTGTTTGCTTTTTGCACTGCCATGATACGAGCCGAGGTCCAAGAAACTGACATCCACCAGAAGTGGACTTCTTATCCATATTGCATCCCCCATAATCCGAGTCCGAGTAAGCAGTGAGCGCGAAGGTTTTCTCATTAGAATACCAGAGACCAAGAGTTGGTGTACATTTGAGATAACCGAAGATTCGCGTAACTGCCTTCATTTGAGACACCTTCGGTTTAGCCTGATACTTGGAACAGAGAGAGACTGCAAAGACAATGTCCGGACGCGATGCAGTGAGATACATCAGAGAACCAATCATAGATCGGTAATCTTTTTCTGGACAGTCCTCTTCATCTTCCGCTGGACCAAGGTGATGATTCAGCTCTAAAGGCGTCCCATAGGATTTACAGTCAGTCAAGTTATACCGCGTAAGCATATCATTGACATACTTGGACTGATGAATGTAAATCCCCTTAGCAGACTGTTCGACTTGTACGCCCAAGAAAACATTCAGCTCCCCCATTGCACTCATTTCAAATTCTGACTTCATGATCTGCTCGAAGTCGCGACACAGTTCATCCTTGGTGGAACCAAAGATGATGTCATCCACATAAACCTGTACTAATAACAAGTCCTCCCCTGCATGCTTGATGAAGAGAGTACTGTCGATCGTTCCTCATACAAACCATTCTTCAGAAAATGAGTCGCAAGCCGCTCATACCAAGCTCTAGGAGCTTGATGAAGACCATACAATGCCTTGTCCAGCTTGCAGACGTAGTTCGGATGAACAGAGTCTTCAAAACCAGGCGGCTGTTTGACATAGACCTCTTCAACCACTTGACCATACAGAAATGCACTCTTAACATCAAGCTGGTAAACCCGAAATCCTTTGAATGAAGCGTACGCCAGGAAAATGCGGATGGATTCCAAACGAGCAACCGGGGCAAATACTTCATCGTAGTCCAAACCTTCAATTTGAGTGAAGCCCTAGACCACTAGACGTGCTTTGTTGCGAATTACCACGCCCCAATCATCCTTCTTCACACGATATACCCAACGAGTGCCAATAGGATGAACACCCTTGGGTAAAGGCACCAAAGTCCATACTTGCAGTTTGTTGAATTGTTGAAGCTCTTCCTGCATAGCCTCAACCCAGTATGGATCCTTTAACGCATCAATTGTCTTCTTCGGTTCTACTTGTGAGAGAAAGCATTCTGCAATTTCCGAAGCAAGACAAACAGGATCAGTGACGGTAACAGGAGACGGTGTCAACACAGATTGTTCAGCAGCAGCAATCTGTTTTCTCTTTAAAACACCTTTGTTTAAATCACCAAGAATGGCATCAACTGGATGTGACACATTGATCCGAGAACTCGGAATTGCAGCCGGAACGATGATAGAATCAAGGTTTGTAGAGTCAGCTTCAAGTTCGAGTTGAAGTGCAGGTAAATCTTCAAGGTCAGATGCAGGTGATTGAACAGATTCCTCAAACATTTGTTCCTCATCATTTGTAGGATCAGGAACATTCTTAGTAACGAGTGGAGGTGGAGTCTCACAAGTAGCAGCAGGAGCAGTTGCTGGTGTTCCTGTAGGTGGTGGAGGAACAGAGATGGGTGGTGTTTCAGAAGCGATGTCCAGCCCATGAAGTAGTGTCACTATATCCTCTTCTTCATTTTCCTCAGGAATATTGAAAGAATCAAACAGTGTTTGATAGTTAAACAAATATTCGGGTCCCTTCCCCTGAGGGTTGTCAGTGTAATGGAAAAAGGTGACTTCAAAATGTTCTTCCACATGCTTGGTCACTAAGTTATACACACGTTTGTTTGGTGAGTTATTAGAGAATCCTAGAAAAACACCTTCACAAGATTTCTCACCAAACTTAGCAATTCGTTCCTTGGTGTGCATAATAGTGTATAGACAGCCAAATGGTTCAAGAAACTGTACATTAGGCTTTCTGTTGTTGAACAATTCATAGGATGTCTTGTTCTTCTTCTTAACCATTAACACCCGATTCAGAACATAGCAGGTCGTATTCACAGCTTCGGCCCAAAATGTGATTGGAAGCTTAGAGTCAGATAGCAGTGTATGTGCAGCCTCAATCAAAGTTCTATTCTTACGTTCTACAACCCCATTCTGCTGTGGAGTCCTTGCGACACTGAATTGGTGTTCAATACCATTGCTCAAACAGTACAGCTCTATAATCGAGTTCTTAAACTCTGTACCGTTGTCACTCCTTATCTTCTTGATTCTCAACTCACAAAGATTTTGCAGTTTGTCGAATAGATAGATGAGAATCTCAGGCACTTCATCCTTGGTCTTCAGAAAATAAACCCAAGAAAACCGCGAATAATCATCCGTCACAACAAGGCAATACGAAGCTCCTCCCAAACTTTTCTTTCTGACTGGCCCGAATAGATCCATGTGAAGCAGCTCTAAGGGCTTCTCAGTTGAATTGGCCAGCTTCGGTCTGTGAGACTTCTTGTATTGCTTTCCTTTCTGACAAGGGACGCAATGATCATTCAGTCCAAAGGATTGCTTAGGGACACCTCGCACTAGATCATTCTTGATCAGGTAGTTCATCTTGCGAAAGTGCAAGTGTCCCATACGCCTGTGCCATAATAACGATTCCTTCTCAGGAGCTTTAGATAGAAGACATGTGAGCTGTGTAGTTTCCACAGTACTCATGTCAAGAATATACGTGTCTCGCTCCCGAGGTACCCTTAGAAGCACCCATTCTTCAGGAATAACAAATCCCGGCTTCAATATGCAACACTCGGTGTCTGTGAAAGTAGTAGTGTACTTTTTATCGCACACTTGAGAGACACTGAGAAGATTGTGTTGCAATTGTTCTACAAAATTCACCTTCTCAAAGCTTACCATTCCATTAGTAAGCGTACCCTGACCAGAAATAACTCCCCATTTGTCACCAGCAAAGGCCACATATCCTCCATTGTAGGCATGAACCTTAGATAAAAGGGAAACATCACCGGTCATGTGCCGAGAACAACCGCTGTCGATATACCATTTACTATTCTTTACAGATTCAGGTTGCTGCGGCACCACAAACAAGGTAAATTAGTTAGAAATGGAGACCCAAGCCTTTATAGTCTTGGGGTACTCCAGTAACATCATCAACAATGACCACATCAGTCAAAACTTTGTTTTCAAAAAGTTTAGAATGTTTGATTGATGAAGTATTATCGGATGTAGAATCTTCGCAAGATTCTTTAATCTTCCAAACTTGTTTTCGTTTGGATGCTTGCGAGTCAACAACTTTGAGCTTTAAGTTTGGCAAAGTATTTTGCTCAACTTTGTTGACTTTAACAGCTGGGACAGGAGTCTTTGAGCCTTTCATTGAAATAGACTTCTTTGAAGGATTCTTAAATTTTGAGGCTCGCGAAACCTGTTTCCCATAATGTTTCTTTGCAAGCACGGGACAAACATTTATCAAATGACCTTGCTTCTTGCAGTAGAAGCAGGATCGATGCTCAACACTTGATTGAGATTGAGGAATAAACCGATGAGCTCGACCAAAAGAAGCATGTGTTGAACAGTCACATTTACGTGAGCATTCAGCAAAAGATGCTTTAGAAGAGTTTTTAGAAGATTTATTTAATATAGTTGTTTTAGAAACAATCTTCATTTGAGGTTCAGTCATAGCTTTACCTTTTCCTTTTGTTATAGCCTGTTCATTTTGTTCGATAGTAATTATATGATTTTCAGGCTTGACGTTTTTCTTAACTGGTCGATACTCTTGATCAGTTATATCCTCAATTTCAATTTCCTCTTCAATAATACGAGGAAGCACAGAAAGAGTCTTTCCTAATTTAGGCTCAACTATATTTTCAGATTTAATAAGTTCAGTCTGATGAATCTTGGCCTTAATAGGTTTAACTTTCTCAACCTTTTGAGTCTTACTTGTTTCAGACTCACTAGTATTAGCCCTAATAGGCTCGGGCCTACTAGTTTCAGGTTGTTCACATGCAATGATGACATTTTCAGCCTTAACTAGCTCAGGCTTACTTATATTGATGCTCACAGTAGGTTTGACAGTTTTAACATCTATCTTAGTAAAGATATGCATCATATCATTGACATTATCCCTAACAGGCATAGGTAAATAATCCTTAGGAGGTGGGACTTGATGAAAACCAAGTCCTGCCTTACTCTTAGTGTCAGTCCTCTGTGCCTGTAAGATTTCATCAAAGACTAGAGAGGATGTGGAAAAGTTTGAAAGCTTTTTCTTTAAATTTAGAACCTCAGTTTGAGATTCAACAAGTTCCTTTTTAACAGATGATAGCATATCAACATAGCTACCAATTTCATCTTGTTGTTCAAAAATTTTAGCTTTTAGTTCCTTTTTCTCTTCCAAAACAGCTTTTAACTTTTGATCACTGGCCTTATCACTGTCACGTAACATACTATTTGTTTCATTTAAATTTTCGATGACAGTGTTAAGGCGTGTGGTATCCTCTCTATACCTGTTTAGCTGGTTAGTTAATTTAACACATGATACACAAGATAATGGTTCATCATGTACCTCATGAACTTCAGCCATCAGTGCCCGTTCTGAATCATCTTCATCTAGGTCAGACCATTCCCAAGCATTGTTGGAAAGCAGTAGCGCAGCGGAAACCATCACCTTTTCGTCAGATTTGGTCTTCTCAGATGAATTGGACTGAGAGGGCTTGGATAAACCGGAAGGTGGATTCTTCTTTCGGTCACATTCACGAGCAAAGTGTCCATAGTTGTGACACTGGTAGCATTTCACCTTGCTCTTATTGAATCCAAGACCCTTCTTTTCCGGATCAGTGACATTCTTCCTCCCAGTCTTCTTTAAGAAATTCTTGACGCGTCTTGTGAGCATAGCCATGCTCCACTTCAAGTCCATTCGTTCAAGCTCTTCTTGATCAATTTGACTGAAATCTTCTTCAGTCATATTCACGGTGCTGTTCTTGTTGGATAGGAAGTCATCATAAGCTGACAAGAAAGCTGTGAAGACAGCTGCATGTTCTTCAGCAACTGCAGGAGATGCTCCTTTAAAGTTGGAGTAAGCACCACCCCCACTAGAAGAGTTGGTGGTAGTATATCCAAAACCAGTAGATGTATTTAGAGCACCAGAACCCCCAGAAAAGAATGCAGCCCCAGCAGCTTGAGTTCCTGCAGCAGGAACATCCACACCATATAACATAGGATTCTGAATATGTGCAGTAGCCTTGGTCTCCTTCTTCTGCATATCCAGGAGATCAGCAACAATTTTTCCAATCAAATCATCGAGCTCCATATCCATTATATCCTCGTCTTTTTCCATCAGCAGCACTCGTGTATTCCACTTCTTGGGTAAGGAACCCAAAAGCTTCTTGTTTACATCGGTTTTGTCGAGATTTACACCACCCTCGACTAATTCACTTACGAGCTGGGAATATCTACTACACATATCCTCCAGAGACTCAGTAGGTAACATGTCAAAGACCTCAAACTGTTTCTTAACGAGATCCAGTTTGTTTCGCTTGTACTGGTCACTACCACCACATTTCTTTTCGAACCCCTTCCATAGATCATAAGCGGTCTTGTGATGGCGTAGTTGTCTCAATATTTGTTGAGGTAAAGCTATGGTAATTGCAGAGTATGTTTTTCGTTCAGTATCGAAGGCCTTACGTTCTTCAGGAGTCATTGATTTAATGGACTTTTCAGGAATAGGTCCATTAAATATACCAGTTCGAACAGGGCGTTCATATCGTTCCTCTAAATAGATCAGCATCTCAGCATCGTTGAACGATACAAACGCTTCAAACCGTTGACGCCAGTCTAAATAGTTCATACCAGTAGTGTACATCGGTGGTTTGTTCGTAGAACCCACCTCACTATTGTGCTTTAACATTGCCCCAACCTGTTGAAGTGATGTTGATGTAGAAGCAGACATGGTAATGGGCTCGAGAGACTTTTCAAAAATTCTGAAAACTAAATAATGCGACACTAATGTTGTGTCGCAGAAGTTATGTCGCAAGAGGACTAGAAGCGACACAAAGATTATGTCGCAACTGAACAAACAGCGACACAATTGTTATGTCGCAGAACTATGTCGCAGGATTAAGGTCGCTGAAACCCTATAGCGACACAATATTATGTCGCAATCTTGTGTCGCAAAAACGGCGCTGTCAGTGCGAAAAACCTCAAAAACGAAAATTTTCGAAACCTAAACGTTTTTTATCGAAAAATCTTGTACAAACAGAGATTTTTAGGTTCAAAAACACCAAAACTTCAGCTCCAAAATACCTACAATGAAGATCTAACACCAAAACAAATGTTAAATAATCAAAATAAGTATTTAAATACTTACCCAAATGATTTGATACCACCAATAATCAAAGATTGTGGCTCTGATACCAATTGTTGATCCCAATCTTGAATCTTTTAATCAAATCGCATGAAGGAGACAATCACGAGAATATAAAGCAAAAACAAAGTGGAACAAATGCAATAAATAATACTTTATATTCCCAAATACCCAAATATTCTCTCTCTATCAATGTAGCAGCCAAAATACAGAGAACAAAGTGTGTGTGAAAGTCTTGCCCTAAATATCTCTAACATTTATATTTATACTAAACAAACTGGCCGTTATGCGACACAAGCCTTGTGTCGCAGAGATCACTATTGCGAAACAAACACTGTGTCGCAACTACAACTCATGCGACACAAGCCTTGTGTCGCAAAACACAGAAAATGTAAACTTAACAAGTCTATTACATTTACAAACACATTACAGACTCGACCAACTGACAGACACACTAAGATGTATCAACAAAAAGCAAACGACAGTTTCTACTTCAACAGCGGAAGCTGAATATATTGCTGCTGCCAGTTGCTGTTCACAAATCTTGTGGATTCAGCACCAACTTCGTGACTACGGTTTACTCTTAACTATGACTCCTTTATATATTGATAATACTGCTGCTATTTCTATTACTAAAAATCCCGTACAACACTCTAAGACCAAACACATAGAGATTATGTTTCATTTTATACGGGATTGCTATGAGAAGCATTTGATAGACCTTGTCCAAATAGAAACTGATAAGCAAAATGCTGATTTGTTTACCAAGGCCTTCTCTAGAACTAGGTTTAACCAGCTTATCGACATGATTAGGTTGCGCTTCTTTCAAGAAAACAGTAAGTTGTGACATCAATAATTTTATTGTTTCATTTAAATTTTTAGTTTTTTAAAAAAAAAAATATATATATATATATATATAAATAAAAAATAGCCATTCTTTATGTTCTTGAACATTTAAGAAATGCGAGGTTGCAACATTCTCAAAAGACGTTTAGTTGTGTCTGAAAACAACTAGGGATATGATAGTACATTAGGAGACAATCTTAAACGGTAAAATTTAAGTTTTTACCTTGATATATCAGTAGGTTTATCTAGTATATACTATACATATTCTTGAACGCATTAGTATCATAATATGATGTATTGGTAAGCATAACTTATAAATTTTTGAGCTATTAACAAACTCTTAAATATGTGATTACTATCATATAGTGTCTATCATGAGATGTATGACATTTTGTCTTAATTCCAAAATATCAGCTTGACTGTCTTCTGTTAAACTGAGATTTTATATAAATACATTTAGGGATCTATACTACTGGGTTCCTCTGTTGTATGAAAGTACAGACATGGTCTCAGTGAGTATATTTTCAAAATTTAAGCAAACGAAAGTCAATGCACTTTACAAGTCTTATAAAATCAAAGATACATAATACGGTCGCCAAAGGTTTGACCTAATTATGGTTTTGCTTTCAACCTGAATCAAGTTAAGTCGCTTTGTTGTGAAATTGCACAGACCTGTCACCGCTGACTTGGTTCTTAAAAATGTTTAAATTTGTATACTATCTCTAAATTATAGAAGATTACAGATCATGTCTTGATACTAGGTGTATATCTTCTGCTAGACCCATAGAGAATTACTCACACCGAACAATAATTCTTTAGCTCAAAGATGAATATGTTTTATGTTTAAGTGGAAAAACAATACCAACAATCATCTTGTTGCAAAATGTGCTAAAGTTATGTATGCAATGCTAAATAAATTTAAATGTGGCTTAATATACTGATAATCGAATTAAAATTTAACATTTACTGTCCACAATTGTTTTACTAATATGATCCCTATTTCGACACCATTTATTACGTCACCAAAAATAAGTAAAGTTTAATTTTTCTTTATTTCAAATTGTTTATTTTAATTTAATTTTTAATTTATTTATTCTTTTATTTTATTTTCATTTCTATTTATTTTCTTTTTCTTTTTAATTTATTTATTTATTAGTTTATTTTTTTTATTTTATTTTTAAAATTTTAAAATAAATTTTGTCACAAGTTACTGTTTGAATTTGAATTAAAAGCGATATTGGCAATATCGCTACCAATATCACCTAAATCAAGGAACTCTATAAATAGGAGAATCCAAGCCCTAAATCGATACGTTTTCAAAATCACCATAGCGATATTGCAAGCGACATTGTGAAGCGATTTTGGCGATATTGATTTTTTCTTCGATTTTCTTCTCGTTTTCGACCCTTACTCAAATCAAACCACATCACTGTGTTCGTCTATATCTACTTCATCGATTGGTATGTTTCTATTGCTTTATACTTTAGTTTTTATGCCGCATTGTTGAAAGTATTGTTCGATTTTTGTGCAAAACTAGTTTTCTGTGATTTACCCTATAAAAAGCCATTCAAAACTAGTGTAAAATAGTTCTATGTGTTGCCCATTGCCTTGTGTGTCGAGTATTAAGTTTTAGATCATGTGTTTATACGTTTTTTCGACCATAGGGTTTCGTGCAGTTTGTTATGCGATATTGTGGGGCGATATTGCAATGACGCTTCAAAATAGCGATATCAGATGCGATATCATATGCGAGATTAACTAATATCGCGTAAATCCGATTAATTTCCAATATCGCCAATTTCAATCAGAACTCATCAAATTTGTTCAATTTTAAGCGATATTGAACTCAATATCACCTAAATTGATTTATGCGACATTAGTTTCAATATCGCCTAAATCAGAAGACAGTTAATTGGGCTAGGCCCAAACTGTTGGTGAAACGGGCCCAGTTTACGCTTTCCAATGTGTTTTTGGCCTGTTTTCAATTATTTCACTAACTGTTTTCGAGTCTTGTGTTTTCATTGACTTGTTTTGCAGAAATGGAAGATTTTTCGGTGTTTGACAACAAGTGTGACCCTCGTCACAATATTACCGCATTTCTGGATGATTCTAAGGATTCAGCTGCGCCATTTAGACCAATGATTGCTTTTCTATGAAGATCTCGAATCTTCACTGCGATCACGGCATCGGCTACGGTTTACAGGGATCATATTGGGCAGTTCTGGAGAAACGTTACTGTAAATAGTGATCTTGAATATACAAGGCTGATCTCGACGGTTCACGGACGTCAAGTCATCATTACCGAGCAGCTTATTCACGAAGTTCTTCAATTTGGTGATCAACCGGACATGTTGATTCAGTTTCCGAACGAGTTCATTGTCGGCGCAATGAATCGTATGGGTTATGTTGGGAGCCACTCAAATTAATACTTGAAAGGTCATCTTACGAGAGTTTGGAGATGGTTGATGCATATATTCATTTTGTGCATCTCAAACAGAAAAGCTGGGTACGACGGTACCAGTCATAGGACCGTATGTGCAATGTTAGCCCTCGTCTACAACAAACCGTACAATTATTCGGGCTACATCTTTCGGTCGATGGTTGATAATGCCCAGTTGGGGCATAATGCTTGGTATATGTATCCACGGTTTCTGCAACTGATGATCAACAGGGAGCTACCGGGTTTGGCAACTGATGCCACCCGAGTCTACAGGCAAACCCCAATGTCAAATCGGATATTCGGGGTTATGAGTTCAGATGGTAAGGGGGTTCCTATTCCTCCAGATACTCCGCTGTTTGGTCACATTGTTGACCCTAACTACCAGCCACCAGCAAACGACGGATATTTGGATCCGGTCGTTCGATAGCCAGAACTGGAAGAAGGCAATCTTGCTGATGTTCTCGTACAAACTACGGAAGATCCTTTACAGGATGTTTATATGAGTGTTACTTCGCAGGGTGACTTGCACACTTTGCATGTTCATCATGACACTTCTGAGGGGTCAACTGACTCTGAGTCTTCTGAGCCAGCTGGCGGTGCTACTGACAGTGACTCTGAGGGTTTGGTCCCGCATCCACGTGAGATTGAGCGTGTTAGGCGAATCAATCCTCAGAGATATTTGAGGATTCAGAGGAGGATTGCTGCAGGCAAGCAGCATGTTCCGCAGAAAGACAAACGGGTTAGGGATTCTACTGATGATGAGTATGTGCCTCCTCCACCAAAGAAGTCCAAGGTTGCTCGTCAGGTCTCTACTTCTTCCATGCCTCAGGATGCACCGCAGGTTGATATTCCTGTTCAACCTCATCCCTCTGTTATACAGGAGTTGATCAAGAGGCTGGATGTGATGCAACACACATTGGACTCTCAAGCTGCTGTGATAGAAGTTCAAGCTACTAGAGTTGCAGCTGTGGAAAAGGAGAATGAGGAGCTTAGGTCTAGGGTTATGATCTTGGAGTCCCAGTTGGTCGTTTCGGGGGAGATAGGAAGTAGTGAAAAACCAAATGTAACTCCCCCTGAAACAGAAAATGTAAATGTTGAGGATCTTAATGAAACTGTTCGTTTGGACTATTTCTTTGTTGAAGACATCCCTGGTCAACCAAGACCGCTAGCGGTTGACTATTCGTATGCAGATCTCTCATATCTACAACGCATGGTAAACGAAGTAAATTCTTATTCTGAGGATGAAGAATTTGAGGAAAACGATGATATTGAGGTTGAGGAGGAAGGACTAAATGAGGATGAGTTTTATGATGATGCTCCAATAATTGAATCAGATTCTTCTAAAGATGAAGCTGAGGATACATCTGAGACTCAAGATGAAGGAACATCTGAGGTTCCTATTCCAGATAATGAAACGTCTGAAACTAAGGCCGAGAGACTTGCAAAATGGTGGCCTCATGGAAAAGATGGAAAGCAAGTACCGGTAACCTGCAAATCATACAAAGTCAGTGGAGTATATACTGGGTTGATAAAAAGCTAGAAGATATCAAATGGTCTATTTATGATCAAGAGATTAGATGGTGTTCAATATTTCAAGAGATCATTCACCAAGCTGAGCACTTTGCCGAAAGGAGAAGTTAATCGTCTCGCTCAGCTCACTTTGATAAATCCTTCAAGAGATGACCGTGCAAATTTTATTCAGACTACTCTGCAAAGAGAAATCCGTACTAAGAGGTACAATTTTATTAAACCAACATTGGGAAAAAGACTTATCTATAAGAAACGGTTAGATCCGGTCACAAATCAGCCATTGATCAAAATGCGTTATCCTCCGGTTGATTGCTTGAAGAAGATTCCTCTGGAAACGGTTCCCCTGGACTTTCTAAGAAGGTTTCATTACTGGGAACTGGATGCTCATACAGGTGAAGCTGTTATGGTCTTTGTTCCTGATTCGGAAAAACCAGAGAAGACCTCGCTCTATGGTTTGAAGAAAGAGCAGTTCAGGGTGTTTGACCCTATGAGTTTGATAAATCTATCAAAGGAAGATATGAGGAAGTTGTTTGATAATCGTATAAGATATTATTGGGGAAATATGACAAATGAAAAGCTTGCTCAACAATTTCAAAGAATTGTGGATATTTGTGTAACCCATGGAATCTATGCGGGTGGTAAGTTTCCTGCTGGATGGGTTTAATCGAAGATTTGACTGAAGATTATTTTTGAAGACCAAGCTGAAGACACGGGGGAGTTTGTTGGTACATTAGTATGTCTGTCACTTGGTATAGGTTTTGAGTTGTAATTAATTAGTAATATTCTGTATTAGGCGATATTGACAATATCGCATAGGCGATATCAGCAATATCGCCAACATCGCTGATTAGTTACCTATAAATATAAGTTTAGGGTTTCAGTTTAGCAAGTTGTTGAAAAATACGAATTTGAGAGCAGCCTTTGGTATTCCCTGGTCAGTCTTTGTAACTCACACTTCATACTTTGATTAATACAATATATATGTGATTGTGTGATTAGTTTTATTGATAACGTACTTTGAATAGCTATTGATTTCCGCTCATTAGTTAGTAAATATTGATTTGTGTTAAAGGTCATTTAAAATTCGGTCCTACAAAATTAAATGGAAATTCGAACTTTAGCGGCACTTTGTAATTTAATTAGCTAGCTAAGTAATCCTAACAAACTGTATTAGTCGAGAAACTAATTAGAAATCTTGTGTTCTTAGGAATTGAATAGGAGTCAAACGCGGTCGGTACGCGCATTATATCCATCTGTACGCTCACGCTCGAACTATGAGTTTCATAGCCCCTATTTTTAAACGCTTTGATATGTTTTGGAGTGAGAATACATGCTTTTTCTTTTGTGGTTACAAGTACATATAAACTGTTACGTATTGCATAAGTTTCCAGTATTCAAATTATATGGGTCTCTATCATGAATTGTTAGTTATGGACTTAAACGCAAATATTGTGAATAGATCTATTGGGTTGACACCCCCGTCCGGGTTGGTCGCGCCAACTCGAAAAACGGACGCATAATCATTTGACCCACTCGAGTGTTGTGAATACAACACTTGCGAGGCAACTAAATTGTTAAGGTTTCAATTCATGAGCTTATGGCAATAGTAATACACTTTGATATTGTGGTAAGACAAAATAACTTGAAATCTCGTAACCACGAGTCTACTTTACAAATGCTTACACCTATGAACTCACCAACTTTATGTTGACGTATTTTAACATGTATTCTTAGGTAACTAAGGCGCTATGTAGTTGTGCCGTTGTGTCGCACTTTTGACGTAGGAGTTGCATTCACTTGGAAGGACTTAGCATGAACTTTGTCAATTTGAATCAAGCTAGTTATTCGTTAAAGTTTGTAATGGTGTTGCTAAGACTATGTAATTTCAGGGTGTTGTTTAGCGACTCTCTTAGAAGTCGTTCATTGTAATCTTTGTTCGTGATCTGCGCACATCGCGCTCCCACCAGAAATCGGGGTGTGACAGCAATAGATTTAATCTTTAAAGAACTTACACGTTCAAATGGTCCGGAGCTAACTGCTACAAATTGTGGTTGTATATTGCGTACAAGTTGTGGGCTACCATGTGCATGCGAACTTACTATACATTTCTCTAGTTTGTATATTTAACTATAGTCTATTATTATTATTTTTTATTTAATATTTAATAATTGAAGTGACTCATATTATATTACAATGCGAGTAAATATATACCAATTAAATTTGTTGATGTATTTTGAAGGAAACTTGACTTGTTATCGTCTACATCTATGCAAGATGATGATCTTATCTGTGATGCTGAACTTGAGAAGCTAAAACAAAGTTTTCAAAAACAGCCAAAGTTTGAAAAAATCCAGTATTTTAAGAAAATTAAAAGGAATATTTGATGCAACAACTAATTTTGTTGTTGAACTGGTGGTTTAGAAAAATACCCGTGGACGACCAAATTCGAAGGATAAATAGAAAAGGGTTTGGTTCAGGAGGGCAGCCCCTCTTAGGAGAGAAGAGAGGGCAGCCTCCCCACCAATCAAAATGTGACACATATCACCTTTTATATTTTCCTTTTAACCCCTCCTATTTTTCATATATTATACATTATACCTTTAACTTATTACTCACTTACACACTCACCTCCACCTCACCCACCTCCCCCCACCACCTGCTACCAGCAACGAGCAGCCACTAGCCGCTGTCGGCTGCTGACGCCCAGTCGCCGGAAAATTTATTTATTTTTTCAAAATAAATCTTCCTTTTTTTTCAAAAATTTTTTACCCTTTTTTACGTTTTCATACGTTTTTTCATTTTCTTTTCGTTCTTTTTACGTTTTCATTCGTTTTTTCATTTTATTTTCGTTTTTCTTTTACGTTTTCATTCGTTTTTTCATTTTATTTTCGTTTTTTTTACGTTTTCATTTGTTTTTTGTTTTTTTTTTGTTTTTTTTTGTTTTCTTTTTGTTTTTTTACGTTTTCATTCGTTTTCTTTTCGTTTTTTACGTCTTTTTTACCTTTTCATCCGTTTTTTGGTTTTCTTTTCGTTTTTTTTACGTTTTCATCTGTTTTCAATCGTTTTTTCCTTTTACTTTTCGTCTTTTTACATTTTCTATACGTTTTATTCGTTTTTTCATTTTTTTCATTTTATACGTTTATTGTTACGTTTTTTCATTTTCTTATTGTTTTTTTACGTCTTTTGACATTTTTTACATAATGCATGTTATTTTAATGTTTATTTCTGCATTTTATACATAATGCATGTCATTTTAATGTTTATTACTGCATTTTGTACACACTGCATGTTATTTTGATGATTGTTGTTGCATGTTATACATACTACATGTCATTTTAATGGTTGTTGCTACATGTTATATATACTGCATGTCATTTTAATGTTTGTTACTGCATTTTATACATACTGCATGTTACTTTGATGTTTGTTACTGCATTTTATGCATACTGCTTGTTATTTTGATGTTTGTTGCTGCATTTTATACATAATGCATGCTATATATACTGAATGTTATTTTGATGTTCGTTACTGCATTTTATATATAGAACATGCAGCAACAAACATCCAAATGACATGCAAGTGGTTGTTGGTTAGGGGTGGGGGGAGGGAGGGTGGAGGTGGAGAAATGGAAGGGAGGGAGGGAGATAGTTAAAAAGTGGGAGGGGACAAAAAGAAAATTGTAAAAAGGTGGAAGGGGTGTATATGAAAAATTTATGTTATGCTTTTTTTCCCTAACTTCTAACCTAATAGTTGTAGTTAATTACAAAAATGTCACAATTATTAACCATTGATTAAGAAATAGATGGCTAGGATTAGTTGCTCACTCTTCTCTCCTTAACTTCCCATCTCTTTTAATCCCATCTCCATAGAAAAATGATCCCGAGCTGCCAAGGTATTTAGATCACTAATTAAAGCGATCCATGATATCTTTCAACCCTACGTCAGGCACATACATAATGTTATAGGCGTTGGACACTATGGATTCCGAGTAATAGCTGCTTGGCTTGGTCTTGGCGAAAATGCATGGCCACGGATCGTAGTGATTTGTTAATGAAATTATTATGCATGAGGAGAATTATGTCAATTTGTTTGGATCTGTTGTGTTAAATAATATTCACTACTCTATCAATCACTTTCAGTCGGGTTTCGCACCATGACCATTGGATACATATGCTTGACACATGAGTCATGGTTGCATCTTGTTATAATGTAATTTTTCATTTTCTCTCCCGTAGAGGAAGTTTGACATAGTTACCGCTTTGGTCTACTCCAACTGAGAATCCATAAAATGTCACGTGGGTGATTGCACATGTAAACGATAACTACTATGTTAAAGTAGATCTACAAGGAAATTACCCGTTAACTAAGATTTATCAAAGTTGGCCTAGATACAAGTAGGATTGTGCAATTGAATGGAAAACCTTGTATTTGATGAGAATATAATTATAAATGTACGTGATCACTAATTGTAATAGTTTGATTAATAGTACAATATTGTTTATTAAATATCGAGTTCTTGAATTCGTTTAATAGAATATTTATATTTTTGTACCTATTAAAAACAATACTAAAAAAAGTATCAAAAAAAAGAAAAAAAGAAAAAAAGAAAAAAAGAAGTAAAATGAAAAAAAATACCCACAAAATTGATGACATGAGAGGTAGGACACAAGAAAAGACAAATGTGGGAATAAACAACCCCTCCGTTATAATGTGTCATATTCTAACTAATCATTAATGTTGACCCATGCAATTCATGAGGAAATATGACTTTGACCATTAAGAATCTTACAAGGTTGTAAAAGTCGGCCTGGTCGGCCGACTAGTCGGGATTAGTCGGATTTTTTGGTCAAAGTCGGTCAGATCGGTCAAAGTCAAAATTAGGGTTTTGGAACACGTTTGGCCGCTATTTTATGGGTTTCTTTATGAGATAATACACGCACACACACACAGATGCAAAAAATCAGCTTTCTGGATTTCTCAAAATCTCGCTCACACGTACATACCTGATACCTGGGTTGCGGCTGCTATTAAATTACCTGATGCTAAAGCCGAGATGACAAGTAAACCCTAGACAAGCAAACCAATGGCTACACAAGTACAGAACGAGTTTTTATAAAGGGGAGTTAGATGTTTAAATTAAAAAAGGTTTTGGGCTTTTGTTAGTAGATCAAGGAAGACAATGCCCAATTCAATTTTAATATAGATAACATCAGCTTTTTCAATTTAGAATAATAAAATACCTTTGATTATATACTATTTTTAAGTGACAATGCATTAAATATGATTTAATATCTAATTATTTTCAATTGTTAATTACATTTATGATTTTCTTCTATATTTACACATATAATTTTAAAATTTATTATTTAAATGTAAAAAAAGTCAACAAAAGTAAAAAATTCGACTAATCCCAACTAGTTCTTCCAAGATCTCAACCGACTAATCTCCGATTAACGACTTTTTCAACCTTGATTGTAATACCCCAACACACCTAGAAATATAATAATTATTATTATTCTTAATATTAATAAAGAAGTACAGATGATTCTTTGTGTAAAATAATTTTATCATCCATCACTACATACCATTTGTGAACAAGCATTATCACGACGCTTTCTTTTTGAACATGCATCAGGTACATCCATACCAATATCATCTGATTCTGGATCTTCATTCGGGACACTTGAAACTTTATCCTCTTTCCCCGACTCTTTCAATGATCCATCACATCCTGTTTCACACGGCCATCATCTTCCTTGCCCAGATCATTATTATTCGATTGAGAAAACTTGCAAAATATATATATAAAAATGAATAAAGCTACAAGCATAGGTCCTATGTATAAACTATAATAAACCAAGATCAATACTCACTTCTTTGACACCTCGAGATGAGCTCTTCTATCCTGAAAATTACATAAATCAACAATTAACAGATATTAAATAACATATACACGATAAAATCCTCAAAACAATTGATAAATAATCGGAAACACAAACAATATATAGTATAACTGAAACACATAAAAAAGAATATATCTTTGCTTGCTTTTTTTTGTTTGAAACTGAAGTTTTCACTTTTGAATCCTCACTAGAACTGTCAGCTCTCTTCTTCTTGTTCCTTTTTTTCTCATTCACCACGACCTCATCAAATTCGTTCACATCATCATCCCTAGTTTTCACATCTGTAGTTTCTAAATTCTCACAAATATCATCATCAAATTCCAATGCTCTCTTTGTTTCCTTCCTATTTGTTCTCAATTTCTTTTCCATCACATCATCATCATCAAAACCTGTTGGATCTTAATGATCAAGGATAATTATATGATTAATATCGCTAATGATACATGATCTTATAGGGTCACACTAATAGCATTAAACACTAATTGATTAATTATAAGAGTTTGAATCTTAGTAATTATCAATAACCCTTGTATAAATTGGAAATTAACATCTAGTTGAAATATTAATGTTCCAATGGCAACATGTTAGAAGCTTTTTGACGTGAATATTAAAGTCATGTACAAGATTTTGGACCCAAAAGATTTGGTGATTAGATCTTGTACACAACTTAGTGTATTGTGGAACATCAAAATGGGGGCCCTCCCTCTCCCTCCTTGGTTTGGCTGGCCACCAAAGGGGTGGTGGTGGGTTGCTTGCTAGTTGGTTGATGAACCATACTTACTCATACATACTTGTATGCACCTCAATGTATGGGACTTATATGACTTTGTGCAAGTGTATGTGTATAAGACACAAGAGTTATTCATACTTCTAACTAGAGCATTCTCATCTTTTCTCTTTTCCCACATTCTCTCTAATAGTTAGTTATTGAAAGAGAAAAAAATTTAAACTCTCTCTTAGACAAATTGTGAATTATTCTTAAAGAGCTCAAGAGTTAATTACTACAAGGGTATTAAGACTAGCATCTAGTGTTGATCAAGTGCTATTGGTGAGCTATCTATAGAGGAGCTTTAAGCTTGAGTTCTTATTATCTTCATCAACACCCTAATTGCCAAAAAGGTCCAAAGAATTACAAAGGTTGTATTTCCTAAACACCCTATGGTTGTAAATTTTAAATTAACATGTAATTGGATATTGGTGGGTTTTTTTTTTTTTCTTTTTGTAAAATTGTTTTTATGAAATGATCAACTTTATTAAGCTTTCGTTGCAATTAACTTTGTATTTAACATAGTTTTGATCTAATAAATACAACAAAACCTTCTTCAGCTTCAAATTCTAAATCTGTTTCACTTTTCTTCTATTCAATATCCACACGTGTATCATCAACGCATGACCTCAAATCCTTTTCCTTTCTACTACTGTCATCATCATTATTATCATCATCATCAAAACCTCTTCAAATTCTAAATCTACTTTATTTTCCTTCCAACCGATATCCACACGAGTATTATCAGTATCATCAAACCAAGAGCTCAATTCCTTTTCTTTTCTACAATCATCATCATCATTATCATTATTCAAACTATCTTCTAATTATAATGATCTAGGGCTAGAATCATGATCAAATGCTTAAATATCAGATGATTCTAGGGCTTCTAATTTAGCGAAATCAACTTTAGGCAAACCAAGGAGTTCACTTACTGATTCAGTTGCTTCTGATTGATTCGGTCCAATTGCGCTTTTCCTGAGGCGTTTCAGTCTACGGTGTTTCGGTGACGGCTCGTTGTTTAAGAGAAAATGATTCATAATCGTCGTCGCTTTCCATAGGTATGTACGTGATGAATTTTTTTCAGAGAATCAGGGTTTTCAAAGTGAATCTGAAAACAAGTGAAATTGCAGGTGAGAATAAAAGATTAAAAACAAAACAAAATGAGGATTTTATAGAGTGAGATCTGAAAATAGGGATTTTGGCGGCAATGTTTTGAAATTTGTCAATAAGGTGCTATATCGAAAGAAGAAAGTGAAATTTACCACTTCACCCTTTGTGTTTATTTATGACATATTCACCTCTCACAATATACATTGTAATTTGTATCACGAGTACTTATTACTCCAGTTCTTTTTGTTTACAACGTAAGTGGATATGGAGATTTGCTATAAACTTTAAAGTGGACAAGGAAATTGGTGAAAAGATTCATGTGCCGATCAATAGAAATTGATCGTGTAATTGTAGGCGTGTATAGAAGGAAAAAAATGTGAAGGTTAGACCATTGTTACTTTACTTTAGAAAATTAATAAATAAAATTTACGAGGTTGACTGTCAATTTATCAAGAGTGATTCGAGCACCACCTTTTTTTTTTTTTTTTTAACACTAAAAAATATGTTTTATACAGTATGATAGTATAAATACATTTGGTGGTATACCACTAAAAACTAGTGGTATATGAATCGGTGACCATTTATCAGTGGTAACACTAGATCCACCATCATTGAAAGTACGGCGTTTGACTAAGATTTGAAAGTAGGCAAATACATGATTACTATATAACCAACAATGAGTCGTGTAGTTGTGTAAATGTGAATAGTTATATCTTGACATTTTAAATAGCATGGTGGTCATGCCGGTTACTAGCTTATAAACTAACATAGAATCAAGATCAAGTTAAGTTATTGTATGAAATCAAAATCAAGAAACTAAGTTAACCAAAATCAAGAAACTAACTTATATTTATATTCTTATAAGTTATTGTATGAAACCAAAATCAAGAAACTAAGTTAACCACAAGATCATGTTGAGTCATTGTCTAAACTGACTTATTTACTTCCTCGGTAATCAAGTTAAGTCATAAAGAAATCATTGAGGTATCATCTAGAGAGGAAGAGGTACAAAGGACACCCATCGAAAAGGGACACCTGCTCATGTCGACCTTGCGATAAAGGTAGATTGTCTGCACAAAGATTTAAAGCAAGAGAAAGGCAAATAGGCCTATGGAAGGACATAGTCGCAAGTAAGAAAAACAAATTACTAGTTAAAAGAGACATGTTTAAATGAATTTTGAAAAGTAATGTAAAAACAAAGACAATAAGAAAAAGGAAATTTCAAGGAGTTGTTTATGAGGCAGAAGTAGTTGCAAGTGATATTGATATAGAACATTCGAAAGAATTAGCCATCCTTGCACACGGTATGCAGGATTCACCCGATAAAAGTTAAGGTGATACTATAAACTCTAGATGTCCAATAGTGCACTTCTTAGCCTGTCAATAGGAAGAGGAATTTGTGTAGATGTTATGCAGCTTCAATTAAGTTTTTTATGGAGGAGTTTTCCTGTTAACAAGTGAGGCGTATTTTAGTTTCTTCAGTGGATCAAGTGGACCTAATTTGGTCTTGGAGCAAGTGGTGGCTTCAAGTATTTATTTTCTCCTCAATGATGCTAATTGTGGATCAAGTCGTTCTCAAGAATGGTCCATCTTTGTGAGCTAAGTGGTGTAGTGTTTTACTTTTGTTGCATCTTGTGGTAATTGTTTGCATTAGGTTCTTACTTTTGTTGTATGTATCCATGCAGATTGATTTTCTGTATGTCAACATTCCCAATGTAATTTGATATAGTTATTCTATATCTTTGCAATACATTATATTTACCGTTCAAGAAAAAAAAAAGTTTTCACTCGTGCATGCAATGAGTAAGGATTACAAAAAATCCAAAACCGACATGAAAACTCAAAAACCAAAAGAAGTCAGAGAACAACATCAAGTCTTGTGTGGCAACACCCGTCTCCCTTTGAGAGAACTTTTTTCTGATTCGAGTTTGTGTGACAGTAGAGTTGGACCTCGTGAATTGATCGGTCAAAGGTCGGACCACGATTACCAAACAAAAGATCCCAAAAAGTGGACTAATTGGGCCGGGGCCCATATCATCTGTAAGTTTTTTTATTGGCTTAATTAAATACGTACAACTATACTTGTGAATTGTGACCATCACAAAATTTGTGACTTCTTATCTATACGAGTTTTTCTTTGTTGTCATCAATGTAACTAATCCTCATTCCTCTGTTGGCCAATGATCGATATGTGTAAGTTTAGAATTCAGTTAATTTTTTCTCTTTGGCATTCTGTAATTGTGTTATTTACTGTACATTAAAAATTTCAAGTAAATGTATATTTGAAATATATTTTTTATATTGTAACCGGTAATGAATGTTAAAACCATGTTCAAGGTTTTTTCTGAGTTTAAGCATACCTTATTTACGAGACATTGGATTATCACTAAGGTTCATTTGGCTTACAACTTCTTGAGATTAAAACCAAAATCAAGAAACTAAGGAAGAATATAAGTCAAGTCTTGTGGCTCAATGTGAAACCAATAGTTTAGACAATGATATTTATGAGCATTTTCGTAAATTATGTGAACAGTAACATAATTCAATGGAAATGATCATATGAAGTTAATAAGTAAACTGATAGCAATCGGTGGGTATATTCTTTAGCGACTTTAGAGAGACTGCAACAAAGTTTCACATCTCAAAATCCCACGTGCTCTCAGCAGTTACTCGTGGGACTTTTAATCCATCCTCCAAGTTGAAAAGTGCCGAAACCTGGCAATAGAAGTAGAAGATTTGGGGTCAGATATTGCTTCAGAGTTCAGAGTGTCAATATATCAATAATCTTTAGTAATGGAACTATCTATATCGCAGAACACTGATCATCAAGATTGCAGCATGTTCAAGTTTTAAAACAATTTAGTAGTTGGTATTGTCCAGAACGTTCATAACGTTCCCTTTGAGACATTGCACAAGATAACTAAAACCTATAATATTTTTCCTCCAATAATAATAAAAATTTAAGGTGGCAATCTCAACCCATTTACTCTTGTATGATTCAATTCGAGGGGTCAAAAGGGTTAAAATAATATAAAAAGGAAACAAGTGAATGGATCAAAAGTTGCCCAAAGTTCTAATACATAGAATTCCCCAACAAATTTTATCTGAAATTCAATAATTATTGAAATTACAAAATTTTAAAGATTTGAATCACTAACTAATATTAGTAATTACCTTTAAACAATACAAACAAATGGGTGCATGTATAGCAAAAGATAGATCAAATACTTAAATGACCAGTTTTAACTTTAAAGTGGCGAGCACCAAGCAAGCATGTTTTGGTTGGGAATACCAAATATGAATATAGATATGACAGCATTTTAAAATAGAACATCTTAAACCTTGTGGACATTCAGAAACAAATAAAGGTTAACTTATGAGAAATGGTAATTGACCATAAAAATTCCCAAATGCAAACTGAGTATATCATCCAAGGAGTATCCAATGATGAGTCTGGCGTTGCCATCATTAATTTATAGAAATCCAAACTAAGAGGCTATTTCTATGGAAATTATCCGCTTCAAGGACATACAACATTTTAACAGAAGGTCATGCGGTCCACCCAAGCTAATATGGAATGGAATGTATCCGCTGATATTTTGGTACACTACTATTATCGTGTTACATGTCCTGGAAGTCAGCTAAGAGATTCCCCAGCAAACTTTGATTGAGAAGATTTAACGAGGTACCAATTCCCCGCTTAATCAAATCAACCTACAAGATTAACTATCAGCGGATAATTTTCATATAGGTTGGAATTTTTTTTTGCACCTAATACATAAAATTGGATCAGTAAAAAAATTTAATCAGTATACAATACACTTGGAGCCTAGTTACACAGGGATGAATGAAACAGTTCTCCTGACAAATAACTAACAAAGTTGTTACTCCCACAAACGACATTCTCATATCTAGAAAGACCCGAAACAATGCTATACATGTAAAAAACCATATAAATCAACATTTAGGCCCCCTTTATGAAAGAAAACAATGCACTTATTTTTCTGGGCAAAACAACTTGCTTTAAGTAGCATGAATTCGTCCACTTATTGGTAATCTTAAGGAAAGGCTCCATCTAGCTAAGATATAGAGTTGCTAAACAACACACTTACTGGAAACAGTACATAGAAATACAATTGGGAAGTGGGGCCTGGAGCGTGTCTAGTGTTAACTAAGCCGTGTTCTTTCTCTATGAGCAGATTATTACTATATACTAGAACTATACACTATTCTTAAGTAAAATAGGTCAATATGGTTAGAGGATGTAACTTTATTGCCATGTTTAGGAGCAATCATCAATATATATATTCATATATATATATATATATATATTACAATAACATGGAGTGAACCAGTGGCGGATGTATGTGAGGAATAGGGTATTTGAGAAAAATTACTAGTGTTAAAATATTAGAATTTTATTAATTTATCTTTAGTTAAACTATTAAGAATGCACACCTACATAAATTCATTGCACACCCTTCACAAAATAGACAGCCTCTCCTCTAAAGAAATTTCAATGTGTTCAATGTAGATCTAAATTCTTAAATATAATTCCTTTGCTTCAGTTATAAATGATACAGTAATATTTAAACTTATATGTTGATTTATCTTTACATGTTTGTAAATATACTATATAAACAAGTGTCTCGTGTCCTTATGTTTATTAGCTTTTTTCTGTTACAGAGTACTCAGTCTGTTTGAATATATTTATTGAGTATTTTACTGAGTTACTTATCCAAACTGAAGAACTCATCAGCAACCCGAACTCAAACTCATATTTACCATAATGGCTTGTTAAAAAGTTTATTTTACTATAAATTGCATACCCTAATATGTATTTCTAGATCCACCACTGGACTGAACATCTTAAAATTGCTGAAACTTTCTGGAAGTTCTAAAATTGGAAGAATTTTTTTTGACAAATATCTCATCATCAATCACATTGTTAGCTTTTTAATCTTGCATATCTGGGAACAGGAAAAAGTGTGTATTTTAGTTCGGATTCAATTGTAATTTCAATATATACGAGTGTGTAATTTTTAAACCATCATAGCTTTTTGTGGATAACATATACGGAATTCGGACATAGTCCAAAGTTGGATTAACAGAAACAGATATGAATAAATCTGAATCTGTTTAACATCCGCCAAAAACAGACATTGGATGTGCATGTGCTAATCAGTTATAGATGCTGAATAGCATCTCAGGTCCATATAACATCCATTTTAAACCACCGTAGTTATTGGTTAACTATGACCAGTGATGAACCAAAGCAGAGAGCAGTCAAACTGTCAAAGTCAGGTGTTTATAGTAAATGGATGACCTTCCTTCTATTACAGCAGCTAACAGAACAATTAAAAATGAAGGACCATGACGTGTTACCTTGTAGGATCCAATTAACTTCGATTTAGTTGACCAATCCACTGCCAAATTTTGGTTGGATGTCTGATAAGTAGCCTTTAACACATGATCTGCATAAACCTTCCTAGAAACCGTAAAATCCCATGAATCTTTTACCAAATCATAGCTGGGCTCAAATGTAGTCAGCCCACCATGAACATATGTGTACTTTAACTTGCAGTTTCCTGAACCAAGCACGTGATTAGCCGATACCTTGTTGGCTGAATCAATCACTAGTGTTCCATCAAGCATAGTCCGTTGATCTCCCCTGCTGTGACTGTACACCAAGTTTAATGGTTTGTCCGAAACTTTGATTGTGTTCATGAACATAAATCTGAAGTCCTGAAAAATCCAGACAAAAGGAGTTCAGGAACAAGATACATTACAATTACAATAATACACACAGTAAAAATCTACACTTAAGCATATATAGACATATACGTATATAATTATATAAACATTCTACAGAATCAAATGAAATCTCAAAACACATGGACTTAAAGCAGCCAACTAACACATAATAATATTTGTCACCATGTACAAAGTACAAAGCTTTATGTGTGTACTCAATAAACAAAATTTTGAAGTTCAGTGGTGCTAATAAACTGCAACTCAAATATAAATTGTACACATAAATGTGTGTTTGTGTGTGTGTGGGTGCGTGAATGCAAATACATGTATTTATTTTTGCTTCCCAAGTAAATTCGCATATAACTTTTCGAAAAACTGACACAACTTTGTAAAACTGAAACTTATAGAATCAACTGGGAACCACAAAAGAAAACACAAATACTTCAAAGAGAAAACAAAAACAAACTTATAGACATAAACATATATTTGCTAGCATCAAGCATGTACACGGACTGGCACATATCCAGCCTAATTGCCTTTTTAAATAGGGCAAACTATAAAAAGGTACCCAATTTTATCAAATTGCTAATTTCAGGGACCCAATTTAGAGGTATGCAACTTCTTTCAACCACAAAAGGGGTTCTTTTTAATCAATCTCAAAACTAACGGTACATGAGTTTATTTCAGGTATGTTTTTTGGTCTCATGATGCCCCGAGAGTTCATAAAATTGCTTTCTGATCATATAAAAAAGAAACGTGTAGTTCAACAACTCTCTATAAAGCATTGTTTCTGGTGTCATGCTGCTTCAGAAGAGAAAAAAAACCCTTTTTGATCGTAGAAAATAAGAGCTCAGACACCTTTAATTGATCAAAAAAGTTTTCGGAGCCCGAAATGAGTCAATTTGATAAAGTTGGGTAAGTTTATATGTTTAGACAAAATCCTGAAGTTATTTAGTGCCAACAAAATGCAATTCATTACGTGTTTCAGTGTGTGAGTAAAGTGTAAAATAATACAGATATACGTATAATTCTGAGTATAGGCAGCTAATATACATATAAGTTTTGCATACAATACAACTAACATAACCTAGATTCTACAGCACAAAAACAAATAAGCTAAAAAACATCAACAAACATAACATATACATATACATATATATGCAATTGAATTCACGTACTGAACCATAGACTACAATTAATTCCAAAATTGAACCATAAACCTAATATAAACACACACACATATACACTTGTATTTATACATTTATATATATAATATATATATATATATAAAATACATACAATTATATGATATTTATTTGACCTAATAGTAACTACCTTTTTAGGGACATTATAGTCGATGGTAAAGGATCCAGGTTTTTCAACGGCTAAAGCTAAGCCGTTTAAGCTAGGACCGTTGACCACAGTCGCATCAGTCATGGAAGCACGGAGTTTGACATCGCCGGCGTTAAAAGCGACGGAGACGGCGGAAGCCGCGGTGGCTTTATCGGCGTCGTATTTAGCTTTAAAAGACGCCTTCATTTTGAGTTTGTGATAAAAGGATGACTGCGTGTATACTTCTTGAAGAAATTAAGTTATCGTTTTCTCCGACCAGTATTTTGTTGTGGTTTGGTGAAAAACATTTTTATTATCTTATTTTATTTTATTTTATTTATATTTCTATTTATTTATTGATTGATGTAGTTTTTTGTTTATTTTGATTTGTCCACATAAATCCATAGCAAGCAAATTTGTCCTTCTAGTTAATACAAGTTTTTTTATCCGTGTACTGCGATGGATTATAAAAATTATGTATTTTTGTATGAACAAAATCACAGGCACATAAGAATATAAAAAGCTCATATTAATATACACTATGTGCATATGAAATCATTAATCTTTTTCAAAAACATATTTTAAGAGCTTTAATTTAGAAAGATAAAAAAAATGAATGTAATAGTTTAATATGTAGAATTTATTGACTGACTACGTTGGATCCAATTTCTTCGCTTTTTATGAACAATTGATTATCCTCTTTTAACATACAATGTAAACCACATATTTTCATTTCACTTCACATTTAAGTTTAGTAACTTTGTTCGTAAATATTCGTTGTTAAACAATGATATATAATTTTGTATAATAGGTAAATCCACAACTTTTATGTAGAAATAATTCACTTGTTGATGCTTTTATTGAATAGTTCTTTCATGACGTATGTATTAAGTAGCACTCACTTTAAAATTTAAGATGATTACGTAAGCCATACACTTTCATTTCACTTTCACATTTAAATTTAGTAACTTTGTTCATAAAGATCCGTCGTCAAATCATGATATATTTTTTATATATAAGTAAATCTACGACTTCTATGTAGAAATAATCTAATTGTTGTTGTTTCTATTAAATCTTTATTTTAATGAGTAAATTAAAGGGTAAATTGTCAAAAATTGAACGACTAACGCACCTTTTATCATTTGTGGTTATTAACTAATTTTTTTTTTTTTTTAATAAAGTGAATATGTTAGTCCCAATTATCACTTATGAACTAAGTGATATGGAGTTACAATATATAGTTTGAATTATAGGGGGGTTGAATACAATCTAATACTTAATTGTTGTATTTTAAAACTTTTAAGAGATTATTAATAAGTTTTAAAATACTTGTTCTATTAACAGAGTATGAATTGTAAGTATGAAAGTTGATAACAGATATATGATGAACATTAACTTGAATGGTGAATCACAAATTACACCAAAGTATCGAATGCGGAATAACCTAGCCAAGACTTAGATTAATTCAATACAAATTACAAGTTACTGTAGCACTCGCTGGGAGAATAGAATAATTGATATACAAGTTAAGCAATTGCTCACTCACTCTAATTTGCAGTTAGACTTTATCACTGACAAACAAGTGATAGATGCAAATCGGTAATCGTCCAAGTACAATATGTCACTCTATTTATAGAAAAAATATTTCCCGTAAATATTTACTGAAATCTAGGAAAATAGAATGACACATGTCACTGTGTGATTCGCTTTGCTTCTAACAGATAAACGGTTATGAAGGAATATTTTTTGGTCCCCTTTCTGATCATGCTTCTTACGTGTGTTGAATTTCCACCAATCGTAATTAAGCTTGATGTCTTGCATTCCATCACTTCAACTGTGAAGGTTGCTAGCGTAATTTGATCAGGGACCTCACACTAGCTAGTAGTAACTTGTCGAGGCTTTATTCTTTTATTGCTGAACTCACTAAAGGAGTAATAACTTCCTTACTCACTACAAACTAATATGCTCTTGTAAAGTGAATTCTCCTGCTATCATCCAGTGACCTCCATTTATTCTTCAGCAGCGACTGATGTGTTTATTTTGTAAGTGAGTAAATCTCTTCTACATTACGAGCGAGGAGAATACACAAAGTTGAGATTTATTCAATCGATGATCTTCTTCTTATGTAATGAGAGCTTTTTTAAAAATATTGTTATAGGATTTAGCATATTTATTTAATTTATCTAATAATTAGAGTAGTCGTATTGTAAAGGGTGTAAATACCCAAGTATGTGTATTGAAATAATTAAGCCTTTGATTAATCAACTGTGTGTGTGTTTATTGACATTTATCATATTATAATTCTCTAAATATTCATACTTACAGTTCAATCACAATCTACACAATTAACATAGAAAACTCGATTTAGATCTCAAAAATAGGTATCAAAGCATTGGTGCTTAAGTTACTAACAATTGATTGAACAAATTCAAGAAGAAAAGGTTGAATTTAGCAAATCTGAAGCAAAATGGGTAGTTTATTTGGTGTACTGTGAATTTCCAAATCAGAAGTGTTTGAAGAAGTTAGTGTTCAAATTCCACCGATCAAATTGATCTAAGTTTGATTTGGAATCTAAAGGTACAAGTATTGTGGTTTAATTCAAACAATTCAGAATTATTTGAATTTGGCAGAGATGGTAGTTTTTAGATGAACTCAATATACCCTGCGAGTATGGAATTTTATTAAAATAAAACTTTCTGTTGCGTAAGTAGAATACTTTTCTGCCTAGTTGGTGTTATGGAATTTTATTAAAATATATCGATTTAACAAAAATTATGGAAAAATTTCTTAGAAAACCTAACACATTTTAGGTTCTGTCATTTAAATTTGGAACCCTAACTCACTTTTTTAAAGTACTTGAAAAATACATAAAGTAACCCTACAATTTTGGACAGAAAATCAAATCTATAAAAGTAAGGGCAAGTCACCAATTACTTTCACCAATGACTTAAGGGCATACAAATTATTATTCTTGAGGGATAGTTCATTAGGAATACAAATGTTGGTCATATACATTCCATCAATTATGAGTTACAATGGGAAGGATTATAAGCCTTGTCCATGTGTAACTTACATGTTTCTTTTATTTATAGATTAACTGCTCGGATAATTGTGCATTTTGTTTCATCTACTAAGAAGGTGAGTTTCGTGGCCCTTTTTTTTTTTTTTTCTTTTTATATTTCTTTGGGGAAAATGATACTCTAAGGCTATTTCAAATACTCATGCTGTGCTAATCATTTTATTTCTTTGGACAATTTGTGTGTTTATAATCGCGCATGTGAGCATTAGTGGTTGATGTGTACATGACTATGAATCCTATATATCTATTAAGCCAACTGTTTAGCTCCAACTGGTAGGCGACATGTTTTGAAATCTATTGTGTTGATGACTCGATTGATGTGTACATGACTATGATTCCTATATATCTATTAAGCCAACTGTTTAGCTCCAGCTGGTAGGCGACATGTTTGGAAATCTATTGTGTTGATGACTCGGTTGATTTGTTCAGTTTGGATATTCCTATGCACTATATGCTGCTACGGTATTATTTTACACTATTGTCCTACTCATATTCTATGCACAGCAAAATGCAATTATTAATTAAACCTACGAGCTCACCAACATTATGTTGACGTTTTCAAGTATTCATTTTCAGGTAATAACAATAAGAATGCGTAAGGAAGATAGAGCTTTTTATATAGCTTTAGTAAGACCAACCTCTCATAGGTAGCTTTTGAATAAATTACATTAGTACATTTCTATGAATCTTGATGTTTTGTTTGGTTTTGGAGATTGTTAGCAACTTGTCCCGAGTTGTGGGATTTTATGACTTTATGACTATGTTTGTGGTGGTATTGACTAACCACGATACAAGTCGCCGCTTATGTTGGGAGTCGTCATGACACTTTGTGTTGATTTTTATTTAGTGAATTCTCTATTATTTTATATCAATATGTTATGACGATCTTCTCTGTCACGCCTCGCGTTTCCGCCTAGGCTGAGTGTGGCATTACCCGAAATTTTTTATGGAGCCAGGGTAATGAGCGACAAACGTACATATGAACCCGACTCGGAACCCATCAATTTAGAAGCGGGTGACTCTCAACCGGTCAACTGAAGTCTTGCGGCTAACATGTAAAGGTTGTTTCAAGACGACCCACTATGTCGTCCACCCGGTCGCAAGTCTCAAACAAGTTCAGGTTCATCGGACGCGGCTACTTCATCAAGAAGTTTAAGAGACGAAAAGATTGAAGCCCCTGAGGAAGTTAAATAAACTGCTCGCCTCCAACAAACCGCAATGCAAACGATTACAGAAAATTCAACAAAAAGGTTAGCTTTCAAAGCGTTGAATTTTCTTTGTAAAAAAATACCAAAACTTGCTTCAAAAAAGGAATTAAAAATGATCAAAGCCGATCGAAAAATTGTAATAAGCACGTACGGTTTAATGTTTCCGACAGAAGATGAAGATTCGGACGAACACGAAGCCGATGCCGAAGACGAAGAAACGAGTTCCGATTAGATTACATTTTAATTATTTATTGTGCTTTTTGTTATTGTAATGTTTTTTTTTTTAGAAAATGTAATGTTCTTTTTAATTATTGCAATGTTTTTTTTTAATGAAATGTGTTTTATTTTAATTATTGTGTTTTAAATATATTAATTAAATAGTGAAAAAAACTGACCGGTGACCATTGGTACGGGTCAGTCAGTTGTTAGTCAGTTTCAGTCACTTTAAAAAAAAAGAAGCTAACGTGACGCTGAGTTGCCAGAAAGTAATAAGTCAGTTTCAGTCACAATTAGGAGTAGTGTAAGGGGCGAACAGAAACAAAATAATAAAATAGGAAAATGACGTATTCTTAGCTTAGACATATATAATGATGATTTCAAATGTACAAAAACCATGCGGCGTATTTTTATGTTATTTTTATTATGGCTTTAAGACAACCAGCGTACATATTTAAAAACTGGCCGAAACATTATCTATTTATTTAGTACATTCATGTTACACGTTTACCTTATACAACCCACAACAAAACAAAATCATACTTTCAACTCTTTTTCCCCGTTCATTACATAAAGTGCTTATCATTATATCTGACCGGTATAGGGATAGCAACAAGAGGTGTTCCCCTAAGCAATGCAAGGCCAAAAATATTCTTATTCATCTTCAATATTTCTTCTCTAGAATGAAGAAGCTTCCAATCAAAATGATACACAAACGATGCAACCATTAAGCTCACAACCCTTTGAGCCAAGGGCATTCCAGGACATATCCTTCGGCCAGATCCGAACGGCAAAAACTCAAAATGTTGACCCTTGTAGTCGAGCTTGTTTCCCAAAAACCTATCCGGCATGAACATCAACGGGTTTTCCCAATACTTAGGGTCCCGAGCAATGGCCCATGCATTCACCAAAATTTGTGTATCTTTTGGAACGATATATTTATGGAGTTTAACTTCAGTTTCTGTTTTATGAGGTATTAATAGAGGTACAGATAAGTGAAGTCGCAAAGTTTCTTTAAAGACGGCTTGCAAATAAGGCAGGTCGAGAATTTTGGCTTCTTGAATCTTTCCATCTTTTCCGACTATTGTGGAAACTTCTTCTCGGACTCTTGAAAACATATCTGGGTTGAGCAATAGTTCCGTCATTGCCCATTCTGTTGTGTTTGAACTCGTTTCAGTTCCTCCTAAAAATAAATCCTAAAAAGAAAAATATATATATATTTTTAATTCTAGCATCATATATAATATTTGAATCTGATGGTCATACATATATAGTACTTTTAGTGTAGTTTTTGGGTCTGTATTGTTATACACATTAATCATTTTTCATTCTATTTTAATAGAGGGAGAATAAGAAGATTTACCAATAGTAAAGTCTTGATGTGTTTGAGTTTAAAGTTGGCTTCATTATCTTGACTGTGATCTAACAGTGAATCCAATACATCACCAACTCTAGGAAGTTTTGACTCTCGATGCTTTAACCTATCACTTACGAAGCCTTCAATCACCTTATCCAACCAATCATAAGATACCTTTGCTTGCCGCTTTATATTCTGCGGATCTAATGGCTTCAAAACAGGAAATATGTCTGCTATATTAAACTTCCCATCAACCTCCATCAATGTCTTTACTGTTGTCTTAAACCCTCCAATATCATCGGATTCATAGTTGGTCACATCGTGTGAAATGCACATGTTTGAAATCTTGTTGAGCGCCACCGCAAATGACAATTGTCCGATGTCCACGGTCTCCTTGTTTCGGTTAGGATTCCGGAGGAACTCCAACATACCATCCACCACGTTCTCGCGAATATTGCTAAGAGTGTCGAGTTTGTGTTTGTGGGTGAGGCATGTGTAAAGGGCTTTTCTAATGGCCCTCCATTCTTCATTTGGTGAAATCCATATGACGGCAGCGTCATAGTTATTTAAAGCGGTGACGGCATCTCGGAGAAAACGCCCCGAGCATGCCACATCATTGCGTTGGAGGATTTCACAGGCAGCATCAGGTGTGGATGCTACTACACTGGTGACGCTACCCAATCGAATGGTCATAAGTGGACCATATTTTTGGGATAGCTTAGCTAGAGATTCGTGGGGTTTTGATCCAAGTTGAAGAAGGCTCCCAATGAAGGGAAGGCCGGTAGGGCCAGGCGGCATTAGCCTTTTATGAAATAGGTCAAGGATATGATGAAAGTAAAATAAGAAGGAAACAATGGAAATAACTATAAACGTAAGCACCATTGTTATCTTTTAATGTATGTAATCCAAAAGCAATGATGGACGTTTATTTATAGACTACTAGTACAAACAACCAAGAGACAAGACAACATGGTGACTACTTTTCCTTAGAAAAGCATGATACTAAAAAGGGAAAATTACCCTCCTCGATTAGTCAAATAATTATTATCTTTTACTTGTAATGTATATAATCCAAAAGCAATGATGTACGTTTATTTATAGACTACTAGTACAAACAACCAAGAGACAAGACAACATGATGACTCCTTTTTCTTAGAAAAGTATGATACTAAAAAGGGAATATTACCCTCCTCGAATAGATTAGTCAAATATTTATTATTTTTTACTTGTAATGTATGTAATCCAAAAGCAATGGTGGACGTTTATTTATAGACTACTAGTACAAACAACCAAGAGACAAAGACAACATGGTGACTCCTTTTTCTTAGAAAAGTATGATACTAAAAAGGGAATATTACCCTCCTCGAATAGATTAGTCAAATATTTATTATTTTTTACTTGTAATGTATGTAATCCAAAAGCAATGGTGGACGTTTATTTATAAACTACTAGTACAAACAACCAAGAGACAAAGACAACATGGTGACTCCTTTTTCTTAGAAATGTATGTAACTAAAAAGCGAATATTACCCTCCTCGAATAGATTAGTCAAATAATTGAACATGATTTAATAAATTAAACCATACTTTTCACTTCAATAATAGAGGTAATGGTTGGCATATTATTTGGATCTCCTTCTATTTATATGCGTTTTAGCATTTGTATATATCTATATATATATAGTTAGAGTAATGATTCAGAGGGAATCTTCAATTTTGAAGTTGCCGGTTAACATTATTTAGAGGGAGTTAACATACTGACATTCATGGAATGTTAATAGATGGGTGTGCAAAATATTTTCAAATTTTGATTCAAGGTATACAACGTAAAATCAATAAAGCATAAAGTACAACAAATAAAGCATGATAAAAAGTTGACTACTTTGAATATATGCTTTACTGGTTGTAACTTGCACACCTTGAAATGAAATTTGAAAATATATTGGTCACTTTAAGTATTTACAAAGTACATTACGCATATATGTACATTTGGAAGGTATAATAGGGTTTTTGGCTTTTACCTTAATAAAGTTAACTGCTAATGAAATCAAAAAAGGTTAGTTGGTTAACAATTATAGGGATTATTGCGTGAGAATGCATAGTCTGATTTTTATATTGTGTGCTGATGGGTCAGTACTTATTGACCAACTTAGTCACTTGAGTACATCATTGGAAATGATCAACTCAAAACTCATAAATTATAAATTTGGTCATTGATCGCTGGTCAACTTAGTCACTGCTATCAAGATGAAGTCAAACTCTCATTACATAAGAAGAAGATCACTGCTAAGTAAGTAATCTCAAGTGTGTGTAATTTGCTCCCTGATGTACAGAAGAGGTTAATTTACTTATGCAATCAATAAACACAACAGTCGATGCTGAAGAATAAAAGGTAATCACAAGAAGATATCAAGTCAAGTCACTTTACAAGAGCATGTTAACTCGCAGTGAGTAAGGAAGATTATTACTCCTCCAACGATTTCAGTAATAACAGAAGAAAGCATCGTTCAAGTTACAACTCGCTAGTGTGAAGTCCCTGATCAATATTGCGACAACAACCTTCAGAGTAAAAGTGATGGTATGCGTGATATGAAGTTTAACTGTGGTTGGTGGAAAACCAACACATGTAAGAAGCATGATCAGAAAGAGACCACAAAATATTCCTTCTTCACCTTTGTCCGTTAGAAGGAAGTCAATTACACAACAACACGTGTCATTCTATTTTCCTAGAATTCAGGAGATATTTACGATTAACATTCTGTTTATAAATAGAGTGACATATTGTACTTAGACGTTTATCGAATTGCATCTATCACTTGTTTGTCAGTGATAAAGTTTGTCATAAGTTCAATTTCGAGTCAATGAGTAATAGTTATACTATTGTCACAACAAGTGCTACAGTAACTTGTAATTGTGTTGAATCAATCTTTTGCTTTGGATTAGACTATTCTCCATTTAATACTTTGATGTAATTATTAATTAATAAATTCATCATTCAAGTTTGTTTTTTTTCTGTACTCAGTGTTATCACCTTTCATACTTTGCAATTCATATTTTGTTAAGAGTTATAAAACATAACAATTAAGAGTTAAATTGTACTTACCCCCTTCTACAATTCAAGCTATATATTATGACTCCAATCCACTTAGCTTATAAGTGATTGTTGGGATCAACAACTGGTATCAAAGCACAGTTAGTTTAATCAATTAACCTTGTATTTGATGTAGTCCGTTAAATATAGTTGTGCAGATTCTTCATATCGAAAAGGGAATGGTTCTACAACCAAACCTCTAACTTTTGATCCCAAACTTGGATGTCCCAGATGATAATGTTTTTCGATCTCGCTGATGATAGACTTTGTGATGTCATAATCAATGGACCTTATATTCTACTGCCATTGTACTTGCAGTCCCTGCTACTGTTACAAAACCTGGTGCACCAGAGTTGTTGGTACCTAAGCTTTTAAATCAATGCTCATAAGAGGACAAAAAGTTGGTTAGACTCGATAAGAAAGCTAAGATCATCATAGGCATGGCTTTGTTAGATGAGGTGTGTAAGTCTATCATGTTGTGTACTAATGCTAAAGTGTTAGGTCATTTAGATCACAGAACTTGATTAACGGATAAAATTTAAGAGTTCAATTTATAATATCAATGAAGTTAATCAATCAAACTTCGATTGTTCTTGGCCGAAATAAGAACAAATAAATAAACACGATTTATGAATCAAATGAATATCTTTTATTCAATAATTCAAAGTAATGATTACAAGTATAAAACTAATTTAATTGCACGGCCAATTCGAAACTTATTAAAATTCACCGAGAATATAACTTGAAGTGATCAACTTATGTAATGACCAATTGAACACCTATTTATACATGTAAGGTGTCAATTGACATTAACTGTGATCGAGTAAACTAAGGAGGACTCTGTCAAACATTCTCCGCTCTGAATAACCTCAGTTTGTCTTCTTACTTCGTATGATCATAGTCTATCTTCTTCAGTATGTATGATCTTAGTGTGTCTTCTTCACTCTGTAGAGTTTGAGTCTATGATTATTTCAGTTAGTATTGATCACACAAACTTAGATTGAACATGCTAAGATAACACTTAGTTATTTTTTTCCAGATTCAAGATTTTGACTATTCAGATTTATAGTTTAGGTTTGATCATTGTTTTTCTCAACACAAAGAAATGTGGGACACTTGAAAGACATTTACATTGGAACACAAAATATTATTCAATGCAGAGATGTGAATCTTATAATACAGTATGAACTATTTGATAAAAATGAAAAACTTTATGCTACCTACACCAAATACTTGTCCCTGATTAATTAAATGGACAAAGCTGGTATTGAAATAGGAAGAGGTTTATTGTTGAGAAATTCTTAAATATACTGCTTAGGAAGCTCTAATGTACAATAGTCACCTACACTAAGCAAAGAAATGACTATCCTCTTCTTAACCTAACCCAAGTTTATGGAATCCTATTAAATTTGGAACAATCAGATAAACAAGCAGATCAAAATGATCATATTAGAGCTACTTTGGGTACCTAAAAGACTTGCAATTTCATTAATGGCTGCATTTCAACAATTGAAAGATGATCAACAGTCATTGATAGCTAAAAGGACTACCAAAATGATTAGAGCAAAGAAATAGGAGGTTGAGCAGATCAAGGAATAATATGTAGATGGTGCTGATGAGGATAGAATTGGTCAGTTGGAAAAAGATATGGCAATACTAGTGTCTAACTTTAGACAGGGGATAAGAAATACCAAGATCACTCGCGTTTCTATCCCTGATAAGTCTAAATCAACAAGTAGTTGTTACAACCGTGGCAAGCCTAGCCAGTATGCTGCTCATTGTAGACTAAAGTCATCTGCTAATGTCTATAACCAGCAATCTAATTCTAGGGGGAATGAGTCTGAAAAACATAAAGCTAAATACAAGGAGATGAAAGCACTTGCTAAGGAAGTCAATAAAGAGAGCAAGGGATTAGTTGCTGAGGAAGCATCCTTCAATCACAGTGACTCTGACACTTAATCATTTGACGAGGAATATGAGGCACTGATGTATCCAGAGAGAGACTTGTTGGTCCCAAAGGTTAACAACAATGTTGTAGAGGGGGGGTGAATACAACTTTTTCGTTTTCTTTATTGAAATTGTGAATCAGACTTAGTTGTATAATAGGAACATATAGAGGTTTTTCAAATAATTCTTTTATTTTGATAAATCAAAGAATTACAAGTTAGATGCGGAATCTCTAACTTAATTGAATACAGAATCCTATTACTAAGATCAGCTGAGAACAGACTCAAAGCTGATTACAAGCAATACAATTCTGCTAACACAAATGCTCTTATGAACTATAATTGATTCACTAAGAATTCTTGCTGATTCACTTGTGCACACATGGGCTTTGTAACCCAAGTCTGATATTTATAGTAAAGCTTGTGTGATGCTTGAAACTTGGTCAGCCAATGAATGTTTTCCAGATGTCTTCATCTTCATTGGTTGACTTCAGACATGCTTGCTTGTGTGTTCTGATGAAGTCTGCACGATCAGGTCTGGCAGTCTGTCAGAAGGTACACTGCATTCTTGTCTTGTAGGCTGACCATGATAAGGAGACATGCTGTGCATAAGGAGCCAAGAATAGCAGGTATGTACATTGAGTACAACCTCAGAAGATGCCATTTTGTTATGCACAAACATTCCCTAAGAGTTAAAAGCATGATCACTTGAGTCTGTTATAACTCAAGTGTTCTTCAGTTTCAGTGCTGGGTGAACTGGGATAATGAACCCTATGCTGGGTCTTCATTCCAATGTTCAAACTTGATCTTGACAAACAAAGAAATTTTCCACAGCTTAACTGAAGGATACTTAAACATGTATGTGATATAAGACTTTGAATATTTCAGAGCTGGTTGCTCTTCAAAGATTTATGTCTGCTGGGTGAACTAGTAGTTCTGTCTGCTGGGTAAACTAAACAACTGTAACTCCTTTGCAGCTAGCATACAAAAGACTTGGCTTATTCAAGCGAATTTCATTTCTTTAAAAAGAAATCCCACCATACTTATATAGTTATTGTCATCATGAAATCATCATAGGAGTAATCATGACTTAACAGGACCACTCTCTGATGACAAATGATGTTGAATTCTATTATGACCATTCTGAAGTCGCTAGGAAATGTGCAGCATCTGGATAGGATTTTGAAACTTTATCTAAGGTACATAATTTCTTCATATCCTATTCCCTGACAGAGAAATACTGAGTGATTGAGTGCCTAAGAGTTGATTTATCAAACTCTTATGAGATTCAACAAGTATTAAAAACTGAACTCACTGAGTTAAAATCAAACATGGTTGATCAGCAAGAAAAAGACCTTAAAATCAAATCATTGCAAAATGAACTGGATGCACTAATTTATACAAATCAACTATGTATTCAAGAAAAGGTTAAATTTGAAATCCAATTCCTACAACTTAAAGAGGTTATGGAATCATGGTGTATATCTGCAAATAAGGCCACTAAATGCATAAATGATCAAATTTCAAGACAAGTTATAACTATTTTAGGTGGTGATTATGAATATGCTACATCATTTGTTGACTCCACAGTTGATCCAGTTTTTAACAGTACCGGTAATTTCTCTAAAACTTCTTTGAGCCATTAAAGGGTAACCAAATCTTTTTATCATGGTTTTTAGTTGGGACTGAAAGATCCAAATCCTTTCATTATGTTTTTTAGTTGAATAATATTCGAAGTTATTGAGTTCATACGATTTTTATTTATTCCGCAAAATAACTTACTTACTTAATATTCTTAATCAATTTAGCATCAAATGCTTAAAACACCGTTTGATTTTGAATAAGGGTTTTGGGTTAATACTTTAAGACCTAACATATATATACGTTATGAATGGCCAACATGATTAATTCTTGATTATATATAACAACTTGAGTAGATAATATAATCTTACAGAAAGGATCATTGATTAAAGGGGATATTACCCTACTTGAAAATATTAATTAAATAATTGAAGATTAATTAAAAAATTAAACTATACTTTTCACTTCAATAATAGGGTAGTGGTTGATATCTGTTGGGTCAGAGACCCAACTAATGTAATTTATGTAAGACAAAATAAACCAAGCGTGTTATCTATTGTTACATCTGTTAGCAGCGACCCTAGAATAAACTAAGCAGTAATGTTTGATGTCCATGTTGAACAACGAACCATTTGATAGTTAGAATATATACTGAGGTCTATTAGTCATTGTATCTGTTAGCAGTGACATTGTTGTAACTTAGAATATTATTTGAGTAGTTATCACTAGCTGATGGAGACTTGTCATATGAAGAAGGTACAATGAGCCTGTCGCTATCGAATATCTGAAATATATGTTCAAGTCAAAGATTGAAGGCAGAGATATAGAGGAGTATACAGAAATGGAATTCAATACTCATCTATTAACCAACGGTTCAAGCTATTACCCTATAAAGTACATTGGGTTTCACAAATACCCAATGTACTAAATCGAAGGTCAACTGATAAAGTAGAATAACATCGTACATACCTTTGATAAAGATATGTACAACTGGTTATTGTACTTTGATTGAAAACTGCATTACTTTTCTGTTTCCTATGATTAGTTAATTCACTATACTTTATCCTAGAATGTAATGTCACTTCCATTTATTGGAAGTTACATTTAGACCTTCTTGAATACAGTATTGACACGTATAGGGTTTGAGGATTCATTGCACATATTTATTTCACTATAAATACTCCCCTTAACTACCGTATTCAAAGTCTAGAACTTTGTATTCACTTCAACCTTGATTTAAGCATACTCCTGTCTGTCAGCGAACAATTGTGCCCTCACTTATCTGTTAAGTGTTGATCATTGAGTGTTATCAGCGTACCCAACTGATAACCTGTTGAAGTAAATTTGTCACTGATGCGCCCCAAACAGTCGGTTGCGGCGAAGTCGTTAGAAAAGTTGTCGGATGTTAACCGGATGGAGCGATCGGTGGAGGTTTTAATATTTATAATTGCTGGGGACCTAAGTTTACTACGACTAAACGGATTATAGTGGTAGGTATGACCTAGGGTTGTTCTTAAAACCAACCAAATTGAAGCAGAGAGGTCGGAGATGAACGATTCTATATAGAAAGGGGTTTAGAATGATTTGGTCTTGGGTTTTTAATTAATACTAAGTTAAGCAGTAAATAAAATAAGGTACAGGATAAATCGGGTAGATAATAGTTAGGATATTGGAGGGTATTTGTTGTGATTTTGTTGGCACTTGTTTTGTGACAACAGCTTCTAGTTTGTAATAGTTAGGTTTAGAAGTCATTTTGTTAATAATTGTAATCGTTAACTTTAGTTTTGTATGTGTATTTGGTAGGTTTGTACGAACTTATAGGTTCGTACGAACTTATAGGTTCGTACGAACTTAGAGTAGGTACGAACTTGATAAGTTCGTACGAACTTAGAAGGTGCCTAAGTTCGTACGAACTTAGTTGCCTATATATACACAAGTCCGAATATTTCAGACAGGAGTATATCCATTACATCGATTGGTATGTCCCCACTATCTTTTAGTTTATTTTTATACCGCATTTATACATTTTATATTCGGTTTCTTTTAGGTTTTTTATTTTACGTTCGAAATGTATAAATAGGTTATAAAACATAGACTATCTTGTTCCCTGCATATTCCAGATGATTGTGCTATATTTGTAAGGGCTTAGCACCCCTTTTATTTGTGAAATTTTGACCTTAGTGTCTGCGCTGATGTCACAGCGATATTGTGGGGCGATATTGTGATATCGCCCAAATTAGGTTTTTGATTTCAGCGATATCGTCTGCGATACTGTACGCGATGTTGCTGATGTCGCTTAAATTGGATTAATTTCTAAAACTGTTAAATCTAAGCGATATTAATTCAAATTGTTTTAATTAAAGCGATATTATTGGGCGATATTGTTTTAAATAGCGCTATTAGACGCGATATTATGTGCGATATTATACAATATCGCTTCCTTTGGATTAATTTCCAATATCACATATTTCAAACAGACCTAATCAATTTTGTCCAATTTAAGCGATATTGAACTCAATATCGCCTAAATCAATTTAAGCGATATCAGTTTCAATATCGCCTAAATCAGAATTCTGTTAATTGGGCCTGGCCCAAACTGTTGGTGAAATGGGCCCAGTTTACTTTTTCAATTTGCTTTTGGCCTGTTTTTGATTATTTCACTCACTGTTTTTGAGAATTGTGCTTTTATTGACTTGTTTTGCAGAAATGGAAGATTTTGCTCAGTTTGATCTTAAATGTGATGCCCGTCACAATATTACGGCATTTCTGGATGGTACAAAGGACTCTGCTGAGCCTTTCAGGCCGTTGATTGCATTTTTACGCCGCTCGCGTATTTTCACGGCTATTACTGCTTCGACTACTATCTATCGAGATCACATCGGCCAATTCTGGAGAAATGCTACTGTCAACTCGGATCTTGACTATACACGGTTGATCTCAACCGTGCACGGACGCCAGATTATTATTTCTGAGCAGTTGATTCGCGAGGTTCTTCGTTTTGAAGATGATCCTGACATGCCTATTTTATTTTCAAACGAATTCATCGTTGGGGCAATGAACCGGATGGGTTATGTTGGGAGCCACTCAGACCAATACCGAAAAGGTCATCTTACGCGGGTCTGGAGATGGTTGATGCACATATTCATTTTGTGCATTTCAAACCGAAAAGCTGGGTATGACGGTACTAGTCATAGGACCGTATGTGCGATGTTAGCCCTGGTCTACAACAAACCGTACAATTATTCGGGCTACATCTTTCGATCGATGGTTGATAATGCCCAGCTTGGGGATAACCGATGGTACATGTATCCACGGTTTTTGCAACTGATGATCAACCGGGAGCTACCGGGTTTGGCGACTGATGCCACCCGTGTGTATAGGCAAACTCCTATGTCCAATCGGATATTTGGGGTTATGAGCTCAAATGGAAAGGGGGTTCCTATCCCTCCAGATACACCTTTGTTTGGTCATATTCTTGACCCAAACTACCAGCCACCAGCAAACGACGGATATCTCGATCCGGTCATTCGACAGCCTAAATTGCAAGAAGAAAATCTTGAAGATGTTCCCGTACAAGCTACGGAAGATCCTTTACAGGATATTTATATGAGTGTTACTTCGCAGGGTGCCCTGCACACTTTGCATGTTCATCATGACACTTCTGAGGGGTCAACTGACTCTGACTCTTCTGAGCCAGCTGGTGGTGCTACTGAAAGTGACTCTGAAGGTTCGGTCCCGCATCCACAAGAGATTGAGTATCTTAGGCGGATCAATCCTCAGAGATATTTGAGGATTCAGAGGAGGATTGCTGCAGGCAAGCAGTATGTTCCGCAAAAAGACAAACGGGTTAGGGATGCTGGAGATGATGAGTATGTGCCTCCTCCACCAAAGAAGTCCAAGGTTGCTCGTGAGTTTTCTACATCTTCCAGGCCTCAGGATGTACCGCAGGTTGATATTCCTGTTCAACCTCATCCTTCTGTTATACAAGAGCTGATTAAGAGGCTGGATGTGATGCAACATACAATGGACTCCCAAGTTGCTGTAATAGAAGTTCAAGATACAAGACTTGCAGCTGTGGAAAAAGAGAATGAGGAGCTTAGGTCTAGGGTTATGACCTTGGAGTCCCAATTGGTCGTTTCGGGGGAGATAGGAAGTAGTGAAAGACCAAATGTAACTCCCCCTGAAACAGAAAATGTAAATGTTGAAGCTAGTAATGAAACTTTACATTTGGATTATTTCTCGATTGAAGATATACCCGGTCAGCCAAGACCGTTAGCGGTTGACTATTCCTGTGCCGATTTGACATATTTAGCAAGAATGGTTAACCAATCTGATAATGTGAGAGAAGATACACCAAAAGAAAACTCGAATGTTGAGGTTGAAGATGAAGAATTTGAAAATGATGAATTCTATCATGATGCTCCGATAATCGAGTCGGACTCATCTGAGGATGAAGATGAACCTGAACCTACCACTGTTACTCCTGAAGATTCGACTGAACCTGAAGCTGAAATGCCCAAATCACCTAAGGTTCCGGAAACTGCAGAAGAAAGGGTAGCTCGCCTAGCATCATGGTGGCCTCATGGCAAAGAGAAAGTTGTACCTGTTACCTGCAAAACATACAGGGTTAGGGGAGATTATTCTGGATTGATCAAGAGCTGGAAAGCATATAAAGCTAATTTTATGATCAAAAGAACAGATGGGGTTCAATATTTCAAGCGTTCGTTCAACAAACTGAGTACGCTGCCTAAATGTGAAATTAACAGGCTTGCTCAGTTACAACTGATAAATCCGTTTCAAGATGGGAATGCAGATTACATTCAGAGAACTTTGCGCAAGGAAGTACAGACAAAGTGATACAGTTTTATTAAACCAACATTGGGAAAAAGATACAAATTCAAGAAGAAGTTGGATCCAGTAACCAAGCAGCAAATCTACAAAGTATATTATCCACCAGCTGATTGCTTGAAGAAGATTCCTCTGGAAGTTGTTCCTCTGGATTTTCTAAAGAGATTCCACTACTGGGAATTTGACAGTCAGACTGGAGAAGCTGTGTTGGTGTTTGTACCTGGACATGTGGAACCTGAGAAGACTTCTCTTTATTGATTGAAAAAGGCTAAGTATAGGATATTTGATCCTATGAGTTTGATCAATCTATCAAAGGAAGATATGAGGAAGTTGTTCGATAACCGTATAAGATACTATCGGGGCAATCCGATAAATGAAAAGCTTGCTCAACAATTTCAAAGAATTGTGGATATCTGTGTCACCCATGGAATCCATGCAGGTGGTAAGTTTCCGGCTTGATGGGTTTAATTGAAGATTTGTCTGAAAATCATTTTTGAAGACCAAGCTGAAGACACGGGGGAGTTTGTTGATACATTAGTATGTCTGTCACTTGGTGTAGGTTTTGAGTTGTAATTAATTAGTTAGATTCTATATTAGGCGATATTGGTAATATCGCTTAGGCGATATTGACAATATCGCATAGGCGATATCACCAATATCGCCTACATCACTGATTAGTTACCTATAAATTCTTGGTTAGGGTTTCAGTTTTGTGGTTGTTCAACACCTACGAAGTTGTGTGCAGCCTGTGGTATTCTCTGGTCAGTATTTGTTAGTCACAATCTGTGCTTTGATTAATACAAAATATTTGTGATTGTGTGTTATGTTTTGGTTTATAACGTACATTGAATAGCTATTGATTTCCGCGCTTTAGCTATTGAAAATTGATTTCTTGTTAAAGGTCTGTCCTTATTCGGTCCTACAAGTTTACCTCGTAGATCCAGGTTACGGGAACCTACAAGTGGTATCAAAGCCTTTCGATTCGTTCGATTTGGTTCGGGGTAAAGAAACCTTAAAGAAACGAATGATTACATAAGATTTGGAAGTTAGATTGTTGTTTTGAGCTTCTAAAGTTGTATATTATCACTTAGTATTAAAGATATTCGAAGTTGCAGGTTGAAACGAACCCAAATTTGAAAATTCAGATCTGAGTTTTCAACAGCTTTTTGTACGAACTTAGAAAGTACGTACGAACTTACTTGAATTATCCTTCAAACTTACAGCTGTAAGTTAGCTGTAAGTTCGTACGAACTTGCAGGTTCGAAAATTCCTAACTTCGTACGAACTTAACTTTCATAAGTCTGATAAAAAAAAAAAAAAAAAAAAAAAAAAAACCTAAGTTCGACAAATTTTTGAAGTTTTCTTTAGCCAAAATTTGAATTTAGGCTTACCATTGTTTAACTTTGGTTTGAGAAAATTTAAACTTTACTCGGAATATTTTCACGAATTTTGGAGGGAAAATTCGAATTCGTATACTCTCTATTTACGATGTCGAATGTGAACAAGCTGATACAAATGGATCACGAAGTGGGTAAAGCTACTTCACCGCCAAAGCTTTTAGCTGAAGATTACTTCGGGTGGAAAGATAAATTTGAATCATTTGTAAAATTCAATGACATCAAGATGTAGATCTGTATAAATGAAGGGTATGATGCACCTACTTATGAATTCTAAGGGAAACGTAGGTTTTATTCGTATTCAACGATGAAGGAGGCAGACAAAAAGATGTATGATGCAGAGAAAAAGGCATTGTCTGCTATCATCAAGTGTCTTCCTGAAGAAATTAAGCATACCTTCAAACTTTACAACTATTCTAGAGAGCTCTTGGTAGCTTTGGAGAAGCGATTTGACGATGATGCACAGATCGAAGAGAGTAGGGCTGACTCATATCAAGGGACGTCTACTAGTGATCAATACTTAGGGAATACTACACATTCCAGAGCCTTGGTTACTCAAACACAAGACAATTCATATGATTGGAGTACACATGTAGAAGAGCCTCAGGAAATCGTGACCACAATTGATGAGGCAGATCAAAAGGGTGTTAGTGAAAAGAAGAATGAGAGAGAGTTACGTGCTTCAGAGACCAGGGTTATAAGATTGGAGTCAACTGATACTATGAGTACAAAGGACTTCATTGCATATATGGCTAACATGGATGCTGAGAAGCATAAGGTTATTCTAAACTTAGACTCTATAGTTAATGCTTGTGTTTTATGTACTTACTTTGCAGAGCAGGCTGAGAACTTAATAGAGTCATCACAAACGATGACAACTCAGTTAAATGCTTTAAAAGAAGAAAACACAATTTTAAAACTGAGAAACCCCTAGTTAGTTAATAAAGTTAAATATGATAAAGAGGATAAAAAAGTTTTAAAAGGCAAAGTGAACGAGTAGAGTCAAATAATTGACTTGGCTCATGACCATGCTTTGGATTTAACTAAACAGTCTTCAAATAAAGAAAAAAAACTAGCAGACACTAAGGTTAGAATTGCTGAACTTAATAAGAAAATTGAACTAAAAAGATTTTCAGTTGAAACCTTAGATAGTCTATTAAATGTACAAGAAGCTGACTCTACTACACGACCAGCAGTCTCTGAGATGTTAGACATCACCGAGTCGACCAAGTCAGAGAGAGCTGAGTTAGGGACCAATGAGGAGTCAAAAACTAAAATTGAGTTTGTTAGACCTAAAATAGAAGATGTTAAGAATAAAAATGAAAAAGGTAAACAAATAGAATTGGAACACCAAGCGATTCTCAAGGCTCAAAAGAAAGCCTAGGAGAAGCATTCGTGCTTCACGTGCCATCAAAAGGGACATGTAGCAAGTGTGTGTCCATATAAGAAATTAAGAGTTTCGACAAATGATAGTCCAAGGAGCACTTCTACTAAAACAGGAAGCTCAAATGGAGAATCATTTCGGTCGAAACCTTCAAAAAGTTTTAACAACCCCAACAAAAGTTTTTCTAACCAGAGTAGTAGTAACATGAATTTTTATAATTCGAATTATAACTATAAGTCTAGGGTTAGATATTCTTTAAACCAAAGGCCAGTCAATCAGAGACTTTTTCAAAAGTCTCTAGATAGAAGGTCTAGTGGTAGCTCCTCCCATTCCCTAATAAGTGAGAACTCCAGAGTATCCAAGTCACCTAACAGGCGAGATAGATCTCCGAAGGAATTTACATTTGTTGATGAGAATGGTCGATCCAAGTCTGTGGTGGCTTGGGTCCCCCTTAATAACTAATGTTTTTATCTAGTGTGCAGGAGCACAGACTTCATAGGCTACAAGTTCAGTAGCAGACATAGCGACTGGGGGGAGATAAAATCAAACATGGGATGATAATCTAGCTGATTTTTATAGTAAGGCTTTTGATAAATCAAGTTTTGAGTTGTTAGTCCTCATCGTTGGAATGACAATTCATGAGTGACATATCTCCCTTAAGAACTTTTATATATCTTTATTTCTTAGTATTTTTAGTTAGTTTGGAAAAACTATAAAAATATGAGTGTCTCTGTAATGACGCGAAGAAATGACGAAAACATTACCCATGCCTAGAACATTATTATATGTGTGGCTTTTAGATGTAGTACATACACAGTAAAAAGTACTTTAAATATAAATGTAACTAATAGCTTCATCATACGATGTATTGGTAGGCATACGACATAACGATTTTCAAGTACTTAATCTATACTAAATAATGCGGTTTTTCTGTGAAATCTTTATGTTGATGTACGACTTAAGTCTTAATTCTTAAAAAATAGATTGTACCTGAAAGCCACTGGAGGAGGAACATGGGTGGGCGTTGGTGGTTGGACTTCAACAGCAGCTTGAGGCGATTCTACATCCCACCACCCATCATTTGGTGGTGCCCGATAATCAGCATTGATTACCGCACCAAAGAAAGGTACGGCCTGTGGCCTGTCAGCAACAGCACGACGACTGCTGTGACTGAGACAATGCCCAAAGATCTTTTTGTCAACAGAAACAAGATGTACAACTCGGTCAACGGCTGGGAGATTCGGGATCAGCCCGTTAATGATCATCATGACAAATCTTAGGTATAGGATAAATCGATCCTTTACACTCCCCTTAATCTGCTACACCATCTCGTCAAAGAAGAATTGAGAGAAGCAGTACGGCTTATTATACACCAATGAAACCATGCCAGATTGCATCTTTTGGTTTATGGTGTCAAAACCTGCCTTTTTAGGTCCGAAGGAGACCAGCAGAATATGCATCAAGTACCTCCACTGACCGTAGAGTAAGCTCTTAGTGTACTGGGTATGAGTTACATCACCAACATAACCCATTCTCTGGAAAGCTCCAGCACGGAACTCAAGTGGGAAAGAGGTTAGGCCATTCTCCTGAACCTCTATGCCCAAATGCAACGTCAGTCTAAGAGAAGCTCCAGTGAACTCTATGTTGACTCCATTAAGTGTAAGTAGCACGAATTACTGAAGGGTTAGGGCGACAATCATGCTCGGCAGTCGCCTAAAACTGGCTGAGGTACTCAAACCTCAAAGTAGGCGAATGATTCAGTGCATAGAATACCCTCGAGCGCATCAAAAAGTCCAGCATGCCTCGGAATGGCACCGTGTTTTGATCAGCCAAATCAATTGAGATAGCTAGATTGTGCTTGTTGTAGAAAGGACGTTGATAAGCCATATCTGCACACAAGACAAAAACAAGCCAAAAATAGATAACGATAATGTTAGTGATAATCAATAATTAATTGAGAATCGTGCAATAAAGATTCGACAATTAATACAAGTTATACGACATTATTTATATATAATGTTCGCTTCATCACTTGTTCAAAGTCTCTACACATGTTCTCGTCAGATGACCCGAAAATGATGTCATTTACGTACACTTGTACACGTAAGAAATCATCCTTTTTCCACTTGATGAATAAAGTACTATCTATTTGTCCTCTTTTGAACCTATTTTCTAAGAGATAAGTAGATAATGTCTCATACCAAGCTCTGGGTGCTTGATGCAGTCCATACAGAGCCTTATCCAATTTATAGACTCTATCTGGATAATCTGGATCACTGAACCCCGGAGCTTGTTGGACAAAAACCAGTTCCTGAACTTTACCATATAGGAAGGCACTCTTTACATCGAGTTGATAGACTTTAATTCTTTTATGTGCAGCATATGCCAGAAACAATCGAATTGCTTCTAACCTTGCCACTAGTGCGAACACCTCATTATAGTCTATTTCTTCCTGCTGAAACAACTAGCCTTGCTTTGTTCTGTGTTACTATTCCTCTATCATCTCGTTTGCACTTAAACACCCATCTGGTGCCTATTGCAAATTCTCTCTTTGGTAGATCGACTAGCTCCCAAACTTTGAGCTTCTCTAATTGTGCAAGCTCCTCTTGCATTGCTTCTACCCAGGAGTTCTCTTTAAGAGCCATTTGAATATTTTTCGGCTCTACTTGTGAAATAAAACAGCTGTACAAGCATTTATGCATTATTCTAGTATCTTGGATCGACACATAAAGACTTGTGCTGTCGGATATTTCTCTGCGAGTTTTCACTCTGGAACTTGGATCACCAATTATGTTATCAATTGGATGGTACTTGTTCACTCGAGTCGAAATCGTAGTATCAATCGGTAGGTCAAATCCTAGATTTGATCCAATCTCCCCCTCAGGTGGGACTACTTCCTCAGCAATTTCTTGCACAGAATCTGTAACCTCTGAAGAATATGTGATATCGTTTAGACTTGGATCACTATCCGCAATAGGGTCGACAATAATTTCTTTCCCTTTACTAGTTGAGTCTTCTGGATAGGGAATACTGGATCGTGGTGCAAAAATATTGTCCTTACCATCATCCAGTATTACATGTTCTAAACCTAAAGTGTCAATGTTACATAGACTAGGAATATTAAATGGTTTGAACACTGCATCATAATCAAATAACCAATCTGGTCCTATTTGTACTACTGGAGTGTAAGATGTGACTTGGATGTTGTACACAATTTCAACTCAGCAGATGTCTTATTAAAGACCCTTTTGTTTGGAGATCCGGCTTCATAACCTAGGAAAAATCCTTCGTCATCCTTTTCACCAAATTTTGGTTGATTTTTGGTCTTTAATAATGTACAATGACACCAAAAGGTTCAAGACCGGTTAGATTTGGTTTTCTACCGTTTAGAAGCTCATAACACGTTTTGTTATGTCTTTTGACGGTTAAAACCCAGTTCAGCACATGACAAGCGGTATTCACTGCTTCCCCCCAAAAACTGACAGGAAGCCTTAAATCAGCCATCATTGTCCTTACTGCTTCAATTAGTGTTATGTTCTTTCTCTCAGCGACTCCATTGTGTTATGGCTCATAGGGTGCACTAAACTGATGTTGAATTCCTTTGCTTAAGCAAAAGACGTTCATCATCGAGTTTTTGAACTCTAGACCATTGTCGCTTCTAATTTTCTTGACTCCTCGACCAAATTGATGTTCAACTTGGGTAAAGAAAGACATCAGCATTTCAGCTGTCTCATCCTTCAATCCCAAGAAGAATACCCATGAGAATCACGACTAGTCATCAGTTACTACAAGGCTGTAATGTTTACCACCTATACTCCTTGCATTTACAGGACCGAACGGATCCATGTGAAGGAGTTCAAATGATGAGGCAATGGAATTTTGAGTTTTGGACTTATGAGGTTTTTTGTGTTGTTTTCCTTTCTGACACGGCAGACACTTATCCTCTAATACAAATCTCTGCAATGGTACACCTTGCACTAGTCCATTTTTTACTATGAAATTCATCTTTCTAAAGTGCAAGTGTGCCATTTTCCTATGCCACTGTTGTGAATCAGTTTCAGACGCTTTGGATATCAAGCATGTCGACTCCTGAGAAGATTCAGCAACACTCATGTCCATTACATAAGTGTCATTCTTCCTAGGTGCCCTCATGACTATCCATTCCTCTGGAATGACAAATCCTGGTTTAAGTATTAATGCCTCTCTATCTGTGAAGTGGACGGGATGTCCTTTATCACAGATCTGAGATACACTCATGAGATTATGTTTCAGCTCCTCAACATAATTGACATACTCTAACATAATTCCCATTCGTGACATTACCTAAACTCGTGATCTGTCCACCTTTAGCTCCCGCAAAATTAACATAACCTCCTTTCTTGTGTAAGAAATCCACAAGATTTTGCCTTTCCCCCGTCATGTGCCTTGAGCAACCGCTATCAACATACCACCAGTTAATAGCTCTTCTGGTTAACTCCTGCACATAAATTGTAAACAGTTAGTCAGTAAGGGGAACCCAAGCCACCATGGTCTTAGGGCAGCCATTCTCAACGAATGTAAACTCCTTCAAGTATCTGTCTTTCTTGTCGAGAGACTTGGATGCTTTAGAAGCCGCATTCATTGAAGAATGGGAGGAACTACCACTAGGCTTTCTCTCTGGAGACTTTTAAAAGAGTCTCGGATTTACCGGCCTTGGGTTTGAAGTAGACCTAACCCTAGATGGATAGTTATAATTCGAATTATGATAATTCCTATTATTACTATTCGGGTTAGTAAACCGATTATGGAGTTTGAAATCTCTGTGGAGTCTTTGACCTAGATGACTATCCATGAAAGTGTCGAATGATGTTGATTCTGGTTCAATTACTATCTCAGCTTTCGCAAGTCTAACAAATTGCATTAACCCTGGAACTGCTGATTGTTTGACAAGATCATCTACGTTTGACATCTCAGCATCATCAGAAATAAATGTGTAATAAAGGGAGGAGGGCTTTTTGTGTAACCCATCCCCCTGTGATCACCATGTTGTTTCTGAACACTAAGCATGTTATCTAAGGTTTCGATTGAAAATTTTCTTGATTTTAGTTTCCTATTAAGGTCCGCAATCCTAACCTTAGCATTAGCTAATTCCTTTTCTTTATCAGCAGACATTTTGGTTAATTCTAAGATATGTTCGTGAGCTAAGTCATTTATTATACTCTGCTCATTCACCCTGTCTTTTAAAATTTTTATGTCTGCCTTCTCAGATTTTGATTTGTTTAATAGTTTTGAGTTTCTGATTTTCAAGATAGTGTTCTCTTCTTTTAGATAATTGAGCTGAGATGTTATCATGTCAGATGATTGTACCAGCTTCTCAGCTTGATCCTGAAAGTTTGTACAAAGAACACATGCTTTAACTACCAAATCTAGATTGAGTAATACCTTTTACTTTTCAGCATCTAGATTTTCCATGTACGCAATGAAGTCCTGTGAGCTCATATCCTTAGTTGACTTCAGTGGCTTGATTCTTGTTTCAGCAGTTGGCATCTCAATCTCCATTTCAGTTGCAATGTCCTTTACTGACTCAGATCCTGGATTGCTTTCCTCCTTTTCTGCTTCAATGGAGGCCATGAACGCTTGCGGTTCATCAGACTTAGAGCTCCAATCATACGCTCCTTCATTCGACCGAACCACCAGTGCTCTAGAAGTATGATTACTCCCGGAGTTGTGGTTGTTGCCCGAGAAACCTTGGTTGAAATGTCTCTGCCCGTTTTGACTCGGAGTTTGTTCCCTTTTAGGTCGTTGACATTCACTAGCAAAATGCCAAAAACCATCATAGTTATAGCATTTTACTTTGGACTTATCAAAACCTAGTTTGCTACTCACAAACTTTCTCCCTATCCGGTTCATAAATCGTTGAGCCCTTCTTGCAATCATGGCCATTTGTCATTGCAAGTCGATTTCCTCTAAATCATCATGGTCCAGTTGATCATAATCCTCATTTATCAATTCAGGATCCGTGATCTTGCCCTTGATGAAGTTTTCTGTGAAGCGATGAAAGATGCAAGCAAGGCAACTTCCTCTTCAGCAGATTTAATGCTCATTGGCATTGACTTGAAACCACTAGATGTCCCAGCTTGAGGTTTCCTGTCGTTCCCTGAGTCTTCAGATGAGGCAATGTAACACACATTGCTACCAGAATTTCTTATAGCCGAGTCTGTCTCAGCCTCGCCAGTGTAAAAAGCTGCAACACCATTACTTGTTGACGCAACAGAATCAGACCATTTACCATGGTAAATACTAGGATCCTGAACCTGATCGATCCTGTCTCTTTCCGCTGCATGTTCAAGTCATAAACACACAATTTACCTATTACTTCATCAAGCGTTATCGTTTTATAGTCATTGCTTTCCTTTATCATCAAAGTGTAAATATATCACTTTGACGGTAACGCCTCAAGAAGTTTATTGCTTCTTACAGTTTCAGTAAATGAAAGACCGTTGTTATCCAATTCGGTCATCAGATGGTAATATCTAGTGATAATCTCCTCTAATGACTCGCCTTTCATATGTTTGAAAACGTAGAACTGTTTAGTAAGTAGGTTAGCTCTACTTTCCTTGATCTTATCATTTCCATCAAACCTCTTTTCTAATGCTTCCCAAAGCTCTTTAGCAAAGGCATAGCGTTTAAAAGTATGTTTGATCTCTTGTGGGAGACACATTGTAATGGCAGACAGTACTTTATTTTCTACCTCGTACATCTTTTTGTCCTCATCCTTCATTATCGAATAAGGACACAGTTTAGTTTTGCCTTCATATTCATAGGTGGGTGTGTCGTACCCATCCTTAATACATAATCACATTCGGATGTCATGAAATTTTGCAAATGATTCAAATCGATCCCTCCACCAAAAGTAGTCTTCTCCTTTAAGGAGTTTTGGTGGTGAAACGGATTTACCCACCTCATGGTCCATTTCTATCATCTTGTTAAGATTCGACATCTTTATGAAAAGTCAACAAAAGTCAACCTGGACAAGTTCGTACGAGCATAGATTACCTAAGTTCGAATGGTCAAACGAACTAGTCAAACGAATTTGACTGACAAGAAATTCAAACTGTTCGAACTTACAAGTTCGAAGGACAAGTTCGTAGGAACTTACAGTTGTAAGTTCGTAGTATATTTCAAGTAAGTTCATAACGATGCTTTCGTACAAGTTCGAACAAAAAGCAAAAAACCGTACAAGTTCGAACGAAGGCTGTTGAACAAACTCAGATTCACAGATCAATGATTTGAGTTACTTTCAACCGGCCAAATTTAAACTACACCATACAAAGTGATAATACACAAGTTTGGAAGCAAAAAACAACAAGTTTAATGGTCCAAACTCTCGTAACCACTTGATTTCTTACCCCGAACCTAAACTAACAAGTTAGAAGCTCTGATACCCATTATAGGTTCCCCTTGAATGGATCCAACGGGGTAACATGTGACACCCGACACTTTAGGGTAATGATTACCTTAAACTAGAACTCTAATTACGTGTATTTAGCTCTTTATTAGGCTAAGTACTTGTGATTTCTTGCAACTATTTGTATATATGTGTATGAACACTACGTAATTGTTTGATTTACACCTTCGTAATTATTGGTAATTACGCGAAACAACCGGACGTGGTCCGACTATTTATACGACGTTGGTGAAAACTTTTCATAGATAACGTAATCATATTTTATAGTTAAAGTAGTGGTTATATACCTTATATTATTATTTCATATAATAATACACGAAAAACTTTGACGTTTTGTTTAAAACGTAACAAACGCGACGAAAGCGCGCAAATCGAGCCCGACACCCGAGCAACACCCAAAATAGACTTTTGTAACTCAATTTAGTATTTTAAGAATACGTACTTATCCCGAATATTATTCACAAGATAAAAGTATATACAAAAGCTTAACGCAAATTATCAACTTTTTAAAACCACAAATTAACGTTTAAACGAACGGGGAACGAAACACGAAGTCGAGAAAACGAGTCACGATCCCGAAACACCTTTGGGCCAGGCCCAACTCGGCCTAGGCTGGTCCAAGAGGCCCACCCCAAATAGGCCCAAGCCCACCCCACAAAAACACCTCACTATACTCACTTTCACACACACAAGCCCACATTTCTCTCCTCCTCCTCTCTACTCTCTCTCTCTCTAAAAATCTGCCACCACCTCCTCAGCACCATCAACCACCACTCCACCACCACAAGCCGCCATCACACTTTCGAGAAGAAGTCAAGAATCAAGCCCTTTCCTCACCTCCCTCTCCTTTGTGATCGGTTTTTCAAGCTTGTAAGAACATCAACTCATCTAGAATACTTGTAACACATCTATAAACCTGTTAAAATGCTCACTTAACAAAGATATGTCCAAACGATTACACAAAAATCGTTTTCATAACTTAAAACATGCAAGAACCTTACATGAAATCCGACCAGGAAACTTTGCCCGACTTTGGGAGGTGATATCTCCCTCAAAAATTAACCAAAATGAACGATTCAAAAGGCTAAAACTAAGTTTAAGAAGTTATCTTTCATTTACCACTGGTTTCATAATTTTTGAAGCTCATTTGATACCCGAAATAATTTTTACAAAAACATGTAGACGGGCTGGGTAAAAGGCAGAAAAATTGTCCCTCATTGTTTTAGTCATAACTCGAGATTTACATGTCCAAAAGACTTGAAACCACCGCCAAAACTTCAGAAATTTTGTTGAGAAAAATAGTCGTTTAGATGACTTTGTCCAAATATGCACGTATTCTGCCCAGAAACTCGATCTCTTTGCATGTCTCTTGATTGGCTACTTTTTGACCTCTGTGGGAACCTACAATTTTTATAAATACTTAGACTTGTCTAAAAATTCTGTTAAAATTGTTTTGAATACCTAACATACTAAGAAACAACATATATTTTTCTTGAATTTTATCTCGAACATTTGGATTACAAAATAAAATTGGCAAAACTGGTCTGTTTCTGATCCCTGTGTCGCAGAAGCCCAATAGCCATTAGCGACACTAACCCTTGTGTCGCTATAGCATTCGAACCGTCACTTTAGCGACACTAGCATTGTGTCGCCAAAATCACATTAGCGACACTAACCCTTGTGTCGCTATAGCATTTGAACCGTCACCTTAGCGACACTAGCATTGTGTCGCCAAAATCACATTAGAGACACTAGTCTTGTGTCGCTGAAGACCCAAAAATCGAACCATTTGCGACACTAGCCCTAGTGTCGCTAAAAACCCAGAATTGAAACATTTTTACTAAAGAAATATAAGTCGAAATGACACTAGCCCTGCCCTTTGGACCCCACCAGGGGTTACCACCCCTTGGACCCCGCCACTAGGGGCGCTGCCCCCGGACCCCCGTCATTCGTGGGCTTCGCCCACTTATCACACTAATCAACATTATGTTTTCACAAACTTTTACCAACGGGTCGTTCACGTTTTCGATAAAGCAAATAAGAATGGACATATTAGTTAAGTGAACTACTAGCGAATAGGTGGGCATTAACCCTCCACTTATACAATCACTATAGATGGTCTTTTGAGACATCTACTTACACAATCTTATACGTCTAGGGCGTTAGAAGATTACTCTTGGGAACACAAGTTGCTTGCTATTTGTTATTTGCTATATAACATACTAATCTCAGGTGAGTTTCATAGCCCCTTTTTCTACTATTTCCACTCAGGGGTGAGAATACATACAACTGCTTTTAACAACTGCTATTTTTATGTTAATGCAAGTACAAAACATGATATATTGGTTGCATGAGTTATTTAACTAATCCTGAAAGTCCCCCACACATAGTTTGTTAGTATCGTTATAGCGTGAATGTTAATGAATAGTACTATTTGGGATTGACTCCCCCCGTCCGGGTTAGTCGCACTAACTGGTCAAACAGACGCATTATCATTTGTTCTTACGAGTGTTGGATTAGGCACTCGCTGGGAGGCACCACGATCGTGGCACTTGATTGTGACCCGACACCACAGTTAAGCTCGAACTATGGGCTAACGGCAACAATATACACCTCTTTTACATTTTTGTAATACATTACTATCATTGTTGGATGATACAAACAGGAAATCTTGTGTTCCACACGTTCCACACGATGTGATATCAACTGTTTTCAAACCTATGAACTCACCAACTTTATGTTGACTCTTTTAGTATGTATTCTCAGGTGACCAGCCGCAGTAGGATGCTTTGGAAGCAATAGCTCGAGTCGCATATTTTGAAACAACCAAGGAATTAGATTGCATTTACTATATTTTGTAATAATAGTTATGTAATTCTACGTATCGGATGCGAACTCCTAGTTTTATGTGAACACTTTTAAGTTTGTAATGTAATGATTTTTGAAAACGTCTCATATAGAGGTCGTTCGTTGTAACTCTTGTGTTTTGATATTTGATTTGGTCGGCGCCCCCTTGACACCTCATACCTTCCGCTGCCACGCATCTTGGGGGTTGCGACATAACAACGCTTGTTTGAGTGCGGAATACTCTAAGAAACGGTACAAGTGTTTAAAACACGTCTATATCACTAAGAAATCCTTACTTCGTATGTATACGAACTAGGACTCAGTATTCAAACTTAGTTAGCTGATAACTCAGTTCGTAGAAGCTTAGAAATAATATTTTCGAACTTTGTATTTATAAGTAGCTAAGTTCGTAGTTCGTACCAGACTTAAGTTCGTACGAACCTGCATAAATACATAACTAAAATATTCAGTCAAGTAATTAATAAATAACATATAACAAAATATTCATTTATTAATAACAAAGACTAATTACAAGCTAAACTATTATACAATAGAAGCTGTTGTCACAACATGTACCAACAATATCCCCTTTACTTCCATTGTAGAGACAACTGATGAACCCTCTGAACTTAGTGGGGGTGAAGCTAATGTATCAGTAAATGATGATGAAAGCGATTTAGAATCTCTTGCTGCAGAGATTACCATGATGGCTGGTAAATTTAAAAAGTTAACCAAATAAAAAAATTTCACCAGCTTCTAGATTTGAACACAAAGACTTTCTTGCTCACCTTGGTCTCCCTGGTGATACATCATCATCCTCTGGTGATTCATCTTCATCTGATCCTGAAGACCTTGATGGGCTATGTCTTATGGCCAACTCAGTGAGTGAATATGAATCATATGACTAGTCTATTAATCTCTCTGACACTGATGACAACTAAAGTCTCGAAGCTGTCATCAATCTTGAAAATATTTTCTCACGAGAGACATCTCCTATCTCCATGCTTGAAAAAGCCAAGTCTACTCCATCATCTGCTGATGGTTCAACTAAATGAAGCCACTGACGCACCTTCTACTTCTAACACTTCATCAGCGACAACGTGGAACAAAGAATCTCTAACTAAGGTACGCAAATTCAAATCTCTGATGAGAAAAAAATACTCTCGTTGACTCACTAATCTGTGATGTTGAATATGCTCATAAAATTCAAAGAGATTTAAATGAAAAGATTTCATAATTAACTATTGATTATTCTAATTGTGAACTTGAAAAATCTGAGAATTAAAGGAAGCAAAACAACATTTGGCAGAATAGGATTATGCTAATGTTGTCTTGATGAAAGAGACAAAGATAATACAACAAGAATCAACACACCTTAAAAAGGTGTGTGAATCATGGTGTAGATCAGCAAAATTGGCAACTCAATGTGTCAACAGTCAAATTCCCAGGCAAGTCCAAGTTATCATTAGTGGAGACTCTAAACTTGTAGCTACTATAGCTAATGAGCCTCAGACAAGAGTATTTGATGACTGCATCACTGATGAGTCTTCTCACATGAGCAACATCACATGGGAAGATGCTGATAAACCAAATAGATTTGTTAAATCATCTAATCTAAGTAAATATGTTAACATTGAGCTCACTGGTGAGTCGGATAGCTCAACTCATGAACTTACCAACTCTGGATAAAGGCAAACATAAGTTGAATGAAGACGATGATGATATATTGCAAGATGACAACGATGATTATGATAATGATACTTCGTTACTAACTAGAAGGTTCAAAAGGAAGACGACCTAGTCGGGTTGTCATTAGTGAGCAGACTGCACAACCCACAACCACCACCACACCCACAATTATAACAACAATTCCAACCGCACCTATTACGACTATTTCACCATATGATCTAGTCATCGCTTAGGATGAGATAAATCCATTGTTGAAGAGCGCGACAGCTAGGGGGAGAAGACTGGTTGTAAAGAAGATGAATTGAGAAAGAAACAGAGTGTTAACTCTATTGAAGCAATATTATGATGATAGTTGAGAGAGAATTTGGTAGAATGATTTTTCTATTAAGCACAAAATGATTTTACAAGGTTTTCTCTTTTCTTTTAACCTTGTCTCATACTCCTCACTTAACCTCTCACATTTTTCAACTCCTCCCTCGTTTTCATTTGGCATTATTGAAAGTATGTTGATCTGCACTTTAATCTCCACCAACCCTCTCACTTAGACCTAATATACCTTTGCATCCTAAATTTTGGAAGGTGGCTCCTATGGTAGATCCAACCGGCTCTGGTGGATCGTAGGAGTAATTTTATTCGATAACACTCAATGCAAATGTCAGCATGTGCTAAAACTTTGATCATTAATTGATCATCACTACACATTATTGTGATTTTGGAATTACATCGATTAGATGTCTTCGGTATGATTTCCCTCCAAGAGTATAAGAACCAAAATCATTTGAAAATCTTTCAAAGTGTTTGATAATGATAAAGATATTAACACTTGAAATTTTGATCTTTAAACACCACTCCCCTTAACATATGCATAATTGATGTGAAAAGCAACATATGAAGGTGAGTTGTCTTTTGATTTTGTGCGAGCTCCCCCTCAAATATATCAAACATTTATCAAAAAGTAAGTAGGATGGGAGCTCGATCTCAAACGAAATGGATGTCACTTTTGAGCTCTTTCAATTGTAACTGGTTTCAACGGAAATGTTCAGAAACCATTTTCATTTGAAGAACGAATTATGAACCGATGTGTTCATAAGTCAAAATTCTTTTTTTTTTAAATGAGTTATGAACTTAGTTATTCATAAGTCAAAATTCTTTTTTTTTTATAAATGAGTTATGAACTGAGTTGTTCATAAGTCATAATGATTGGAAATTTAGACAACAACTTTTGCAACCCATTTAAGCACAGTACCAATGGGTTTTGAAAATTTAGAAAACCATTTATAAGTTTTGTCTATTTGGTTTAAAGACGTTGAATTCCATTTGGAGTTGAAACTCGGTGCTTCATTTCGAAATAAGTTTCGCGGAATCAACAGTGAGTGAATTCTTTTGGGAATGGGGCATACAAAATCATTCATTCTTTGCAGTGAATAAGAAACGTTTTGTGGTGCAAGTGAAAACATTTTTGATCTTGAATATTTGAATGATTTTGTTTGGGAAGTTTTCTTAGAACCACTTTGTTTCGGTTTCCAAATTTTGGTTTTCTTTGGAAATTGAGAAACCAATTTTCGTGAAGTGTTGAAAGCGTAAGAATCTGAATGATGAAAATTCTTTTGAGTAAATGTTCTAGGTGAGTGTGATTTCTTAGAATATCTATTATTCTTTTGCAAAGAATAATTGGTAAACCGAGAAAACCTTTTTGAAAGTGGTTTGGAAGACTTATCCGTGTAAGTCTTCACTGGAACATTCACTTGAGGTTTCAAACTATTCTTGACATTGAAGGCTTTCTTTTTGTCAAACTCTTTTTCCTAAGTTCTTCTCAAATTCAAGTTCATGGGTAGATTTTGATAATGATGTTGAACTAGATGAAGATGAAGTACTTTGGAGCTGTTCAATAGTTTGTAAGAGAGTTGTTCGTTCTTGATCAAAATTTAGTTGTAGAGTGGTTATCTGTATTTCAAGATCAAAAATTTTATTTTCCAAAATTTAATTTGGAATATAAAGTTTTGTTTTAAGCACTTGTTCCATAACCTCAACTTGATCAACAATTGGTGTTGAACAACTTGGAAAATAATCCTCAGAAAGAGGAATTTTCCTTGTGCCATAACTCGCATTTAACTCTCTATAATTGAACGAAAATTTTGCATTTTCAGCTTTAGCTCTATTAAATTTCTTAATGACTTCTTCTTCATTAGTTGTTTTTACAAAAAACATCTTCAGAATACTTCCGATGTTACCGTAGTTATACAATGTAGGTACTTTTGAAATGGCCTTCAGTAAATAGCAGGGATTTTCAAAACCTAATCCTTCTCTTGGATTATAAAATTTGATATCCTTAGGTTTGTTCAGAAAGATTGTTTGATCTGTTTGACCACGTCTAAACAACTTATCTTGAAGTTCTTTGATCTTGTTTAACAAACTCAGTTTTTCAGCAATCGCATGATCATACCTTTGTTTAACAAGACTTTCAACTTCTTTCGATGTTTTACATTGTGATGAAATATCAAGAATTTCCGTAATTAAAGAATTATTTTCTTTTTCAAGTTTCACATTAGTAATGATATATTCATCCCTGTGAAATTTAAAAACATCCCTTTCCCGAGTCACATTTTTTAACACATCAAGATTTTATGCAAGTTCCTTTTTCAGGTTATCACCCTTTTCGATTTCTGAGTTTAATTTGTTTTGACACTCAGTTAGACTTTTAGAATGTACCTCAGAGTATGTTTCCATTTGAGTTTCAAGAAGCTTGACTTGATGCAAAGCAGTTGACTTTTCAGCTGACAGCATGACTACTTGAGCATGTTCTTCCCAATACTTCACTTCCCAATCCTGGTTTAAGTCTCTCATTTTCAGCCTAAAGTGTTTCAAGTTGTTCTTGAAGATTCTTAACTTCAGCTGACTTCTCAGTTCTCCATTTTTGAACACTTGTTATGTTAGAATGATATCCTTGAAGTTCCTCTTCCAACATTTTAATAAACTCTATTAATTTAAATTATGTCATCTTATTTGGTCGTGGATACTCATAAAAGATGTTGCAATATTTATTCCTAGCATTAACAATCGACATCATAAAATTGTTGCTTGAATGGATCTTTTAAAGATTAAAGATTTTGAAGTGTTTTAAAGAATCCTTTTCTTTAAGAAAAATGTTGATCGAAAATTTTAATTTGTCCGAACAAACTTTCCCTCCAAAATTTGTCGAAAAATTTCTCGAGTAAATTGAAAATTTTCTCAAATCAAAATTACTCAATGGTAAGCTTAACTTCTGTAACAACCGCCAATTTAGGGCTTGTAATTAGTGCCTAAACTACTTGTAAACACATGTATTTAGTTTTGTAATATTCTAAGTATATGGAACATTTTGGTGTAATTACATACACGCTTACGCGATTTGATTAAATCGTGTACTTACGAACCGGACGAGGTCCGACTTATATTTGTTAGAGATGTTGGTGACAAAATTTATAAATAACGTGACGTTATCCAAACAATCATTATTTACTATGATATATTACACGAATTTTCGTATTTATTTAAAACATAATTAAGAATCTTAAAAAGATTTCGCGAATAAACAATTAGGAATTTAATCAACTACAAGACATAATACTACTAGGAAACGCAAACACGCGGGCCGGAGACCCAAGGTGGGTCGGCCCAAGCCCGCGAGCCCAACCCTTTTAACCCATCCTTCTCCTTGTTAGCCTCACTTTACACACACACTTACACCCATTTCCTCTCATCTCTCTCTCTCTACAAATCTCTACAACACTCTCTCTAAAAACTGAGATCACAAGAACTATACCACCAAAAATCGTTCATCATCACCACCCTTACACAAGCAAGAGGTTCATCATAATCATCATCACCTTCATCTCCTCAAATTTCGGATTTTGTTGTAAGAAGCTTCAAAAACCCTTTTAGATGACTTGTAAAGCTTCTATTTACATGCTAGCACGTTTACTCAACAAAGATTTGCCCAAAAACCGACTTAAAAAGGGATTTTTAAAGATAATTACCCGAACAGTTTGTCCTGCGAGCCGAGATCTGTTCGTCTGGCGAGCCGAGATCTCAACTCGCAGACCCAAACCTAAACCCTAAATCTCAACTCGCAGGATTGACCTGCGAACCGAAATGTCAACTCGCAGGATTGACCTGCGAACCGAAATGTCAACTCGCAGGATTGACCTGCGAATCGAAATGTCAACTCGCAGGATTGACCTGCGAACCGAAATGTCAACTCGCAGGGTTGACCTGCGAACCGAAATCTCAACTCGCAGGGTTGACCTGCGAACCGAAATTTCAACTCGCAGAGTTGACTTGCGAACCGAACCTTGTGAAATCAGACTTGACCAAATTCCCGAATTTACATTCCAGATGAGATTTTTAATAAAGTAATGTTGTAGATATAAAATTTTTCCAAGCTGACCTGGCAGCTCGACCCCAGCCAGGGGCTCTGCCCCTTGGACCCCGCCATGGGGCTGCCGCCCCTTGGACCCCGCTACCCAGGAACTTATAAATACTTTTCACAACTAAATGTCGAACGCTTACAAATAAAGAAACCTGATACAACGATACATATGATAATAACACTTTTGAATTACTATTACAAACCGTCACCAACGGGCCCTAATTGTTTTCAAAATACAAACGGATTACTAAACGAACACATGGACATTTCCTAGTTGAGTAGACAACTAGCATGGGTGATCTCTTAAGACACCAACTTAATTACTTGCTTACTTACAACCTTGTGCGTTTCGGACGCCAGAAGGTTGCAGGGTTCTGAGAACCGATTCACGGACTTACATCTGCTTACTTTGTTGATTTCACTTACGAACTTACTAGACTCAGGTGAGTCTTACAGCCCCACTTTTACTGTTTTTATACTTTGGGGTGAGATACTTAGCCACTGTTTTACACGTGAACACAATGTACTGAACTGATTACTTTTACACACATTGCATGAGTTACTTTTATCCACTGAAAGCCTCCTATCTTTAGTTGTTAATTATGATTAAGCGCGATTACTAGTAAATGGATCCATTTGGGATTGACAATCCCTGTCTGGGGTGGAGCGCCACCACGTACAGATTAACACGTAGAAACAGACATTTGGTAATTGTTACATATGAGTGTCCGGATAGCACTCACGGGGGTACGTGATTAATTTCACACCAAACGGTTAAGCTTCAACTTTAGAGCTCATGGCAACTGTACTTACAAACTGATTTACTTACCTTGCTTGATAGCATTGCCGGTACTTGATTGTGGTTCACAAACGATTACTTTACTACTAACCCTGTGAGATTCACCAACCTTTTGGTTGACCCTTTAGGCTTTGTATCTCAGGTACCCATACGGAGTAGGATCACCCCTGGACATTAGCTAGAGTCGCATGATTTCTACATTGCATCTAACGGAGATTCTTAGCATTATCTTTTGTATATTATGATTATGTAATAGAATCTCCCGCTACACGCGTGGACTCTAGGGAACTACATTTTTGTAACCGAAGACACTATGTTTTCAAACCTTGTATTTATGAGATGTAACTACTTTTCAAACGTTGCATATAGATGTCGTTTGCTTTACCCATGGTTGTTGATATTTGATTAGTAGCACCCCAAAACTTGCTTCCGCAACAACGCCTTGAATTTGGGGGTGTTACAACTTCAATGAAATTTTTTTTTATTGTCTTTAGAGAGTGTCGCACTTGTCCTTTATGCGACAGAAATAAATTGTCGTAACTAACTATCTCACCTACACTATATGCGACAAATCAGATGATTAGCGCATATCAGATGATTGTCGCACTTACAGAAACTGTCGTAGTGTAACTGAATTCACTTCACTCTGTTCTTCTCTGACCTCAGTGATCTTCAAGAAATTCATCAATTTCGAATTGATTAAACTGTGAAAATGATCACTTATGTTTTGTAATGATCTCGTGAAGTGCTTAATCAAATTATAACAAACAAATTCACATCAACTTGATGAATTTGATTAGAAGATGCGAAGAACACGAAACTAGATCTTCAATTTGATGATCAATTCCAACGGTTTAAACTTCACTTTGATGATCAATTCTATAAGAAATCACTAAACTGAACCTTTTGAAGGATCAATTTCACAAAAAACAAAGATAAATTGATGTAATTTCGTAATCACAGTCAAAAACACTTCAAATACCCATTTTCGTGAATTTCGGTCAATTCAATGCATTCTTGAATGAATTTCCAGAAATTGCAACTCGATTCTTGTTCCTTAATCATTGTAGTTCAATTCTATCGGTTTAATTTCATCAAAACTTAATCGAATCAATGAGAATGATCAGTTTGACTTTTCTGTTGCCTTTTCCTTAGATCAAATTCTTGATTAAAAACTTCAAATCTTCAACCTCTCTAGCTCTGATACTAATTGTTAACTCTATTCAAGCAAAATTATGATGATAGTTGAGAGAGAATTTGGTAGAATGATTTTTCTATTTAGCACAAAATGATTTTACAAGGTTTTCTCTTTTCAAGCTCTTTCAAATGAAGGTTTAGCTCCCTATTTATACTAAACACCTCCAGCTCTAAGTAATACATCTCAACACTATCAGCTTACAGCGACAATTTCTATTACTGCGACAGTTTCTAACTATCACACTTTGCGACAATCCAATACTGTCGCAGGTCCATTGTCGCAGACTTATACAATATGCAAATCCTATTTTATATTTGTAACACGGAGACAGGGACAGAGACGATGATCCCAGTGCACCAAATAATAGTGACCAAATTATGGTGAGCTGCCTAACTCTTCAATTGGAAGACTTGGTAAGCTTGAACAGGTTCAGGGGAGTCTAGTCAACAAAGACGTGGTATAAATCTAACAGAGACATATACAATTGAACTGACAAGTTTAATAGTGATGAGTCTGAGTTAGAGGAAGGAGAAAAGGTGATAGACCTAGAGAAGTTTAGTTTAGAAAATGATGAAACTTTTGAAGGTGAATTAGAGTGATAAACCTAGAGGACTTAAGATCTGAAAAAGATGAAATTCATGAAGGTGAATCAAGAGTTGTTGAGGATGTATGACATGATCTGATGAAGCTTTATGAAACTAGAGAGATAGTTGGAGACATAAAGGTTAAAGATGTCAGAGGGTTGTAAAGATGTTGTGGAAAAGGGGTTGTACGCAGGAAGTCAAAAGAGCTTAGCAGAATCAAGATCGAAGACAACTAGAGCTATTGTCAAGGGGGAGTCTGTTGGTACATCTTGTGTGACAACAATATCTAGTTTGTAATTGGTCATTTTGTTATTCATTGTAATCGTTAACTTTTTTCTTATATTTATGTTCGTACGAACTTTGAGGTAGGTACAAACTTAGGAGATCATACGAACTTAGACAAGTTCCTATGGGCTTCGAAGTGAGCCAAGTTTGTAGGGCCTAGTCCATACAAACTTGACTAATATATATGCATATGTCCGTAGGTTTTGAGAGATAGATTATTCAGTTCGTGAACTCAGTCTTAGAGCTTAGTGCAAGTTCGCAGAAAGCTAAAAGAGAGAGTTCTTGTCTTAGTTTGAATGTAACCGAGTTTATGTTCAATAAAGATTATTATTTGTGTTCTTTACGTATTCTTTATTACTTGTTGATTATCGTTGTTTATATATTTGAAGATTCCGCACTCAAATATATATGTTACCTCGTTGATCCGTCACCAGGGGAACCTACATATGACATGATTGAGGCATTGTGAATTTGTGCATGAGGGTGTAAGAATGTATACTATGGAGTGTGAACCAGGTTTAATCTGCTGGTATATATGGGTTTATGAGTTGGTAGTGGAGCTAAGAGGGGGTTATATGTGTCCAGGATTAGGACAACATCTTCAATACTTACCACAGGGTTCTATGTGGTAGTAGCAATGTAGGTATCCAAGATCTCTAATCTAGGGTTAGGTTAGGTAATTGAGGTAGTCATTGGGACTTCAATCTATAGCATTGATGAAGTGGAATGTACTACAACACTTAAAGGTGTCTCGTAGACATTGTGTTCCATGGTTCACAAATCCATTTGTGCTTAATTATTTGTGGGTTCACAATTCGGTAGATTCTCCAAATTGAGTGGTGACTCACCTGGGGCAGTTGATTGATTGATTTTTGTGGTATCCGTGGATGAGGATAGGTTAGAGTAGGTTGGGTTACCCATACCCATATACTCAAAGTGAGAAAGCATACATTTGCCTTCAGATGAAGTTGGCCCAACTGATATGCTTGAATATGTGGTAGTGAATCCTGAGTCTATAGAGACCGAGGTTGACTCTGTGTTGCAAATACAGATTTGCCCTTAGGAGTAGGAACTAAAGTCCAAACCTTGTATTTTTCAAATTTGGTCAACTCTTCATGCATAGCTTCTACCCAATCATTATCTTTCAAAGCTTCATAAGCCATCTTTGGTTCAGTAATTGATAGAAAATTGGTGTAGAAATAGAGTTTAGCATTAGATTGGTATGTGACTTGGGTTCTAGTCTGTACACCTGAATCATAATCTCCAATAACTTGAGCAAGATGATGATCTTTGTGTTGCTTAATACCATTACGTGATTCTGGATAAGTAGTACAATCATCATCATCATTAAAGATGTTAGAAGTATTAAATTCTGATTCATCTTTAAGTTCATGCATATATGGATCTCTAGCATAACCATCACCAGATTGATCATTTGACGATGTACTACTAGAATGAGTAGGTAAGTATGTGTATGTAGTTACAAATTGATTAGGTGAGTCTATGTTGGGACTATGAGGTGTAGAGGATTCATTTTTAGGTGTAGTTGATGTTGGATGTGTAGATTCATCTTCACTTTCTGAATCATATTGATGAATTTATACCTTTGAAGTTACATATTGAGATCCCACAATGGAAATTTCTTCCAAAAGGGGATCAATGCCAGAGTGAGATATATATTTGTTGTTTGCGGTGAATTCATCAAAAGTTACATTGATGGATTCTTCAATCTTCTTTCTTCTATTGTTTAACACTATGTAAGCTTTGAACACATATAAATATCCAACAAATAAACCCTCATCAGACATAGGTTCTATATTTGTCAGTTGGTCCCTTTGATTTAGGATGAAGCACTTATTCCCAAAGAAATGAAAATAATAAATGGTTAGAACCTTCTTGTTGTTAAACACATATGAAGCTTTCGCATGTCCCTTAACTATGATAGATCTGTTTTGGGTATAGCATGCAGTGTTAACTACTGCTGCCCAGAAAAAGATTTTCATACCAGAATGACATAACATGGTCTTTGATACTTCAATAAGTGAAATGTTTCTCCTTTCTGCAACTCCATGTTGTTGTGGAGTTCTCACAGAGTCAAACTTCGGAATGATATCTCTATCCACATAGAATTCAATTAAAGTAGAATTCTTGAATTATGTGTCATGATCGCTCCTAAGTTTCTTAACTAATCGACTTATCTGCAGTTCTTCTCTTGTGATCAAATAAATGATCTCTTCTGGTGTATCACTTTTGGTTTTCAGAAAAATAATCCAGTTATACCTTGTATATTCATCTACAATTACAAGAGTATACTTCTTTCCCCCAAACTCCTAATGCTCATAGGACCAAATAAGTCTATGTGAAGCATATGTAATGGTTGATCAATTATTGCTAGCAATTTAGATGGAAATTGTTTAGTTTTCTTTCCCAGAGCACATGCAAAACACACTTTATCCTTTTTGTATGTAAGTTCATTTACCAACTTTTTCATATATAGCACGTTGATATTTGATGTGTAAAAATCTAGTTATAAAAATAGTAAAACAAAATTAAAGCAACCATTACACAACTATGAAAGTATACCTAATCGAATAGTAGTATAGCAATGATAAGTCTATCGAGTAGTCTCTCATAGGAACAGTTTATATGTATTTTCATATAATTTATTTAATCTATAGTTAAGGTATCAGGAATGTGCCTCTTAACGACAATCAAAAGGATATTTAAATTTAATAAGACAACTAAATTGATAAGTCAATCAAGTGGTAGAAGTATGTTCGTCTAGACTTGTTACCCCTAGAGTTGGACAATAAATAAGTATGTATTTAACATATAGGAGTTAATAATTAAGACTACTTGTTTTCACAATGCAATCGTTTAACTGAAACCATAAAGTGCAAGTGTCCTTGACAATTTAATAATTTCAATTACAATTAATCAACTCAACTAACATGATGATTCAATCTTATAATCCTGATGTCCTAGAGATTACTAAATTACACAAGATGTCTCTTAGTATAATTTATTACAATGTATTTAACCTAATTCAACTCTTTTATTGTTTCCAATTCAAAGTAAATGTAATATGACATCTAAGAGTTCTCACTCATTAGCACGATTATCACACCAATTGAATAAGCTAAATAAATTAAATATAAATGGTTCTTCAATCAAACATCATATCATACGCAAAACTTAATCTAAATATTATAAGCCCAACATCTAGGCTTATTAGCCTAGATGAACATAAAGAGTTTAGCCAATTGTCATAGGTTCAATCAAACAAATACTCATAATCAAAGAATAATTCATAATGAGATTACAAATATGAATCAAACATAATTAAATAAGATTTTAACGAAAAGAAATAAACATTAACTTCTATGATAATTGGAAGGGTGATGAATTGCTTAGGGTGTCCCCAAAAGCTCTCCAAAGTCCCCCAAAATCGGCCACAAGTCTTCATAATCAAAAGTTCAAAGATAGTTAGGGATTAAGTGATAATTAAGGCCAAAAACCCGTAACCAACCCTTCTACACGGGGGTAGAAGGCTTACCCGACAGGTAAAAGTGCCTCCCCGCCCGCTTAAGTGTCTTTTCCTAGCTAGGCTTCATTTTCATCCTTCACATCCTTTTCGAAAGTTGTAGCACTTTGAGTTCCAAGAATTTGGGCTTTTGAATCCTCTCAATCAGAGTTCGTATTAGGGAGTTATGGCCAAAACGGTGAAGCCTTGCAAAAGCTGCAAAATCACTCATTTCTTCATCTCTTTTCGATCTCTTCTCGATTATTAACTTGAAGCTAAACTAGACTAATTAAGTATGAAAAGTTCATAAATTGACTAAAATAATATACAATTTGGACCGATATCGCCGCTATAGATATGTGTAAATTATGCGATATCAATATTCTTGAAGTTTAAGTGTGAATGTCTCCTATGCCATAACCAGCATAATTCAGGAACAGATTGAGTATATAGACATGTTTATCCATCCTCATGTGTTGAATTTAAGTCCAAAAGATACACATCTCTATCTCTTTTAGAAAGTAATATGGGTTTGCCTTTAGGATCATAGATGACTGACGCCTTCTTCCTTATTCTGATTTCAATGTCATCATCACAAATTTGACTTGCACTTAGCAAGTTGTGCTTCAATACTACAACATAAGCAACCCTTTTGATCTTCACATTTCATGCCTTTACTATACCATAACCCGTAGTTTTGGAAACAGAGTTGTCACCATACTTAACTGAGGGTCCATCCTCTTCAACAAACTCTGACAGGTTTGACAACTCCCTGTCATATGTCTTGAGCAGCCACTGTCAAGATACCATCGTTTTTCATTTTGCACAAGACAAACAAATTAAGTTAATTCGTTTTGGGAAACTACTTTAAAATGGGTCATTTGGGTTGACCAATAATCTTCCTTGGTTTTGTTTTCATGTTTGTAGGTTTTGCATATCCAGTCACACCATTTTTTGTTTGATCTCCAATTATTTTGTGACTATGTACAATCAACACCTATATGACCTTTGATACTACAGTTGTAACATGTTCTTTTTAATCTCTTGGTTCTTTAAGCCCAATGGTATTGATTTTCTTGAGGTTAATACTTAGGTGCTTGTGTGGATCGGATATAACCTTTAAAATACATGGTAATTTATGCAATTGAGTTTTTAGTCTGTTTATAATCTTAGACTGTGTATTTACAAGATTCTGTGAAGATACAGACCGAGATTTAAACTTACTATAATTAGAATTAAATTTCACATATTGTCATTTTAGTTTCCCAGACATGAAGTTAGACCTCATAGATTGTGATTTAGACTTCACATCTATAAGATTTGTTCTTATAGATTGAGAATTTTTTTTAACATAGTTGATATTTCTTAACTCTAGTTTTGATTTAATGCCTATTGATTACTCATATGGCGTAGAGTTACTTGCTTTAAACACAGTTTTAATTGAGGTAAGTATAGACCTACTTGTTACCCCTTTCTCCTTAATGCCCCCATCAAACACACTTGTGACTCCGATTTATCTCTTCCGATTCATTGATCATAGAAATTGTATCCAATGATTGTATTAGCTTCAAATTTGGTTCACCATCTAAATTTGTCGTTAAGGAGTAACAAACAACATCCTCAAAACTTCATGAAAGTAATAGAAGATTAGTAGGGAAGAAATTGTCTTTTTCTACCTTGAGTTCTTTACCATGAATCTAGCATTAAAAGCTTATAATTTATAAACCCATTAAAAATCTTGAAAACTTCAAAAGATTGAATTCAATCCAACCAACAACTGAACATTAAAAAATTCAAAAGATAAATCAAATCCAAAAACGAACCAAAGATTCAAACTTTAAAAGATGAATCCAAAACATACCAAAAACTAAAGATTCAAGCTTAATAACATGAAACTAAATCCCCCCAAATATTAAAGATTCAAAAATTTGAAAAAATTCATCAAACATCTACCACCGTCGACCTGCAACACCAACCAACATCTCCGATTACCGGAGACAGCAGAATCCCGACGCTAAAACACAGATTCCATAGTAGAAGAACGACGAGATCTAGAAGATTTCAACAAAGGTAGCAGAATCTGGGTTTCGTCATTGTTGATTTGGTGGTGGTGGTACCACGGAGTTGCGTTAGGTGGATTACCGTGGGGAAGTGGCCGGGAGTGACACCCGCGGAGGACTGGTGGAGCTTATTTTATTTTAGGTGAAATTGTAACGGCGGGTGAGGGAGGTTTGATGGGGCATTAAGGAGTGGCAGGTTGTGATTTTGTAAGTTGGAATTTTGGTGTAAATGAAGAAGGAATGTTCTTGAGTATGAGAAAAGAAGAAATGGAAGATGGGGCATTAAAGCGAAAGGGGTGAAGGAAATTACCTTAATACCCTCATGTGCATGGTATATGTTCCAAACTAACAGATTTGGCTAACACCCGTTAGGGCAAAGGATGTCCGGTGCAAGATTTGGTAATCACAGGGATGACGAGTGTCAAAAAAAACTTGTGAGGGACGACGAGTGTCATTTTTAACATACCATAGGGACGATCCATGTAAATAAGTCTTAGTAATAATGAATTATGGTCTTTTAGAGTGTGGGCTATAAGAGTATTCACCGTCGGAATATGTATCCTCACAATCTAACTCAGTTTCATATACTAATTATGTTTCGAAAATATTTTGACTTGTATGTTTGAAAAAATCATTAGTATTTTCTTTTCACCCTCTGTATAGCTAAATGCTTCAGGTATGATATAAGGAACAAGTGATTTTGGTTTTGAATTTGTTTCTTGCTCTAAATGAGACTTGAGATCAAACTGTTTCCAATAACTAGTTGTACCTGTTTTGGAATTTGTTTTTCTAAACAATCCTTAATTTTAAGAGAAGAAATACACCAAGACCTATAAAATTTCTCAAAATGCTCTGCTTTCTTTTGAAATTCCTGTTTTTCTAAAGCTACACTTTTGTAAGCTTCTTTGTGAGCATTAAGTTCAAGTTGATAATTTGTATTGGCCTTGATGTATTCATTATTATCATGTATTTCCTTTTGTCCTTATTGAGTTGAATTTTTAAATTTGAAATATCATCAAGTCTAGATAGTCTATCTACATAGATGTATTCAAACACCTTTTGCTTCTCTTGATCATAATACGAATGAAAATTATGTACCTTGTAAGAAAATTCTTTCTCCCACTCAAGATCTCTACTTCCTCTTTCTGCTTCTTGCATATCTTTATCAAAGTGGCTCTCGATAACAGCCATCAGGCACAAATCCTCTTTGTTCCTCATCATTATTTGATGATAGATCTTCATCTATATAATCCTCAACATATAGAGCTTTCCCTTGGCTCTTGGTTTGAACTTTGTGCTCTTTTTTTGGGAATTTTAGTACCTTTTCCTGTACTTTATAACTCTATCTTCCATCTTGTGAACTTGTGAACACGCAGTATAATCGTCAATTATATATGTTATTATATCAATTGCATCAACAACTACGAATTACAGAAATCATAGAATACGCAAAGTATAAGTATGTAGGTAATGAAAGATGAACTTTTTTTTAGTATCGTATCTTCCCTTTTAATACAAACATACAGTTTAGAAATCACAACCCTACTGTATCTCTAACTAATATAGTTTCTAGATGCCTACCTCGTAATTCATGGAAAGTTAATCATTTATATATCACAATTCAAATCATCCTAACAAAGGGTTAATAGACAGATTGGGTATCAAACTTTACTCAAATGTTCACTTTCATGAACCATTTTCATTTCGATTCGATTGGGTATCAAACTATACCCAATATCGACCCCAGCCAGGGGCTCTGCCCCTTGGACCCCGCGTCCGGGGGCGCTGCCCCCGGACCCCTGTGAGACCAAAACGAATTAAAACAAGCGTGCACCCCGCACCAACCAAACTTGTTTAATATTCATTAAGATCAAAATTGGTCAATAAGTTTAATCTCATTACACTTAAATCATATTGGTGATAAATAACCAACATAAATTACCATCAAAGAATAGTGAATTGCAAATGAATGTTCAGGTCTGAGTACGAAAACAAACTAAATGCACCAATTGAGCAAATATGTGACCGAAATGAGACAATAATTTTTAAACGAATGTTCAGAGCTTAATCTAAAAATAAATTTAATGCACCTATTGAGCAAATGTGTGACCTAAAAAGCCTTCAAAAATTGAGTGTTTCCAAAGCCTGTAAGCAAATCATTGTGCTAAATACAATTTGGACATGAAGGGAATATATTAGATAGGGTTAATTTTTTCGTTATGTATCTAACTTTACATTTTGTACTGTTGTATGTAACCACCTTTAAAATTTGCTATTGTATGTATCGAATTTTACGATTTCGTATATTGTATGTAATTGGTAACCGGATGACCTGAAACCACCGATTTCGATATATACAATAGACATTTTTTCAAAAGAAAAAAATCGGTTACCTGCTCATCTGTAACTCCTTACATACAATATACGAAATTGTAAACTTCAATACATACAATAGCACTTATAAAAGATAGTTATATACGATTGTAAAAAATGTAAAGTTAGATACATAACAAAAAAATTAACCCTATTAAATATGTGTTTAGTGTAAATTGATTGACAGATGAAAACGTGTTTCAAGTTTTACCAACAATAGAATAAAGCACGCCATTGACAATTACTTCAGCATCATGTTGCAACTAAAGAAAGACTCTCATAGTAGTTAAATGTTCATATTACAAAATTAAGCAATCATATAAATTGCATCATAAATGAGTGATGTGAACACAAATTGAAAGCATATTAAAGTTAAAAGTGAAAATTGAACTATTGAGTTAATTAAGTGCAACTTGCAAGAGCTATTTGACAAGAGGTTTAAATCAACTCGTGGTGAACCACGAGGATCACTCCTATTAAAAAATAAAGCCTATAGTTTATAGATGTGGATCGATTCTGAAAATTGAACAAAGTGAGTGAGAAGAATAAGTGTTTGTTGGTGATCGATAATAGATGACATGTTTCTATCAACTCCAAAAAACAATCTTGGTTTCGATATTGATCTTAGAGCATTTCCACCGACATATTCAAAAGTTTTTTCCTTAATAGGTTGGTATCGAAAACTTTTTGCTTCAATGGTAGAAATCTTTTCAAAGTTTTTGTTAATTAAAAACACATTATTTAAAAATGAGAGGTTATGAGAGAGAGAGAGAGAGAGAGAGAGAGAGAGTGAATAGGTAAAGAAGAATTAAGAGTTTTCCACACCCTCTTTCTTAGAGGATGGGGAGTGGGTTGGAAAAGGTCATCGTTTTTTACCTTAACATCGAAACACCACTCATCTTCGTGCTAAAGTCTGGTGTTAAGCCTTTTTGGTGTTAAACATTTTTTTCTTTTCCTTCGATTTCATGGTTTAAAAACATTTGTTGGATCTTTTTTGACACTATGCTAAATAATAAACAACTCCTGCAAAATTGTACTTGATGTTGAAACTTAACAGATACTTCAACACCAAACCACTTCTTGTACTTTTAGTATTTTAATTGTCTCACTTACTTTCGGTTCTTCCTTTAATTTCCCACATCACCTCCACCTCCACCTCCACCTCCACCTCCACCTGCTACCCGCGAGCTACCTCCATCCAACCATCGGATGTCAGAATTTGACGACCCGAGTTTTCTTTTAATATATTTTTTGGTTTTTTGTCATAATTAAAATTCAATTGCATCATAATTATAATATAAAATATAGTACTCTCAAAGTCTATAGCACCTTGTAATAAAATTTGCTTTTTTGTTTTCAACCTTAGTCTATACAATGAATAATACAGTGTAAATATACCTTTTATAACGTATTATTGATTATAACCTTTTATTATTCTGTACTTGAGTTTAACAACCAGAAACCACATTGTTACACAAAATTACCATACTACCATTGTAAACTAGGGACGTTCATGGTTGGTTTGACTGAACTGTTTAAACTGGCCAAATTATAGTAATTCGATCGGTTTGGCCGGGTTCATTTTTCATAATTGGTCGAGTAGTTTGGATTTTTCAAACCGTCATATATGGTTTGGTTTGCGGTTTCAAGGCTAAACTGATCGTCTAAACCAAACTAGACCGCATTGTATTTTCTTATATAAACCGTTAGGTATATATTATTTAACTTAAAAGATTGAGTATGTTTATAACAAACAAATTTCATATTTTTCTTATAGGGTATCCAAAGTGTTCAAATTATGCAAACGACTATATTAATTATGCAACTAATTGTAAAGAAAGTTTCCAATTATATAACAATGTTATGATAGTTAATTTTTATTAAATAACATTGTTGAAGTTTTTTTGTCAATCTCATATTATGTGTTATATCTTTAAAAAAATTAGTAAGATAATAACACTATTACTTTTATTATATAACTTGAATGTTAGTTACCATAAATTTTGTTAATAATTAACTACATGAAAGATTTTGTTTGAATCATTAGACCGGCCGAACCAAATCAACTTTAATAGTTTAATTGATTTCTTTTGACACATTATTTGGTTTGAAAAAACCTCAAACTATATTTACTGATTTAGTTAAAATTTTAACCTCAAGCCACTCGAATCGGACCATCAACGTCCAACCGTAAACAACAATGACCTTTTTTTTCCGCCAATTCAAAACCCTAATTGCCGCCAAAATTGGCGCCAGATCGAAAACATTTACTATTTTTGTTAGTATTATTTAGCTCACTCATCTTCCTCACATCGAACCTCAAATTCAACCACATCTGCAATCTCACTTGTGCACGGAACGCACACATTCTGCAAAATCAGGTATCACTTGCAAATTTCAGTTTGATACTTTATTTCGTAAATTTAATCGACTATTTTAATCGACTATTATATATGCATCTGATAGATCTGCTATTGTGCTATTGTAATTTTTGAATTTGTTACGTAATCGAATTAGGTTCAGATTTAATTTAGAGAAAATAAAAACTGAATTTATCTGCGTTCGATTGGCCCTAGCTTGTACTAATTTTAGGTTCTCTTTTGGATTTTTCAGATTTTAATGTTATTAGACCTGAATCGAAGCTTATGTAACAGTTACTGTGCGTATTCGTGATGTAGTTTGCTAGAATCTGCGCAAATTGGTATCATTTTAGGCGTTATTTTGTTATTATCATTTTATTTGTTTTTGTGTAATTATTGTTATTTGTCATGATATTAAAAGAATAGGTTATTGATTAGTTAGAGGCCATCAATTGAGAACATCTATCCATTTGCATCATTAAGTAATACTTGAATAATGTAAATAATTTTGGCTGGGTGGTTTAGTTGTTAAATGTTTGTTGCTAGTAAACAATGCTGTGAATTCATTAGTTTTGTAGCTTAAGAGTATATTTATTAATGATATGACATTTGATCAGTAGTTATATTGCATCTTGTTCTTCACGTTGATATTGTGTTTGGAGTATATTTTAACACTCTGTCCTTCTTGAACGGACACAAATGCTAAGGATTTATTTTATTTGCTTTGTATCATTTTTGAGTTCAGTGTACCTTGTGTTGAGTGTCTTATCTTTTGACAGAAAAAATATTACCACGATAGAGTCTTGGAATCATACTTGTAAGACTTTTCAGGGTTGGTTTTAGGAAAAAAGATGCACCTAAGAGGTTGCAGTTCTTCTCATTTTATCTGGACTCTACAAGATGGCGTGATGAAAAGAGTTCACAACACCGATTCACGTGGAAGACCAGGTCTCAAGTTCAAGAAGCTAGAAGATATATTTCAATCTGCAGATGCTGAATGGACCCCTTTGCCATTTGCAGAGAGAAAAACAAGAGCAATAAGTGGTTATGCTGAGGAGGATGAACTAGATTGTCAATCAAATGAAAATGGTTTAGAGGATATGACATTATCACAGCTCAGAAAAAAGTGTAAAAGAAAGAAAAGGAAGGCTTCGGAATCTGTTCTTCTGACCCCAAAGGTTGAAGATGATGATCCTGATATGAGCGAACCACTGTGTAAATTTAGAGTGAAGGTTTCAAAGTGTTCACCGTCCAAGACAATGCCTACTAATGGAAGTTCTCCAACATCTTCTAGAAAGGATCTTGCAACTGTTATCGTCAAAGTTGAGCCTCCTGACATGGAGTATTTTGAATGCAAAGATACTACTCTCATGGATGACAATTCTTTATTTTGTAACCCATCAGCTGAGTCCATTGCTTCTGAGTCTAGATCTGCAGTTGTCAAGCATGAAGAGGAAAGCAGGGAATCAGGATTCCTTACCAATGATGGGGAAAACTGTGGCTTTAATGAAGTTCCGGTTTATAATTTGGAGAACATGGAGTCGGATAGCGAGGAAGATATGCCAAATGTTATCCTGCCTGTGCAAGTATCTGAAATGGACAAAGAAGAATATGTCAATCGTCCACTTTCGAACGTAGGCTCCCTAGAAGATGATTCTTCTCTTGAAGATCTGATTACAAGCACATCCGATTGCTTTCAAAGTCAACAGACACCTGAGCAAGTCGAATACATCTGTGGTGCTCAAGATTTAGAATCAACAATCGATGATGACCATTGTTGCGTGGATCTTGGGCAGTCAAGTGACTTGTACACAGTTGAGTCCAGAACTCAGGAATATGACTTTCCAACCCCGATGCCTGATTACTTGTGCTTACCTTGGAAGTCACATTCTTGGCTGAGCTCGGATGAGCATGATATTGATGTGATCTGCATGGAGGCCAAATCACCTATTCGCAAGGAGAAGCAAGGTTTAAGTTCAGTGAATATTGATGCAGATTTGAACTCTTTGAGTTCTGTGAACAATTCTTCTGATTCAGAGGACATTTCTATTCCCCAGGAACATCCGTCTTTAGTACCTGCCAATGTTGATTCAGAAGTAAAGTTGTTTGATCACAACCATCAAGCTGATGTCTTGAGTGAGGCATCAGAGGTTAGAAACTCTCACTGCGTGGAAACCCGACATCCTGAGAGGTTTCCTTCAACAAGAAAGGTACATGATAGTAATAAGTTCGTTAGTGATTTCTTTATGTTTTTCCATAGAAAATGCTCATTGTGTGTCTATTTTACAGGCCATTTCTCCAAACTCTCAAGAAAAGCTATGTTTGGCAATGAATTCTGCGGAGTTATCAGATGACGTGGACCGTTACAGTAAGTTCATTAGATAGAACACTTTGACATGTTATTTTACCTATATCACATGTTTTTTTATATATATTACTTTAGTTTTATACAGTTAACTTAATACATTCATTTTTATTAATATGTAACTGAGCAATATTTAGTAAATTGGCATTACTCAACATTCATCTTGCATACAAAGATGGTTGTAAAAGTCGGCCGACTAGTCGCTTTTTGGAGGGTGCCGACCCGACTAGGACTAAGTTAGTCAACGGTCAAACGTGGTCAGAATCCGGCTAGTATAGGAATTCCGACGAGCCGTGTGAGTTATTCCAGCGATGGATAGTTAAAAAGAGATGGAAAAGAGTAGATGAGATGTAGAAGATGAAATGGGAGAGAGAAGATGAAGTGTAGATTTGATTTTCAGATCTGGAAAAAGGGACATTGTATTGTATTTTTTCAAGAAAAAGTAATAAATTTTACATTTTAGTTTCTTATATTTATATTATATTACCTATTTATCATTCATTGATTTTTAAAATTACTTTCAAGTCCCTTATTTATTTAAAGATTACAAAAGTTTATATCTTATATAGATACTATATGTAAAAAGGTAAAAAAAGTCAAACCCGACTAGTCCCCGCAAGGTCCCGGCCGACCCGACCCCGACTAGCGACTTTTTCAACCCTACATACAAGAAATAAGTTATTTGAAATGATGTTTATTTCTGCTTTTGGTTTTGCTACTATGTTCATTTTGGTTTGACGTTAATTCTGATATTCCAGAAGGCAAAGAGAAACTGAACTTTGAGGGACAAAATGACAAGTTTTCATCAACTACATCAGATGTCGAGGATGATGAATCAAATCGGCAACCTCATCCGGCCACACTATTATCTCAGAACAAAGTTTTTATCAGTTCTAAACAGTTGCTTAAGAGACCAAAGATTTATAAAAAAGGTTCTCCTCCCAAAAGTATTGCACCTAAAGGTTGTCTTGATGGGCCCCGTTTATGCCGTTCGCTTCCTCGTCTTAGCACAGGGTGCACCTCCATTCAAGGGTGTTCTGAGAGTGCTATTGCATTTTCAGAGAGACAGCTGCATGACATTGAATCGCTTGCATCAAAGCTGATGAGTGAATTGAACTCCATGAAGGTCATTGTGGAAAACAAATTGCTCTATGAAACATATCATTCCACATCCCTGAAAAATGAGGCGGATCAGGTATTTAAGAACTCGAAATATGTAGGGTCTCTGATTATATATACAACATACATATGTGGTAGTTTTGGCCCAAATATTTTATAAATGTGGTGTCTTGGGGTCATGTTTTTATTTCTAACGAGTCACACGTGTTAAGCTAAAAGATCTAACTAAAAAGGATATATATTAAATGGATCTAAAATGATCCGGAGTGTATTCAGATGCGTATATTCTCCAAAATTGCATGATTAAAGTTTGTTTTATATCATTATACTATCATTTCATGTGATAATATAGAAAAATTTGATTATATATAGAATAAGAAAAGGATAATAAAGTGTTTGCAGGTCAGCCCAACTTGACTTGACCCTTTTTGACCAACACTTGAAAATCTACACATTCTGACCCTTTACCCAACTTGCACGACCCACCCATTTGCTACCTCTACACACATGCATTTACTTCATGCTCTTACAATGAGTCTTGTACTCCCATTGATTTTTGGTTTCACAGATCTTAAATGAGGATGGTGGATATAATAATATGATTAGTTCACTTAATACTAAAGCACATGTTCATGTACTTAACTATTGTCATGATACTTTTGACAGGTGAAATCAGCCATCAAAAGTGCAACCAAAACTGAAGAAACAGCTAAAAAATGGTTATCTATGATGGCGAGAGACTGCAATCGTTTCTGTAAAATCATGGTTCGTATATCTTTTATTATAAACATTTTGAAATCAGTTAAAAGACAATTAAATATGGTGTAGCATGTCTTGATTGCTCTCTAGCCTGGAAACAGTTTCATCTGAAATTTTAGGAGTTAATAAGTGTGTTGTCCAAATTATAAGGCTTCGTTGAAATGTTACTCCGTATAAGTTAGTCGTAGAACTTGCATCGTCTGATAGTTAGATGTGTCAATATGGGCGAGTTGGTTAATTTGTCAAAATGGGTTTGGGTTAAAACATGTCATGTTTACTAATTACTAAGGCTTAATACGAACTGTGTTGGGTTGGCGGACACCTTTTTTTTCCTCAAAGTTTTAGTTAATACTTTATAGTTGACTATGATTACATATTAATGTTATTACAAAAAAAACATAAATGTTCAAATACTACTGATTTAGGAGGTTGTATGTATGCAAAATAGACTTGAGGCAACTTTCAACATGTTTGATCCATTTATAACTTTCAACGTTTAGTACCTTTATAATTTACCCTTTATTGCTAAATGCTTTTACTTGACATTGAGATAAAAGGCTACGCAGTCGATCCAATTATAAGTTATTAGGTTGAAGTTGCTCCCTTTATTGATGAGGTATGTATTCAGCTTTGATTCTATCTGTTATATGCAGACACTGAACCAAGATGATAACCCTTCCGCTTCTACTGATCCTCCTTTGGGGAGCACAAATCAGGAGAAACCTCTTCCTCTTCCTCTTCCTCTTCAAAGAGAAAGGAAGAAAATAAGTTTTGCTGATGAAGCTGGTGGAACGCTTTGTGACATCAAACTCTTTCACATAGATCAGGATTCATTAGAGTTGAATGAAAAGCCGGAATCATCACTAGCATAAAAATATTGTAACATTTTTTCTTCAATCTTACTTTGGAACAAATCCTTGTTTGGTTCCCATGATATGTGGAGTGTTGCCCATTAACCGTTTGCTTCATGGTCTTGTGATGTATCTGTGTATGCTTGAAATGTAACAGAAGAATATGTGATATCTTCATTGAGATTTGAGTTATGAGACTATACTTTGTTTGCTTTTCTTTTGCATTTGCAAAATTCTTGTATGAGGTTTTTTTGTGAGTATGTATATGCTTGGATAATATGAGAAGGATATTTATATGTGTCTATATAAGTATGGTTGCTAGGTAATTAGCTTGTTGACATTATGTTGTATAATTCATGAAAGACGATTTGGTATAATTGCAAGCAAAGTTTAAGGGTGTTTATGTACGGCAATAGTTGTGTGAAACATGTCCTGCATCAATGCATTTTGGTTGCACCGCTCACTTTTAGGCTAATAGTGGATTATACATTGTAGCTTGTAAATCATTTTCCTTAAACTAGGTTTGAATGTCGCACATGTTGAAGCTGAATTGGTGTTTTGTTTCTACTTTGGAAGTAAATACCTGAGTTTTCCGGAAATTATTTACAAGTAATTATGTATATTTGTGTTTCTGTGACTGAGCGGTAGGGAACTAATGACAAGAAGTTGAATTGCTTCGGGGTTCTTTGAACACAATTAAGATGGCAAAGGCAAGAAAAAACCCTCAATCCATGGGTACCTGCTCGTCGAGGGTCAGTAAACCTATGAAATTTTACTCGTGGATATGGGTATGGGTGAAAAATGGTACTCGACTAACAAACCCTTCCTATTAAGTTTAACTGTGAGTATATCCGAATAATTTATAATCTATAACCCTTATAAAGAGCTTATGACAAATGTTTAAAAATTTCAACTTTTAATGAACATAAATTACTTATGTAGCCATCTAATATAAATTGAATATTTTTTTCCTTTTCTAACAATATATCCCTTCGTTTATTTCTCTAACTGTCACATAATGGCATGAGATCCTTGACCAAGTTATTGTGTATGGTTTTAGGATATGCATAATCTCTCAAAAGTCCGATGTGGTCTAATTTGTATCCTTAAATACCAGTTTATATTTATAACCTTTTTGGTCAAAATTTGCCGGAAGTGGATACTTGAGAAATAGAGTCGCTATCTACGTTTATCAATATTGTTTTCTTTTCTGCGCTAACGTTTGGACAATATCATAGATCACAATGCCTTTTCCTCATCCGTTACCGTCGCTTAGTGTGGGTAACTTACTATTCAAATATCAAGAAAATGATAAAACAGACCCTTTGACGGCCCTCACCGACCATTCCTACGATCAACATGGTAAAGGTAAATCGTGTAATTTGTGATTAAATGAACATGAAAATAGGGATTGAACCGATGACATGCGTATTTATATTGCATGTCCCCAACCACTAATCTATTATCGTGGGACTTATCAAATATTAATATATAATAATTAGTATGGGAATCTATGATGAAATTTTTCGTATAGGGAATACAAAATATAGTATTTATGTTTCGTATAGCAAAATTGCATAACGATAAAGGATATAATATCAGATAATTGATAAATATCGAACTACTTGTAAGTATTTAAATTTTAGCATTTTATTTATTATTTAAAGTTACAATCTGTCGTTTGGAAAATGTCTTGGAACATTTTTAAAATCGTACATTATACATATTTATAATAAAGTTTCAAATATCTCCTTAGACCTTAAATATTCGAATTTTATAAAACCCCACTCCCACCCCGCGGGTACAAGTGCAAAATTAAACCTGTTAACAAATACCCACGGGCTCACGGGATAGAAAATCTGCTTACACGGTTCTTGAGTACACTTAATCCGGTGCCCAGGCCTTGTCCTTGGGGTGTTCAACACTTAATCCATGTCCGCCCCTTGCTGGTGCCCAGGCCTTGTCCTTGGGGTGTTCAACAAGTGCCATAGCACAGGGCCAACTTTGATATGGGGCATTTTTATTCAACGTGTCCAATATGTATATTCATTAACTTTTAGTCTACAAAATAAATGAGGCCCAATTCAATTATGCTTTTATTTGGTGTTTGGACAGTAATTAGCTGTCACTTTCTAGTCTCTATTTTTTATTTTAGTTTAAATACTAGATACAGGAATCCACAACTTAATACAAAATTATATTGTGGTCAATCTAATTACCAACCATCCTATATAATTTAATTTTCATAAACAATACTATTAAGATGATAAATTTTGATGCTTTTAAGTAATATATGAAACTTCGTTACCTGATTTTGATATTTGTAGCTTATAACAATTTCAAAGTAATAATGAGATTTTAATTACGTAATATATACATATAATAAATAAATTTCATGTCTTAAGGGGCCTCTTATTCTGTTGTCGTCGCACGGGGCTACCGAATTCTACAGGCCGGCCCTGCTGGTACCGGTCCAGATTGAAAAGAAAATGAACGTTGGAACTTTGAAGAATAAAAAATCAAATTGAATAGTTTTTTTATTCTTCAAGTAAAGTTGAAAATGTATGGAATTGATCCTTCTGTTTTATTTATCGCTGTCTCTGTACTCTAGGTTTTATTTCTGGCTGTGAGTATTATTAGGTATAGAACAATTGGATTCTGCACGAATCTTGCATAAAAATGAGTGCTGATGTTTTTGTTTTTACTGTCCAGTACTTCATTGTTTCACGGTGGGACAATCTACGAATTTGTTGTTATATTGTATCCTTGTATTATTCTTACATGTCTACTTCGGCTTAACAAAATATAGAACAGAACAAGTTTGTTCAATCCAGCAAGTAGAGGCCCAAACTATTGATCTGGTCCAATTTAGGTTATGCAGTAAACCCGAAACACGAACTATAATTGAACAACCCAAAACCTGATTAATTATTTAGCTCGGTGTTCGGGCATAATTTTAGAAAGCCAAAACTCTGAATAACCCGACTTAAATAACTCAACCCGAACAATGCCCCTACTAAACATAACTGTCTTATTACCATGTTTTGGTGTGGCATAATTTTTTCATGCAATCGTTTGTATTAATACTCCACAATGTATTTTGAACCTCTTAACAATATTCATAAGTTCTAGACTTCTAGTTACGGTAATGTGCCCATGTATTAATGACAGTCTACATCTTTCCAGATAACTGTTGTTTTACAGATATATTGCATATAGATATCAAACAACGCCCATCTTGCAACCTATAGCTGCAAATATAACAATGATAATGTGAAAGCCAAAAACTCCATGATTGTTACCATTATAATATGACAAGTAAGATCACCCTAGCAAACTTTGCTTTTGAGTTAAATCTAAGTTCACAAAATTGCTAGAGCCAAACAACAATACATAGCCACTGTTGTCGGCCCCTTAACTTCATAATCATCTACGTCTCTCTGAATCTCTTTTAAAATAAAAAGTATTTACAACTACAACAAAGAAACAAGCATTTAGTCTTCAAAGGTCTGAATCTCTCCCATCATGATCCTGTTGCTAACAACATTAAAACCTAAAACTTCTGAACTAACCTTTTTTCCTTTTTTGCCTTTCTTCTTCCCTACAACCTTGGTGGGGCCACCATCCGCATTGCTGCTACCTAGATTGGGATCTCGGGATCCATCATTGACATGGTTTGCATCTCTGGAAACCTTTGAGTTGTTTTGACTTTGGAAGGCAAGCTCAAGGACATCAAAAGGCATGAAATCTTTGTAGTTAAGGAACTTGTCAATGAACTCGTAGTTACGGTCAAATGATCCAAGGTTCTCCTTTAGTAATATCTCTGCCTCTGATCTAGATTGCTTTAAACAAAATTCCAAGAAACTTGTATCTGAAATAAGAAGGGTAATTTGGTAAAACATATTGAAAAACAACATTGTGTGCTTGCAAAGTGTCATTTCCCAGTCAAGTAAATGCAAATTGAAATTGTAATTCGCGAGACTAGTTGCATAATATGCCCCTACTACATGAAGTTAAATGTGCTAATGAGGGCATAAGATGACTGTATAATGCGCATGAACAGGACACTTCATCATCACAAAATGAAGCTTAGTGAATTTGTTGCCAGTTGCCACCGAGTAAGAATCAAACAAACTTTCAGAAAAAATGAATTCATATGCTCATTATAGGGAAGAGAGTCAATCGATATTATATTCTATTTATACCAACGGACAATCGGTTACTATCATAGTTGTTCCTAAATCACATTTCTTAGTATGACATAAAGGAAGTGCTAACATTGTTTCTAAGAAAATAATGAATGCATGACTTCGCGCTTGATTACCCTCATCTAGATATGCTCCAATCCATAAGTATGAATCATCAATATAAACTCAACGCCCCATCCAATAAGTGATCCAATGGATTTACCATGGCTCAAAATTATACAATTGATGCATGGTTCATTAGATTCGTTTCTTTAGGGTATACATTCCTCTTCCCATCACCATTTTAACGACATAACTTTTGACCAAAGAGTAACTGTTTATCAGACACTGAACTTTCAAGCATGATATTTCTATTAGTCTTTAACTATAGTATTTTCGAAAAAAAATACTATGCTAATACAAATTACACCAAAAAGTACTTTGTTTTACAACATTGAAATTTGTAAGAATCCGTAAAGGTTTTCTTTTAGATATATTATGTAACATGACAAAAAAAATAATGTCCTGGAAATTGAAATGATATTATGATATCAAATTCTTGAAAAAAATAACTTCCCTTTACAATAACCAATTTTCTAGAACATACTGACTGTAGGACAAATTCTTTTAGACCAATCATGTTTCATGTGGAGAACTCCTGTATACTTGTACAGTTGAAATCTGAAAAAATAATTTAATCTAGAGATACGGAAATGCTAGCCATAAGGCCCATAACCCTGAGGGCTATGGTTGACAACCAATATTTCAAAAAGAAATTACTTAGAAATGCAGAATAATTACGGTTATGAAAAGTTGGTTGATAGCTGTAGTCCTTTGGGATTATGGTTAGCTTTTCTTTTATGAAGACAACTTTACGACAATAAGGAAATGCAGAAATATTAAAGTAAAAAAAGAGGGACGTGGAAGGAAAGATGCGTAAATGGTTTGGGGTTAAAGCAAGCATCATGATCTATTTAGATAAGTTGAATCATGGCCATCTTTAACCCCATTGTTAAGGTTGGTAGTTAACTTCAGGATCATTCATTTGTAGACCCGCAATACCATATTAATAATATATAATGAAATATAAAAAGAAAAAGACTTGAGGCTTTGTAATACCTTTTGTTCCAATAAGCCTGAGACACTCACTTTCGCACCAATCTCGAAAGTCCATTGCCTCTGCAAAAAATCATCAGTCATATTATAGTATAGTAGTCGTATGGCAATCTGTATCCATGTTCAAGTCATTGTACCTGAATGTTTAGACAACATATCTTTTTTCCCCTTGGACGAGGAAAGGGAAGTATCAGCAGCCCTGCTTCCAACAGACTTCTCCCGGCTAAATGATCCAGCAATTCCTTTTACAGGAGTCTTCTTTGACCAAGTACCTTGGTTTGCAAGTTGAGGAAAATCAGATCTGCATGAAGGGAACATTTCCAAAGCATAAGAAACCGTGGCCAAGATGCATCGGGTGTTTTGAGTAAAGGGTGAAAAAAAATCGAGTTGCTTGACCCGAAAAAACTCTCGCCTTTATATATATAGAACTAACACATTAGATATGATTACCTAACACTGTTATTACAATGATGATTTTTATATTTGAATTAAGTAGTCCAGAAGGTTGTAGGCAGTTAAAATATACTTGGGAGAATCTCAATACGTTTGACCTATTCACCATTTAACCCATTTCCATTTTTATTTGACTGGTCTGAGATTCAAACTAACCCAAAATTCATCTATCTATGAGTAAATGCGTCAAAACTGCCACCTTTAGAGAACAATGAACAATATAATTATGTGTCGACAAATAAATGAACATACTGGTTCGTTTCTTGCTTCAGATGATCCACTGGACCCCAAAACAGATCATCAATTACTCTGTTTTTTGTTTGGGTATAACTATGAGACGTATTATGGATAGGAGATGCAGCCTTGGCAGGAGAAGCGATGGAAGATGACCATGAAGGACCATTTCCACGGGTAGACTGAACCGATACAGATTTTTGAAGAGCTGGGACAGGTGTTTGATGCTGATTGGATGAAACCTTTTTCTCTTGTTCCTTCAAAATGTCCCTCAAAGATGCGCGTGTAGCAGACTTTCCTGAATCAGTTGACCACGCTGGAGCAGGTGAAGGAGTAGCAGTCTCACCTTTCCAGACAACGAAATCTCCCAGTGACGGACCAGACGGAGCAGCTGGCAATACATCCTTATCCTGTAGTGCCACACGTGAACTTTTGACCTTCTCGTTGGGACCTGAATTAACAGGAATTTCAGGCACCGAAAGCTTCAGTCCAGCAGCCTTAGATTTTGCAGACTTTTTACGACTCTTTTTACTTCCTTTAGCCTCAATAAAGTTGTCAACATCAATCGAATCTGATTGAAAACTTTCAGACTCTCTTTCACTAGGTTTTTCCATAATTTCTTCAGCCAAAAGATCCTGCAACGGGTTCTTTTTGCTTTTCTGATTTAAAGAACCCTGGGAGACACTTGGGTCAGAACTGGCTAGGTCTATCTTATTTTCATTGTGATCTGAATTTCCAACAATACCGGACCATGGGGTGGACACATTCATCGAGCCTAGAGATGTTGAAATATCAGCAACACTCGCTTCTAACTGTGAGTGTGCATATGCATGTGCTCTCCACTGCTCTTCTTGCTGAATTTCTAGCAACGACTTTGGCTTAAAACCAGGTGCAGGCTTCCAGGCTCGTTGAACTGTATATGCTTGAGTGGTGTCTTCATTCTTTTTCTCAGATTTTTGGCTGACATCATCAGACACAATGTCTGTGGCTACACGTTGCTTTCCTAGCTGAGCATTTTGCACTTCAGATTCAAGATCAATGACTTTACTTGCTTCAGTGTTGAATTGCTTTGGCTGTTGTGTTTTAGATGTTGTTTTTGCCAGGTCAAAGGATTGCAACTTGGAGGGCTTCTGTTTCTTTGACTTCTTTTCAGAAGGTTTACTGACCTCACATGGTTCAATAGTCTTCACTTCTGTTGGAGCAGAGACTTCATAAGATGTTATATTTTCAACCTTTGGCATAGCTGATGGAGATACAATTTGGACTGCAGGAACAGACATCAAAGCATCATCAGATGTTGATATTGTAGCATTTTCATCAGTTTTCAAACCGATGTTTAATGTCTGTTCCTTTAAGTAACTGTCATCAGCACCCCTCCTATGACCACTTTCATCACTTTCCACCATTTGATGGGGTAAATGTACTGGAATTTCATATTTATTGGCATGGTTTTCAGCTTGTGATACAATCGGAGGAATATTGATGAAGTTTGTAGTTACCGTATCCTTAATATTGGGTACTTGATTTTGTGATCCCATGTGGAAGACCTCATGTGATGCAGGTTGAAACCCAAGACGATCCAACGACTGATTCTGTCCATAAGATTGACTGACTAAATGCTGCTGAGAATGTTGTTCAATGAGCACCTGGGAGAGCAGCTGCTGTCTCAATAACTGTTGTTGCTGCAACTCCTGCTTTTGCTGTTGCTGTTTAAGCAACAAGTATTCATCCAATATTGACAGATGTTGCTGTTGTGTAGGTACTGGTGCCTGTGCGTTCATTTGTAACATGTGTTGTTGTTGCAGCAAATTTAATAATTGTGGTTCTTGGGGAAGGCCAGAAGCAAGCAACTTTTCAGGGATTAATGGACCAGATTGATTCTGTGGTTGAAGTCTTTGATGGCTTCCAAGGGATGCTTGATGCGGGTCCAAACCACCCTGAACTGGGAAGTTTGACCAATTTGTAACTGCACCATTGACTGCTGAGCTAGGTCTTTCAGATAAACCCTGAAGAATTGACATGAACTCAGGATTCGGTACACTTGAGAGATGTGAGATTTTTGATTGTTGAATTGTGGGATTCTGAAGAACATCAGATGTGGGGCCAACAGAAGTCGTATCTCTCCCAGACCAAAGAGAATAAGGATTGGACATAGACTTTTGCCTTTCAAGCTGTACCCTCTGAGCTAACTGATATAAGTTATCCCCACTTTCTGTTCCTAGAGAAGGAACTGAGTTTGAGTTTCCAAAACAGCCATGCATACCTGTTAAACGTACAAACAATCAATCAAAAATGAAAGCTTGAGGAGGCAAGATGAGCAGGTCAAGCGCAGTAATGGGTAAAAACAGGATTCTGTTGAAATCTGTCATTAAGCACACTTTGAAATGCGCCTGGCCAGTCGGGGATTGGTTTACCAGCAAACACTATCTTTGTCCATATTTTTATTTTAAATAAACAAATAATTAAAAAAAGGTTATAATTATTAACAAATATAGAATTTGGGTGACTTTCAACCAGTTTGATGACCTATTCCCATTTATCCCCTTCCAGTTTAGCTAAATTTTTTTACTTGAACCATTTGATAAGATAAAACCGAACCCAAATTGACCTATTCATAAATATATGGGACGAATTTGCTACTTCTAAATAAAATTACATATAGAATCACAACCTTCAGACAAACCAAACTTCTCCAGTGGGCCACCACCACCCATGTTATTAGACATCAGCGACTCAAGAAACCTCTTCTCAGCATCTGTAATCGAACCATGCTGTAATATTGGTTCATTTTTCATGATGGCATTATTATTACCCAAGCCAGTGAAGTTTAACTGACTAGATTGATCACTGACTTCACTTTGTTTCGCTGCACTGAAACCAGGGGGTGGTCTGACCTTGGCACGCAGATGAGGCATGACATCACCAAGTAAACTCCATGGTGAGTCAAGTGGTGCATTTGCAAGACGAACTAATAGATCTATCCCAAAATAACCAGCCTCAAACCAACCAATGATATCAGTGCCAGTAAAAGGACCTTGAACTGAACCCTGGGGATCTTTGTAAAAGAGAACAAGGTCTTCAGGAGACGGCTGGGAAACTGACTGTATCCTTGTATCTCGTTCTCTGTCTAAAAGATCAGATGGCTGCCTTCTAATAACTGGACCCTCGCCTTTGGAGTACAGATTTACAGAATTGCCACTCCATTCATTAGTTGTATCCTTCTGAGGCTGAGACCGCCAAGTTGCCGCAGGGTGAACTGACGTTCCTTGCATTCTGGATTCTTTAGTAATTCCCACATCATTATTCCTTGCATAAGAAGCACCATATTCTGCTTCTGTGAATTAAAAACAATAAATAACATTGTACAACAAGCCTCAAAGCATGAAATAGAATATTAGTTAGAAATCAGAAGCCCTGCAAACCAGACAAAGAGTTATTTAATTCAATCATTATGCTTCAATAGGGAGTATTGTAGAATGTAGAAGTAAAGTACTACTAGAGGTGACAGTTATAACCCGTTCAGTTGTGAATAGGTTGGTTTGGGTTATTTTTAATCTCAAACAGGTAATATGGGCCAAATTATAAACTTAACCTAAAAGGGAATGGGTCAGATGGGCCAAAGCTTAGAAGTCATCCTAAGCATTTATTTAACGCGTACAACCTCCATAATCTCTTTATATTACCGATTATCGAAACATCGTATATGTGACATATTCAACTGCACTAATTATACATTACAAAGGTTATAATGGAGAAAAACTGATTTCCAGTTATCCCAGCCCGACCCCGACTAATTTCAAAGACCCAACCCGTCCATTTTGCCATCTCTGCAAAAAACCATTCTATCCCTTTTGTTGGAGAAGTTCGAGTAATTGTAGAATCATATCACCAAACAACCAGGGAAAATCATGTGATGTGACATTCACATCACATAAAGTAATAACTCCAAATTGTAATGAAAGAACGGTTTGTGAGCCTCTGTGATGTATGCTTCTCATAAGACAAACACCCAGATAAATCTGAATAATTACCTTTAAAGCTATCAGCAGTCCCGTCTTTATAATTGTCATCAGCAAGCTGTAGATCTTCTTTACTACCTGCTCAGGAAAGCCATATCCAACAATAATAGTATCACAAACTATACACAGTATTTGGATAAATTCAAGAGAAAGATCATACTACCAAGCTTGGTTCTGATTGACTGAACATCACCAGTGTTATGCCCAAAAGATCCATCTTTTGTAATGACACCACTACTCAGAATGTCCCCTTTGTCAATGCCCTTTAATATAAACTGCCAAAAGATAAGATATTAACTACAGTACTATATAATCAATCAAAAGTAGAGGTACCAATAATGACCCGTCTATTTAAGATTGGGTTGATTATGGTTGTCTTTTATCTCAAAACAGGTAATAAAAACAGCCCAAGGGGATCGAGTCAAATGAGCAGATGGCCAAACAGATTGAAAGTCGCAGAAAATTGAGCTTAATGCCTACAACCTCATAAATCTTTTTCTTCAGAATACACGGATTATTATTGTCATAATAAAGTGTTTGTAAAAACAACTAACACATTAATTATTCATAGAAAAATTTAAAACTTTGACCAAGAAGGTGTCCACTTTAAGGAAAATGGCCATTTCAACTTGGACCCGTTAGGATCCTTCACCTAACCTGCCGACCCACGCATCTTGCCACCTCCAATAAACATATAATGATCGTTAAACTTACCAACTCCTCAGGGGTAGGTGAAATAAGTGCAAGAGGCTCCAATGGATCTTCCTGTGTAAGAGATGGCACTAATGCGACCCTTTCACTGGAACTCATATCAGTCATCCTGTAAACATCAATCAGCTTTGCCCTGCTATATCTCACAAGGGAAGATTCCTCATGACATTGATCAATCTTTTCAGAAAACGATGTTAGTGAGTGCGAATAAATGGAGGTGTTGTTATTCAAATGATTCCCTTCGAGTGCACCCCTTCCCCTACCAATAGAAAATGTTGGACTGTGATTTTCACCACGTCCCCGACCACGAACGCCCATAGGAGAAAGCTTGTTGGATATTGGGCTTTGGTAAGAAGGCTGCTCGATTTTTCCTCGATTAAGAGCGGAACTAGACCTCCATGGCCGGGGATGGTCCGTATCCAAATCATCTTTTCCAGAATCAGCCCACTTGTCACGCGGACTATCCATTTCCTTATTTTCCCGGCCCCACCGTGTGCTCCATTTGTTCTCGCGATGCTGGTCATAATTTTGATCCTTGTTTCCCGAATCACTCAATCTTTCAGATGGTGCACGGTATCTTCCAGAGTTGTCATTCCAACGATCCACCTTGCGGGTGTCCCCGGGCTCTTTATCGCCCTCCTCCCACCTGTCCTTGCGAGCAGAGGAATTTGTCTCCCTCTCCTCGTCACGCCACCTCTCACGGTTATCGAGTACGGAAGGACGAAAGACGTCCTTCTTCTTCTGGATATCACTGACCGGGTCAAGGTTTCCTTGTGACTTCACAAGACCAGGACGATTGGCAAAAGCTGGAAAGGCACTTGTGTGCATCTCCTGCATTTAACATATATAAGAGTAGAAATATTTTGAGCTAGAAAAGCAAAAGCCTTTAACAAGTTAGATTGGCATATTTAAAACATGGTCACACACCCCAGATACAGTTCCAGTCTTATTCTCCCCGGGTTTCGGCAGAAGCCACTGTGGTGAAAGTGGAATTGAACTGTCAGACCCTTGCCCATCTAAACAATTAAACAATGAACGTCTGATCAGATCACCCACATCAAAACTAGAGATGCAGTATTAGATTAGATAGATTAGATGTCATAAGAAAGAAGAACGGGAGATAAACAGTCTAATCACGGTTTCCATATTGCCAACAATAGTACTCAACAACATATGCATATAATACTCTCTGAACATCACTAGTTTGCTACACTTCTGTTATAGATAGGTTTGAGGCATTACTCAAACAACGACATACACATAGATTCTGCACGGAAATAATATATAAAAATGTAAATGCAATTTAAAATCTGCAGATAATGTTAGTGAATTCTATAATTGTTATGAGCTTTCTAATAGGCTTTTGACACATATTCAACTTTTGTTCTAATCTAGTATATACTTTTATTTTAAATGAATTTCCTTATTGGAACTTAACTTCTACACAGTTTTTAAGTTCAATCTAACAGCTTAGCCAGAAAATAACAGTAGACATTTTTCATGTAAAGACCTACTCAAGCAGACATTTTTCTAAGCAAAATAGCCAGAAAGTAACAGTATATAAGTAAAATAAAATTAATAATAACATTTGAATATAAATATATTTAATTTAATACCCTAAATGGACAAAAAAACCTCTGAACATCACTAGTTTAAGGCTATACTTATGTCACATACGGAGTAATAGTTTAAGGCATTACTCAAACAACAACACACACGTCGATTCTTCACAGAAATACTACACATATAAATATAAATGCAATTTAACATCTGCAAATGATGCTGTTAGTGGATTTATAATTGTTAAGAACTTTCTAAAAGGTTTTTGACACATAGTCAGCATTTGTTCTAATTTTAATAGTATATTTTTCAAATGACTTTTATTGTTGGAACTTGGAGCTTAACTTCTACACATTTATGAACTTCAAACTAACAGCTTAGCCAGAAAATAACAGTTAACATTTTTCATGTGCAGACCTATTCAAGCAGACATTTTGTACGCAAAATAGTCAGAAAATGACAGTAATTAAGTAAAAAAGAAAAAGAAAACAATAACATTAGATTATAATATAAATATATTTAAAACCCTAAATGCATTCGTAACCGCCTGAATTTCTACACGAGAGTAAACAACAATGAAAGAGACGAAATTGTTGATTGAATAACCTTTGGAGATCTGAGCGTGATGAAGAGAATCAAGAAATTCGGTTTTGTTAGCCATTGATGCGATGATGATTAAGAGCTAGGAGACAGCTAGGGTTTTGAGTTTGGCGTGTGAGTATACGAATGTGTAAGAGCACGAATGCAGGGGGTAGTGAACGTGTAGATATAGATAAAAATGAAGAGCCGTCCTGAAATGGCAATTTTTTTACATGGGTAGTCCTTTCGGCCAAACTCTGTTAGTGTAACTCTGTTAGTGTCTCAGTTGTATCTATTCATAGAAGTCGCTTGAGAGTATATTTTTGAAGGAACTAGAATTAGAATTAGAATTAGAATTAGAATTTAATTTGAAAAATGTTTTTGAATTAATTAGAATCTGGAAGAGTAACTAAAATCGGAAAGACTTGTAATATGAGAAGATTAAAGTATGAATAAACTTAAATTTGTAACGTGTTTAGTTGATAAGAAATAAAATGTAATTCGAATTAGTGATAATAATATAAATAAATGAAAAGGCTCAAATAGGTTTAATGTCAAATATAACATTAATTAAATTCTATAATAAAATAATAATAAACAATTGTAATTTTTGACAAAACTCTATCTAATATGCAAAGAAATCTGAATTTCTTTATCTAAGGGAATTGGAATGATACTAATTTCTTATAATTTTGCGAAACAAATACAATATAATAGAATCTGAATTTCATTATGTCAACCAAGTATGATATGAAATGAAATTCGTATTTCAATTCCATCAAATTCATATGAATTCTGCGAACCAAATACAACCTAAGATTTTATCAACAAAAATTATCTTCTTTTTTTCTTTGCAAGACTTAAATTTGTATACAATGCTCAAATCCCAAGTAGGGAGGAGCACCGCCCATTATATAGAAGCCTTCGGACATGAGGAAAAAGGAAAACTAAATCAACCCGAGGAAAAACATCATAAAAGAGAATATAATCAAGTAAGATTTGGCAACACACTTAAAGGGTTATCCTTCCAACTCACTCAAGAGACATTCACCCAACAACTTTTCTTATCGATCCAAAGGTGAGATGAGACCTTACTTTGAGAGCACAAATCTTCATTTAAAATAGATAGATGCTTCTCGGGCAAAACATGGACTAAGAATTTTCGTCACCAAAATGCAACATAGTGGAAAGAGATAGACTCGGGCCCAAGTAGAGCTAGACTCAGTGACTGAGTTTCTAACATATTGTTATGAGCATCAAATATGTGAATGGATAAGTAGCAGGGTTTATGAGGATATTTGTGACTGGGAGATGATTTCAATTGTCATCTCCAGAAAGAGAGAGGGAGAAGAAATAATGAACTCCCCAAGTGTCAGATATATCAGGGAGTCCAAGTGTAAAAAAGATGAAGGTCACTAAGGTTGATGAGGAAGAAAATAAGAAGTTAGCTACTGAGATAGAAAGAGAAGAGGAAGAAAAGAAAAAGATTCAACTTGATGCTGATAGGGAGCTCCGGTTTATGTTAATTGATGAACAAGTTAGAGCGAATCAAAAGTTAGAAAAGAAAAGGCTTGCTTATAAAGAAGCCTCGATCAAACTAGCCGAATAATTAGAAGTTGAGGATCAAAGGTTGAAACTATAGGGTAAGAAAGCAGCAAAACCTCCAAAGCAAGCAAAACCTCCAAAGCAAGTGAATAGACCAGTGAGTGCTGACAGCGATAGGCTTCTCAAGGAAAGAGACATGAGACTTTACGCAAAAAGAATGGTAGGGAGATCAAACCCTGAACCTATCACTAAAGTGCTTCTGAAAAGATCTAAGTTAAGCTCTCAAACTCAACTCCAAATACACAGAGGAGATCAGAGACAAGCAATTACTCTGGATCAAATCTGCAAGCTACACAATGAAGAGTGGAATGAGATAAGACTCATTATCATCCACTCTATCAGCGCTACAAAAGAAGATGTGTTGAATGAAATCGACCGTTATGCAGAAAAATGGTCATACTTGGTTTATTAAAGGAGGTTGAGATAGTTGTCACTAAAAGAGATCAAGAGAGGTCAGCTAGCCCCAACTATTCAACAAGTCAAATGCAAAGTTTGTATAAGATTCCCAACACTAGCAATCTTTATTTAACAATCTATGCCGGTGTTCAGAAGAAAGATGGACTAGAAGTGATTAATCCTAAGTGTGGGGTAGTATATGCTTATAATATTGGTCGCTTTGGATTTTAACAGGAAGCAGAACTTGAGAAGATGGATCATGACTGGTTATTGGTTATGCGGATGAAGGTAACGTGCCTCCCAGATAACTCTAAAATGAAAGCGGCAGTGAAGGATGAGGCACTGCCCAAACATATGAGGTACCTACCATCAGAACAGAAGTATGAGATAATGAGAGAGCTTGAGCAAATAAAGAAAGAGGAAATGGTCTTAGATCGATAATTACTTGTAATATAATAAGATCTTTGTATCCTTTTCTGTTATAAATATATATAAGTCACTTTTGAAAAGATCTTGAACAAAAGTTGAAAAATAATCCAAAAGGAAATATCATATGGATCAAGTATTTAATAAGTTGACTAATGTTTAATTCTAAACACATAGGGGGAGCTAGTTAAGTCCCTGTGATTTCTTCTTATGTAATAAGAATGTCTAAGGAGTTTTTATCATTAACATTTAGGGGGAGATTGTTAAGTCATTGGTCGTTGACCAACTTAGTCACTGGAGTACATTATTGGAAATGATGAAGTTTGTTGAGAAAAAAAATGATCAAACCTAAAGTATAAATCTGAAGAGTCAAAATCTTGAATCTGGAAAATAACTAAGTGTTATCTTAGTCAGTTCAATCTAAATTTGTGTGATCAATATAGACTGAAATGATCACAGACTCAAACTCTATAGAGTGAAGAAGACAAACTGAGATCATACAGAGTAAGAAGAAGACTAAGACTATACAGAGTGAAGAATGTTTGATAGAGTCAAGATTTTTGTAGATCATTGCACGACAATTCAAGGAGGTTTTGAATACGATCCTATCAATTAGGATATTTCAAATTAAGTATTTGACATTTAAATTATTCCTCCTTAATTTACTCGATCACAGTTAATGTCAATTGACACCTTACATGTATAAATAGGTGTTTATTGATCATTATATAAGTTGATCACTTCGAGTAATATTCTCTGTGAAATTCGATAAGTTTCGAATTGGCTAAGTGCAATTAAATTAGTTTTATACTTGTAATCTCTGTGATACACACTTGATTCATAATTTGTGTTTATTTATTTTTTCTTGTTTCCACCAAGAACAATCCAAGTTTGATTGATCAAATTTATCGATATTATAGATTGAACTCTTTAATTTAATCTGTTAATCTAGTTCGGGGATCTAAACGACCTAACAAAGTCAAAACTCCTAAACTATAAGTTGGATCACTGATCATTGGTCAATCTAGTCACTTTTATTCAAGATAATGACTTGCTCTCATTACATAAGAAGAAGATCGTTGCTAAGTCAATAATCTCAACTATGTGTATTATGCTCCCTGGTGTGCATAAGAGACTTATTTACTTATGAAATCAATAAACACAACAGTCGCCGTTGAAAAATAAAAGGTAGTCACTTAAAGACATCAAGTCAAGTCACTATACAAAAACATGTTAGCTTGTAGTGAGTGAAGAAGCTTATTAATCCTCTAGAAACTTCGGTAATAAAAGAATAAAGCATCGTTCAAGTTACAACTTGCTAGTGTGAGGTCCCTGATTAATATTGCGTCAACAACCTTCAAAGTAAAAGTGATTGTATGGGTGACATCGAGCTTGATTGTGATTGGTGGGAAATCAACACACCTAAGAAGAATGGTCATAAGGGGACCACATAATATTATTTTTTAATCATTTGTCAGTTAGAAGGAAGTTAATCACACAACGACATGTGTCATCCTATTTTCCTAGAATTTAGGAGATATTTACGGGAAACATCTTATCGATAAAATAGATTGACATATTGTACTTTGACGTCACCCGATTTGCATCTATCATCTACTAGTCAGTGATAAAGTCTGTATAAGTGCAAATTCGAGTCAGTAAGTGATACTTTCAGCCTTGGCTAGATTATACTATTCTTACAATGAGTGCTGCAGTAACTTGTATTTTTGTGTTGAACCAATCTCAGCCTTGGCTAAATTATTTCACATTCGATACTTTAGTGTAATTTGTGATAAATAAATTCTCCATTCAAGTTGTTGATTCTTAATTATACTCTTTTTTATTAACTTTTATACTTACAATTCATACTCTTTTAATTGTATAAACATTCTAAACTTACTAATATTATGCTAAAAGTTTTAAAATACACAATTAAGGATTAGATTGTATTTACCCCTTAAAAATTTAAGATATACATTATAACTCCATATCACTTAGTTCATAAGTGATAATCGAAATTAACGTTATAGCATGTAAACTAATCACAATAAAATCACATAACGAGGTGAACGTAAACACATTTTTGACCGCCACATCAAAACTAAGGATACCAACTCACATCATGGATGAATGAGATGAATTTTTTTGATAAATTCCATGTTTTCTCTAGCTTCACCGCATAGCTTTCATTTGAAGACCAAGAATTTTTGTGCATACCACTTCAAAAACATAACATGTCAAACCTTCTACCGATCTATATTTTTTCTTGAGTGTTATACATTTCTTGCCTGCCAAATAGAATAAATCGTTGCTACAAGACAAGCCACCGAACAATGCTCCAATAGGTCCTTTGTAGACCATTTATTTCCATTGAATATGTCAAAATTCAATTTGCAATTTCATCTGCTCATAGCTAAATCTTGCTCATCATCTAAATTTCTTTATCAATAATGGCGGTTTATAAATTTCTAATACAAATGAGTGTAAGACTCATTGCTCTTCATCGTACTGTTATATGTTTATGTTTAACTATTAAAAAACACAACTAACTTTCTGTTTTGTCCATTTTTATACGACGATCCTTGTGTTTTTTCCCTATTTAGTTTGTACCGACATGGAATTATATTTTTAAAAAGCTTATTATTATTAAAATATTTCACATGCAACACTGATAGTATATATAACTCATTAACCACATATGAGGATACATGTATTTAGGACGACCAATCTAAATTACAAACACTTACACATCCACCTGATTTTAACCTTTGATTATAAAATTAACATTTGATTGTACCAACATAATAACATGTAACTTGTGCATGCCTTTCTTAAGTCATGCTGCTATTTCCATTATGACAATTCCTATAATCCCATTTGACTGCAAAAGACACGTCCTTGCACAGTTGCACTCATGAAGGAAATTTCATCTAAATAATTCATTTATTAATTAGAAACGATTTTCCAATTACAAAATCATACATTCTTAGTGTCATAGGTAGAAAGTGTGTTCGGCAAATGAAACCCTGAATCAGACATAAGTGGTCATCTAGTGAAAGATGATGTTGCTGGAAAAAATTTCTGAAATAAAAAAAAATACAAAAAATGAAAGGTGGTGTATAAAACCAAGAACATTGCAATGTAAATAAATTTTTTACAACAAGCGAAGCTGGCAAGCCAAACCAAAAATCACTCGAAGTCAGAACCTTTGGAAAACAGTGGCAAAAAACAACATATAAACATCAGAATAAGAAAGTGGACACTTGCTGATACTTGACGAAGTTCATCTTGACTCAAGGAAGTTTGGAGTATCTAGGCTGAATAGCTTCATTTCGTGTGCCAAGTGTTCTGAATTTACGTGGTGAAAAGTCAACAAAAAACAATATATGATATGTTATTCACTATTACAACATGATATATCAATGCCCATTTTACTATCAAAGTCACACTTCTTAACATTCAAGAATTTGTATACAAGTATAATCATGACAATTGCAAGTATACGACAAAAGCAGAAACACTAATATAAATATATTCATGAAAGTGATAAGTAATGGTTTAATAACATAGTATCATAGACAAAATGACAGTTATATTAAGAAAGACAAAATAATATGTGTTGCTGCTTAAACTTTCAACTGATGTTGGAATCCTCAAAAGACTATTGACTTTTATTTACTTTTATAGTAATTGATCATAGATTCAGCTTCTGTTCCTATAAATCATTCATTTGAAGTTGCAGTATTTATTAAGCCTTTTTTTTTTGCTTCATTTATTATATACCGAATTATGGTTCTGTTTAAATGACTTCTAAACAATGTTACCTTACAACTTATATTACCCCCAAAGTTAAGCCCAGTCAAAGTTATTTCCTCTTCTAAATAGTTGGAAGCAATTCCCCCATCTTCCTATAAGCAAACACATTTGCAAAGTATATAATGCAGACATGTAACACGACTTGATAACTCACTAATACTACACTAAACATAAAAAAAAGACGACCATCGAATAAAAACTTATACCTTTCGTCATGGATTGGTGCCATGTACGTCAAAATTTTCTCCTTTGATATCCCTGCAAAGAATTTTGAAGATACCAAGTTTTAGTTGGTTTGAAGAAGTAATTAACGAGCTTACACAAATGATTCTGATTGCTTCTAATTACATAATTAGATTTATAAAACTACCAAATATATTGTTTAATCAAAAAACGACAACCACATTCATGATTGACCAACTTAACAGACATATAAGTTAGGTTAATATAAATATTTTCGTCATTCATGGTACCTTAACAATCCACTTGTTCAACACTATAGTCAAAGTCCGTAAGAAAGCAAAAACATCAAACCATAATAGATAGGACTTTTATGAAGAATTGACAAACTAAATGTTTCTAGATCGTCAACGGCGATTTATATATAACCAAACTACATACACTGAATCATATACACAAACCGTGGTAGAAAAATAAATACATGATATTGTCAAGGGGAAACTCATTTGTTTTGAAACAAATAATTTGAAAAATCATCCTTGCTTTGTCCTGCATTTTGTTGTACTATTTGTAATCTAGTATTTAAAAGTTAATTTTTTGAAATTCAGTGACGGATCCAGAAATTATAATGGGGGGCAAAATAACTAGTAATAGTGTTGATTGAAAAGACGATAACCTGCAATAACCTGCAACTGTGTATTGTCGAAACAACACCAAAAACTACTTACTACAACTTAAAACTAAACAAAAACTGTATTAAAAATCTGCACAAAAATACTAGGTAAAGTAGCAAAAACTCTACTAGAAAAACTTGATATTATACAATATATACACTATAAAAATGTATTACAACGATATATAAAAATAGCTAAAAATAGCACTACATTTCTACAGTCTTCTACAATAACCTCTTACATTTTTTCATCTTTTGATAATATCCTATTACATTTGTAACACTTCCAAGTGTATTACGAATTACTTGAGTACATCTTTATAGTTATGAAACTACCTTTGTATTCTCTTATGTTTAATTTTTAGTTTTGTCCATATTATAAGAATATAAGCTAAACAATTAAAAACAATTTAAAGATACAATTTCACTTATAATAATATTAATTAAGCCGTAAAAACAAATTAAAACATCATGCATCTCATTATTATATTATGTATTAGCTAATTAGTAGTTAGGGGATTACAACCATTAAGGGTCAGATTAGGGTGGTGATTCGTACACCATCAAAAATTAGTAACACACTAACAAACACATCCTTCAAATTGAGGTGGCCGAGTGATTGGTACATGTGATTACCAGATTTAACCCAAGTGCTCGTTCCGTTGTTGCATATTGAAAACGAGGACCAAATCTTTTGGGTGAGACCAACATGGTCAATTTATATCCTTCTCGGTTACACTTGCTTGAGATTCTATTCGTTTACGGGACGTTGAGGTGGCTTGGTTTCACGTTATTTGGTTTCCTCATTGTATTCTGAGACACACGTTTCACATGTGGCGTGTTATAAACCACAAACTGAAGACGCAAGACCGTTTGAGGCAATGGGACGTTAGTCGAGAGACTAACCTAAACCTGCTTCATTGCCCATTTTGTGGGTTGGTTCCCAATTCCCATAACCACTTGTTCTTTGAATGTTCATTTTCTAAGCATATTTGGTATATTGTTCGTTTGCTTGGTGGTATGGATGTCTACCCTCCAAAGATGGTTGATGTTATTGCGTTTCTTTTACCGAGCTCTAAAGGAAGATCAACAAGAAGTTTCATATCTCGGGTTGTGCTTGCTGCTACGATGTACTATATTTGGCAAGAAAGGAACTCAAGATTGTTTAAGAAGAAGTCCAAGACTCATTTACAGATTTATGACGAGGTTGTCACCAATGTTCGCCTCAAGCTCGTTACTCTCCGATTTAAGAAGAACACAACTCAAGTCCGGAAGATTATTGAAAAATGGAAGTTACCTAGCTCTCTTATGATATATGATGCTATTGCCCATACATGATATATTGTTTATTCTCTAGCTATGCTTTTCGTTGGTTAGTTTAGCTAGAATTGTTTCATGTTTGTGGTTTGTCTCGAACATGTAGTTCTTAGGCGTATCAAGCTGTTTGCTTGAGGTTATTGTGGTATTCAGCCACATTCCTTTGTGATTAACCTTTTTTTGGTGATAATATATTTTACCTGGGGTAACCGTTTACCCAAAAAAAAAACATCCTTCAACTACTGTATATTACAATTATATAATGCATAATTAGTAGTATATGGTTAATTTTTGGTGGTGTACAAGTCATCACCATTTAGATTACTGTTACCTTTTATATATTGTAACGAGATTAAGGAGAGAAATAAAGAAATGGCAATTAGCAGCATGATAAAAGGCTAGACTAATAAACAATCAACCAGGAGACAATCAATGGGAAGAAGGAACTGATTTCAATTTGAGTTTAACATTATTTCAATTTGTGAGTTTCAATTGGAGGGCCGAATTAAATTTGGGCTAGGGCCACTTTAAATTTACTAAATCGTTATGTATGGGCCAATTTTATGGGGTTCCTTAACCCCTATCTTTTGGAGCTGGATCTCACCTAATCTAAATCGTTAGAGCATATGAAGTGGTTTAATTTTAAGTTTAGTGTTAAGTTTATTCAATTCACCATTGAGAACATTAAGCCTAAAGTTCAAGCAGTGATTAACATTAAAAACTTAGTGCTAATGAGGTTTTTTTCCTTTTTAATTTAAAATTCAATAAACTTAATAAAGTTTAAACAAATAACACGTAAATAATTAAAATGAAATACATTAATATAAGTCCTAAAAAATAAAAGTTACAGAATTAGAAGACAATAATTTAAAGATAATACTAAAAAAGGTAAAACTACGGAAGATAAGCTCCAAAAGATCGGATCGAAGGGTTGTCTTTCATGTCTATGTCTCGCAATTCCTTGTTTCTCTTCTTATACGTGTCAAATCTCTCGATCTAGGTACGTTGAGTGTTCGCAACAGGAACTAGTACTCTTTAGTGCCCACAATATTAAAACTCATGTCTTTAGTAATCATGTTATGCAATATAATGCCATGATTATTTTTATAGGGTTTGCACTATAAGATCTTACCGATTGTTGTAGTATATGTTTACAACCTTGTATGACTCTAAATTTCCTCTCAACATCCTTTAGGTAGCCGCTTGTGCTCGACTAAACCTCACTCTCTTTTCATCAACAACACTTGAAAACCCTTTCATGAACGTAGCCTAAGTCGAGTACACCCTGTCAACTAGATAATACATTGATACTCGACACCAACCACCTCAAATGGGCATACAGAAGCGGTGTCATTTAGCTTGTCATTGAACAACAAGGATGAATTAAGAAAGTTTAATTTGTTGTTCCACCTCGCAACGCCAAAATACCCAAGTCAAATTCACATGTTGTACAAGGCAACAACTTCACAAGCATTATCGTTAGATGCACGTGATCCCTCATGAGTATGCCCTTTACATGCATTAGGGTATTTAATGTCCAATGCATATAATCTAGGCTTCCGAGCATTCCCAAAAAATCATGAATCTCCTCGTTTTTTGCATATAATCGAAGAATGTCATCGATAGTTGGTTTTCTCATGTACACATTGGCATACAAATCAAAATAATGCACTTTGTAAAATTTTGTAAGCATTCACATGTCAGTAAAAACATGATCGACCAAAATACCCATGTCAAATTCACATGTTGTACAAGGCAACAACTTCACAAGCATTATCGTTGGATGCACGTGATCACCTCATGTGTATTGCCCTTTACATGCATTAGGGTATTTAATGTCCGGTGCATATAATCTAGGCTTCCGAGCATTCCCAAAAAATCATGAATCTCCTCGTTTTTTGCATATAATCGACGAATGTCATCGATAGTTGGTTTTCTCATGTACACATTGGCATATAAATCAAAATAATGCACTTTGTAAAATTTTGTAAATATTCACGTTGTATGTAAGCATTCTATTAGATGTTCATTTGCGCCGACCCGATCACGTTGTATGTAGCATCTATTATATCGTGTTAGACTTCTTAAGACATTAAACTTCATTCCGATAAATTATGAGCATTTGATAAAGAAGTTGTAAAATTTTAACATCTTTGTCGGATGAAGATGTGTTTTTGATTGATATTGAAAGAAAATAACAAATGTGAAGTCTACGTTAAAATTGGATTCATATTTATAAAGTGTAAAAATGATTTTTCAAAGAAAAAAACAACTCTTTAACAACTAGCTTTTGTTTTTATTTTTATTTATGTTATTTTTATATCCTAAATTATCCATTAAAAAAGAAGAAGGAAAATGCCACTCTAACACAACTTTAGGGTGCAAACGATGGCAGTGAAACATCATAGTTGAATGCAGGTAGGGAGTCATTAACGTCGGACTCCCGGTGTTAAAAAAAAGCCAAAAACAACAAAAACTTTTTTCGTACTCCGAACGCTTTTATAAGGGAGGGGTAGATAACAAACCTCTAAGAGCATTTTTACTCTATGTTTATAGAGGAGGTCCATGTCTACATGGAGTTTATGGTTTGAGAAGCAACATTATTTGGCTTAGACATAGGAAGGAGAAATTGAAAGTCGATGCCCATAGACCAAAGAGAGAGAAAAGTGAGTGGTCTCCACCATTGCTTTAATAGTTTAATCACTTTTATCTATCATTTTATTGTAAAACATAAACAAAAGTGTATATAATTTTAAACTGGACTGTCTATTTTTTTTCTTTCTCTAATAACGTTTATAATCGTTAATTTTTTGAACTTCAATAAAATGGTACAAAATAATGTAATCATACTAATCAGACTTGAACTTGATTCAAAAGCTATAATAGGTTTCTTCTGTAGTTGTTTTTATTTCTTTCCCTTTTTCAAATTCTTTGTCGTATAATTTATATTTTTGGTATTTAATATTTAAATAGAATGTATGTTTAGACATATATATTTGAGGATAGTATAATATAAAATATTATTTTAATAATAAAAAATAAGTGAGACCTAGCTATTGACTTCTTTAGGTTTATAGGAGTAAAACAGTAAGTTTATAGAAAGTAATGGTTTATAGAAAGATGATGTGAAAATGGTATAGACTTACTCTTAGTTCTATGATTATTGATGCTCTAAAAACTATCATAGTGCTCCTTGAATAGAAGAGAGAGAAAGCTGATTTGGCATTCAATATATTCAACATTCCACTACAGGTACCTACGTGGAGGTTAATGCCGTGAAGTACTTCAAGGGGATCAACCGATGGTATGAGTTTAATGGTGGGCCGACTTCTTTTCTTTTTGGGTTTGGCGTTACTTTTACATATTTTCTAATGATTTACCGCATTAAATTTCTCCAGCAACAAAAGAAAAGCAAATATTTACTTTTATGTTTTGAGTTTAAAAACTTTACGTAACTCTTGATTGTCATTATGTTGTTTAACATGCTATGACTTTTATACTTTTATATGTATAATTTATAACATATATTTGTACCAACTATATATTATGATCTAATGCAATATTTAAATATCTATAAAGATAATATATTTATGTTATATATATACTTATATATAAGAAATGATAAATGTATTTAAGTATTCAAGTGGAAATCTAATCCATTAAATTATATAAACTTGTATACAATACAATGAACTAATATTAGTTTTTGGAGAGAGATTCTTCCTACCAAACAGGCTTTTAACTGAAGGAGTAATCTAGTCGCTAAAAGGACTATTCATGTGAAAGATTTGCCATTTCAGGACGGCTCTTCATTCTACTTATATACATTTGCGGTTAGATGAATGTCATTTTAAGTTAAAAATTGTCATATGGCACAAACTTGTACACCAATTCACTATTATTGATATATTTTTTGATCTAAAAGGTAAAATAAAGGTGTTGTTGGTTAAATGGTCACGACACAACACTATGAGCTGGCCAACACATTTTCGAATCTCAATGAGTATCATTTTTTTTACTTTAAAATTTTTGAACCTTTTCAATTTTATCAATGACCCTCACATTTGAGGGGCAATCACACTAACCCCTAATTTATGTTATCATCAAAAGAAACCTTTGACAACTAAAATGGGCATTATATTTTTAGATTTATTATAAATATTATTTATTTATATATTGCCCATATATACTTTTTGGCATTGTTATTGTTGTTTATAGTCATCAATCAAAATAGGGAACTAAAATAGACTAAGTTTTGAAAATTTTGTTTTACATATGTGTTGATGTTTTAATTTAAGTTTTTGCATTAACATTCTAATCCAATCAATCGAATTATTAGAGAAGAAATTTTCTCTTATTCAACAAGATAGTTATTACAATATTGGTGTTGGTCAAAGCGGATAACAATGTCACAATTTGTATCGGCATATCTTGATGTTACATTTTTAACTTTCATTGAGCAATTTGGTGCCAACTAAACATGTTTGTTAACTAAATTGAACATATGAACTTTGATACATAACTAGATTATTATTACTTAATATTTTCTTTTGTTAATTCTTACTATTAACTTTTGTAAATTCATATGGTACTAACAAACACTAACATACGCTTTTTATTTATAAATCAAGTCTTTTACTGATAGGGAATCGAGAAAAACAATTTAATCAAAAATGTTATTTATGCATACTATGTAAATTTATATGTTATTTCTATTGCATCCTGTTATCATATACTTCAGTGAAAATAAAAAGATATTGAATGAACCGAAATCTCATTATTGCATCCTGTTATCATGTACTTCAGTTTATTAAATGCATTTTTATGAACGCAAAGGAAATTTTCACATCATTTCATCATTCAATATATAGTCAAGGTTAATGCTAAATGTAGCTCTAAAGGTAATATTTAAGCTTTGTTATTTTACGTTGATCATTTTATTAATGAGTTATTTCCATGTTAAACAAGAATCTCCAACATTTCTAATTAAGAATGTTTATTCGTAACTTTAACTCCCAATAAATCATATGTATATATTAGTCTCAAATAACACTTATGAATTAAGTGATATGAAATTACAATATATAGCTTGAATTTGTATAGTGAGGGTGAATACAATTCCACTCGTCGTTTATTGTATTTTAAAATTCGTAACAAATGTTAGTAAATTTAAAGCACTTACACAATATAAAGAGGATGAATCACAAATACTAAAAGCTAGTAACAAAGAATGCCGAAACAGATAACTTTGAATGATGAATTTATGAATCAGAAATTTCATCAACATATTTAAAGCAAAATAATCTAAGTCAAAGCTTAAAGATTAATTCAGTACAATTGTGAGTTACTATTGCACTCACTGTGAGAATAGTATGACTATTACTCACTAACTCTAATTTGTAGTTAGACAAACTGTATCACTAATCAAATCAAATGATAACTACAAATTAGTAAATGTCTAAGTACAATATGTCACTCTATTTATAGATAAGATATTTCCCGTAAATATCTCCTAGAAACTAGGAAAATATAATGACACGTGTCGTTGTGTGAATGACTTCTTTCTAATTAACCAACGGTTAGAAAGAATCTTTTGTGGTCCTCATCTGATCATGTATTATTCGTGTGTAGAAATTTAACCAATCACAATGAAGCATGATGTCAGACTTTCCATAGCTGTTAACTCGAAGCTTGCTTATGTAATGTTGAGCAGGGACTTCACACATAATGAGTTGCAACAAGTATTGTTCTTCATTTCTTTATATATAAAGTCGTTGGAGGACAATGAAGCTTCCCCACTCACTGTAAGCTAACATACTCTTGTTGAGTGACTTGACTTGATTTCTTCAAGTGACTTTCTTTCATTCAACAACGGTGACTGTTGTGTTTCTTTATTGCATATTTAAATAAATCTCATTTGTACACTAGGTGTCTAGAGCCATATGTATCATCTTATTCCATTTTTATTTTTATTTTTACAAAAGATATGCTTTCTTTTCATATATCATACTTAAACAAAAATGAGAAACAAATATCTTCTAATACTCATACTAAACACTATCATCTAATACTTCATGGTTAATATATGATTTAAGCCTTAATCATTATTAGGTGCACAATTCTTTTGTTAAACACTAGAAGGGTTAACATCCTATACAACGATATTTTGATAAATCTTGCAATTAGGCTTTGTATGTCTATTTTCCTTGCATATAAAACATTTCTTAGTTGCTTTACTTGAAAATTCTTTTCCACTCTTGGGACGTCTTTTTTCCGACATCCTTTCGTTAGTGACCCTACAACTCATAGTAAGCACAAAATTGTTACTAAAAGAGCATGATGCCTATAATTAATATGTTTCTTCAGAGTTCTAGAAGGCTTGACTAACAAAAGGTTCATTATCTAATGTTTCATGATCTTCTTCATTTAAGAATTTCTTCAATTCAAGATTAATCATGATAAAATAATCAGCAACAACATAAGAGTAAAAATAAATATTTGTCAACTAGTTGATATGAACATTACATAAACGAATAAGAAAGATTGTTATAGTAAATCCATGGAATACATATATAGTATTGATAAAAACCAATAAAGTTTCAATATTATTATGAAAAAATAGTTTACTCTTGCGAAGTATCTAAAAGTTTACTGTTTAAAGACATATGAAAATAAGGAAAAAAGAACTAAGAATATTTTTTTTCATAAAAAAAATGTTACCTAAAAAGAGGAGATGAATGTATATTTTGAAAATGTTTGGATTCAATCCTTCTGTTATGTGAACATCTACTTAGCAATTCACTATTAATTTGGTAAAGTTTAACGTACATATATATAAGGGAAATTAACCAAAATATACCTAAAAAATACCAAGCATAAAAATATACCAAAAAAAAACACAAAATTTCCAAAAACTACCCTCCACACACAAACTGCAATTTGCGGTTTGTGTGCGCTCGGTTGCGGGTTGCGTGTGCCCGTAGCTGGGGTCGAATCCGGGATCGTAGCCCGGTCAGTTTAGGGATCGTAGTTTTCTTTTGTGTAAATTGTCTTACTTTTTGTCCGTTATAAGTATGATTTTTTGAGCTTTTTAGAATTTTTAAATTTTCTACAAATAATATGACCTTAAGATCATATGATTATCAGATGTGCGTGTTCGTGTAAATAATTTTTTAGATAAAATAACTTATCTGAAAGTACGGTTCAGATAAGATTTTAATCTTGATTAACAGATTATTGATTATAACAAACTAAAACATTTTATTAGATATATATATTTATATTTAAAGACATTACAAGAAACAAAACAACACAATAACATCCTTAAACTACATGTGAGGAATGTTTAAAATGTGATACGAAGGACCGGTGCCAAAGGAGAAACGACGAAATAATTTATTAAGCAACATGCCTTAGGGCAAGGGATTATTGGTGTAGGTAATGACATGTTGCATTTTTGATGATATAATAAAACCAACATCAAATTGAATGTTTTTTTTATCCAATAAATCATGAGGGCCTCAATGGCATACACAAGATGTGGCTATGTGGATAGACAAGATGTACTATGACGAACAATATCAAACATTGTTCTTATCTTTGGTTTAAGATCAAAGAATGTAATAATGGCACGCAACTTATATCTACTTCTACTACTTCGAATGAAAATGTCATCAACAATTTGATTGGGATGAATGATTCTAATACTAATGTATCCTATCTCTTTTTGTGGGCAATAGAATTGAATTCCTCTGCAAGGAAGTTAGAAGCACAACGTGAAACTCGAGAGATAAAAAAGAATCGGTCGAGCGTTTAACTTGAATTCAACGATTTTCATAACATGGTGAAAACGAAAGTTTTAATAGACTTCATGAACACGGTTTAGAAAGATTCTTTCATGAAAGCTGAGTAGATCACCTAAGGAGTTTGCCTCAAATCTACGAATAATGGAAGTTTAAATAATGTTGGAGTAGTCGATGATTCTTCCTACTTCAATTTCTCTTTAGAATGTTTGAATTTCACTAGAAATTGGGATTGAGATATCTATGTTGGTCATCTTGTACAAGTGAACTTGAAACAGAAAAGGAGTTTAAACTATTTAGTGATGAAGGAGATGATGAAGTTTGGGTGAATATGTACATGGTTGGAAGATCATTTTAAACTAATAAATCTTATCTGGAAAAATCTAGAAAATCTAATAAAATCTTAACCGGAACACGCAAAACGCAACCAACGACCCGCTACCTAACGGGTTGTGTGTTCCTTTGGATAACTAAAATTTCATCCGAAAATTCTAAAAAATTAAATAAAATCTTATTCGACAAATTATCCTGCGGAACATGCAAAACGCAACCAAGGACCTGCAACTTTGCAGGGTGTGTGTTGATTTGGATAAATTTCCGAATAAGATTTCTTACCTTAAAATTCTAGTTTGGATAAGATTTTATTAGATTTTCTGGATTTTTTCCGATAGAAATATTTTTTTTAAACCATTTCATTTCATCTGTTATTTTCACAAAAACATCTCATCTCAGTATCTCTAAAAAAATCTCACTTACCAAAATTCATATTTATTTTGCCGTAATCGGGATTTAGTCGAAGATCTTCGAGGTACGAAAGTTCTAAAGTTAAAGGTTTATATTGGTTCTAGATGTCATTTTGAGTCTATTAACGACATACCAATATATATGCCAATAAATTGTACAAGAGTTATTTTAAAACTTCCCATAGCACCAGAAAATCCAACTTCATACAAAGCTTTGTTTAAAACAGTTTTAAGAAAACTAGGATTACCACTTGATAGTGATATTCGTATGAAATATAAGGTAGATCAGTTTGTCATAGATATAACTGACGAAATTGATGATCTCGAGGAATTTTTAACTCTTGCGATTAATAATGCTCCAATAGAATTATACATTATTAATACTGTAAGAAACGTTTCGGGTATGGGTTGCAATCAACCTTGCAGTAGTGGTAGTTGTCAGCAACAACTTCAACAACTACAAACCCATGAATACAACCTACCACCTCAAATTCCTCAATACCAAATGAATTATCAATATCAAATTCTGTTTCATTATCCACCACCATAATATCCATCATATCCACAGTATCGTTACCATGCCGCTCAACAATACCCACATCAAAACAACCAAGAACCACATTTTAGGGTAGACAAGTAACCGAGCAGCAGCAGAGACAAGGGGGGGCAAGGGGGTGTTCATCCTCCCCCAAGAAGCCCAAATTTAATGGAAATTTAATAGTACATGTTTAATTAACTTGGTCCAGCCACCCCCAATGCATGTAAGGGTTAATACTTATATGGCCCAATACCCTTAAATTCATGTAAGGTTAATTTAATTATTTGGCCCAATGCAATTAATATTTTATTTAGACGCCAAGCGCATAATATTTCAATTGAAACACTAAGTTACAGTACATGAATTTTTGCTTTACGAATTACGAAACATTCAAAGCTAACCGCATACGAATTTATGAGGTATCAAGCTACTTCCGTAAGTTTCTTCTTGTTTTTTCCTTCTTTATCAATTTGAATTCCATAAAATATTTGTTTTATTTTCACTATTTAATATAAAATAACTTTAATTATGAATTGTATTTTTAAAATTCTATTTTTCTAAATGAGAATTGTTGTTATTTGTTGGATCGAATTTAGTGATTTGGATGTGATATGTGTGAAATCCGTATGTATATATGCGTATATATATATATGTATGTCTAAGAACAAGTAATCAAATGATTGTGTATTACTATTTTAATCTGTTACAAGCTCTTAATCTCTCTGAATATAAGATAAACAAACGCACATACAAATTCTCTCTGGTTCAACAACTTCTAGAAATGAAAACTAAGTCATGTATTTATACTAAAACGATTCTGCGACTTTGTTCCTTTATGAGACTTTAATTGTGACTGCGACACTATCCTTAGTGTCGCACTTTGTGTTATTGCGACACTACCTTAGTGTCGCACCTTGTGTCGCAGGATCAGTTTACACTTAAAATGCAAATCCTATTTTCTATATCTAACAATCTCCCCCTAGGATTTAGCATCTTATTCTTCTTGAATATCTTCTTTGAAACTCATAGCCCTTTTGAAATCATTGAAGATCTTTCTTTCCTTTTCTTTTGATTCAACTTCTTGTCTTGAATTTTTTTATATGTATATCTTTGACATGGAGAAATAGAACTTTATTTTGAGTTCTAGTCTTCTCTTTCCTTTTTAATCTGTACTTTATATACGTTTTGTTGACTTTGAACTTCTTCTCTTGTGTACTCTTTTCCTTTTAAACTTCTTTGAGATAGATTGTCAGCAGTCTTCCCTCTATTTCGAACTTTCTGTTGAATTTGTTTTTGACTCTCAAATCTAGCTCTACCTCCCTCTTAAATGTATATCTGAACTTCTGGAGCTTTTGACCTTTAACTTTGACAGAATCTCTTCTTTATTTCTTTTCTTTTCAGTGCACTTGAGCTTGTAACTTGAATCATTCTTCCTTGATAATAGTTGTGATACAGCATGAATATCTTTGAACATGTGATTTTGGAAGAGTGTTTTTCTCATTCGTTTTAGTAACCAAAGGTAAGCAACGATTCATATGATGTAATCTCAGAAAAGTTGATTGTATAATTAGAAAATACATTTACGAAAATACTATAACTCCTGGATCACATAGATTCCAGTTAGCACAACAATATCAATTAAATGTTTCAATTGAGTGACCTACGTTCAATGTTGGCTTTGATGTTAGCATTGGTAGGATTTCCATTCAATCATTGTGGAATACCATTTTAGGTATCACTATGAATGTTCCGGCAATATCACATAGATATGAATAATGTCACTTAGACATAGAGTGTAATAATACACATGTGTCCTAAAATTATATTCTTTTCAGGCTTTAGACTCGATTAGTGCATTAATGATGTCAGGGACTGGAGCGGACTACCCTCTTATTTCAATATCAACAAACTCCAAGAGAGTTGTCGATAAATTATGTGTAAAATCTCCATAAGAATACTGAAACAAGAATTTGTTAAGAAATTCTTGAGTGGTTAGGAGGGTATATGTGCATTGCATCACTGGGTCCATGATGTCTCCTTCAATACCAGAAATCAACACATGATTTCTGATAGTAGATGTAGCTACCCGACGATTATTTGTTTAGTGAGGGTTTTCTTTTTCTTTTAACCCTTTCACACACTCCTCACTCAAGCTTACTCAATTTTTTTTCTACTCCACCCTCAGTTGGCATTTATTTTAAAAATATGTTGTTCTGTACTAGAATTTTCACCCTTCCTCATTCTAAGAATCAAACTTTCATCTTATATTTGGAAAGTGACTCCTTTGGTAAATCTAATCGGCTCTGGAGGTGTGACACCCGACACTTTAGGGTAATGATTTCCTTAAAACTAGAACTCTAATTTCGTGTATTTAGTTCTTTATTAGGCTAAGTACTTGTGATTATTTGCAACTATTTGTATATATGTGTATACACACTTACGTAATTGTTTGAATTACACCTTCGTAATTATTCGTAATTTCGCGAAACAACCGGACGTGGTCCGACTATTTATACGACGTTGGTGAAAACTTTTCATAGATAACGTAATCATATTTTATAGTTAAAATAGTGGTTATATACCTTATATTATTATTTCAAATAATAATACACGAAAAAAAAAACTTTGACGTTTTGTTTAAAACGTAACAAACGCGGCGAAAACGCGCAAACCGGGCCCGACACCCGAGCAACACCCGAAATATACTTTTGTGACTCAATTTAGTATTTTAAGAATACTTACTTATCCCGAATATTATTCACAAATTAAAAATATAAACAAAAGCTCAACGTAAATTATCAACTTTTTAAATCACAAATTAACGTTTAAACGAACGGGGAACGAAACACGAAGTTGAGAAAACGAGTCACGAGCCCGAAACACCTTTGGGCCAGGCCCAACTCGGCCTAGGCTGGTCCAAGAGGCCACCCCAATTAGGCCCACCCAAATAAGCCCAAGCCCACCCCACAAAAACACCTCCCTACACCCCATTTTGCACACACACAACCCACACATTTCCCTCCTCCTTCTCTCTACTCTCCCTCTCTCTCTAAAATCTGCCATCCACCACCACCTTCCCACCACCATCAACCACCTCATCACCACCATCAACCACCACTCCACCACCACGAGCCGCTATCACATTTTCAAGAAAAAGTCAAGAATCAAGCTCTTTCCTCACTTTCCTCTCCATTTCGATCGGTTCTTCAAGCTTGTAAGAACATCTAATTCATCCATAATACTTGTAACACATCTATAAACATGTTAAAATGTTCACTTAACAAAGATATGTCCAAAAGATTTCACAAAAATCGTTTTTAGAGAACTTAAAACATGCAAGAACCTTACATGCAATCTGGCCAGAAAATTAGTCCGACTTTGGGAGGTGATATCTCCCTCAAAACTTAACCAAAATGAACTATTCAAAAGGCTAAAACTAAGTTTAAGAAGTTATCTTTCATTTTCCACTGGTTTCATAATTTTTGAATCTCGTTTGATACCCGAAATAATTTTTACAAAAACATGTAGACGGGCTGGGTAAAAGGCAGAAAAATTGTCCCTCATTTTTTTAGTCATAACTCGAGATTTACATGTCCAAAAGACTTGAAACCACCGCCAAAACTTCAGAAATTTTGTTGAGAAAAATAGTCGTTTAGATGACTTTGTCCAAATATGCACGCATTCTGCCCAGAAACACGATCTCTTTGCATGTCTCCTGATTGGCTACTTTTTGACCTCTGTGGGAACCTACAATTTTTATAAATACTTAGACTTGTCTAAAAATTCTGTTAAAATTGTTTTGAATACCTAACATACTAAGAAACAACATATATTTTTCTTGAATTTTATCTCGAACATTTGGATTACAAAATAAAATTGGCAAAACTGGTCTGTTTCTGATCCCTGTGTCGCAGAAGCCCAGTAGTCATTAGCGACACTAGCCTTGTGTCGCTATAGCATTGAACCGTCACATTTTGCGACACTAGCCTTGTGTCGCTATAGCATTGAACCGTCACATTTTGCGACACAACCCTTGTGTCGCTATAGCATTGAACCGTCACATTTTGCGACACAACCCTTGTGTCGCTATAGCATTGAACCGTCAAATTTGCGACACAACCCTTGTGTCGCTCTATCATTCGAACCGTCACATTTGCGACACAACCCTTGTGTCGCTATAACATTTGAACTGTCACCTCTGCGACACTAAAATTGTGTCGCCAACACCACATTAGCGACACAAGCCTTGTGTCGCTGATGACCAAAAATCAAAACATTTTTGCTAAAAGAAATATAAGTTGAAATAAAAATTGTTCGCGCTGACCCCAGCCAGGGGCCTTGCCCCTTGGACCCCACCAGGGGTTGCCACCCCTTGGACCCCGCCACCAGGGGCGCTGCCCCCGGACCCCCGTCATTCGTGGGCTTCACCCACTTCCCACACTAAGCAACATTATGTTTTCACAAACTTTCACCAACGGGTCGTACACGTTTTCGAATAAGCAAACAAGAATGGGCATACTAGTTAAGTGAACTACTAGCGTATAGGTGGACATTAACCCTCCACCTACACGATTGGCTTAAGTGGACATTAACCCTCCACTTATACAATCACTATAGATGGTCTTTTGAGACATCTACTTACACAATCTTATACGTCTAGGGCGTTAGAAGATTACTCTTGGGAACACAAATTGCTTGCTGTTATTTGTTAAATAACATACTAATCTCAGGTGAGTTTCATAGCCCCTTTTTCTACTATTTCCACTCAGGGGTGAGAATACATACAACTGCTTTTAACAACTGCTATTTTATGTGAACGCAAGTACAAAACACGATATATTGGTTGCATGAGTTATTTAACTAATCCTGAAAGTCCCCCACACATAGTTTGTTAGTATCGTTATAGCGTGAATGTTAATGAATAGTACTATTTGGGATTGACTCCCCCCGTCCGGGTTAGTCGCACTAACTGGCCAAACGGACGCATTATCATTTGTTCTTACGAGTGTTGGATTAGGCACTCGCTGGGAGGCACCACGATCGTGGCACTTGATTGTGACCCGACACCACAGTTAAGCTCGAACTATGGGCTCATGGCAACAATATACACCTCTTTTACATTTTTGTAATACATTACTATCATTGTTAGATGATACAAACAGGAAATCTTGTGTTCCACACGTTCCGTATAATATAATATCAATTGTTTTCAAACCTATGAGCTCACCAACTTTATGTTGACTCTTTTAGTATGTATTCTCAGGTGACCAGCCGCAGTAGGAGGCTTTGGAAGCAATAGCTCGAGTCGCATATTTTGAAACAACCAAGGAATTAGATTGCATTTACTATATTTTGTAATAATAGTTATGTGATTCTACGAATCGGATGCGAACTCCTAGCTTTTATGTAAACACTTTCAAGTTTGTAATGTAATGATTTTTGAAAACGTCTCATATAGAGGTCGTTTGTTGTAACTCTTGTGTTGTGATATTTGATTTGGTCGGCGCCCCTATGACACCCCATACCTTCCGCTGCCACGTGTCTTGGGGGTGCGATAGGAGGATTATAGGAGTAGTTTATAAACTAATGCTCTTAGTACAGAAAATAACATTTTGCCAAACAATTTGATTGAAATTGGTAATCTGATTATCCATCAATCCTTGGAGTATCAAAAAGTCTTTGAGAATCTTTCAAAGTGTTGTGCAATATGCAAATAGATTTAAACACTTGAAAGTTTTGGATTTTAAAAAATACTCCCCCTTAACATATGCATAAGATTTATGAAATATTACATATGAAGGTGAGTTATAAAAACAAAATCTCTTTTTCTTTTGAAGATTGGGTTTTACTCTGAATTTGAGTAAAACCATCATGCATTACTTATGCAAAATATTTCAACTCTTCTCTATAGTATTCTGCATCTCGAGTTGAAAATGACAGATTATTGCTTAAGTGAAAGCATGCCTAACTGAGTCACCAAAAAATGAAAACGTGTGTCATCTAAAGGTTTGGTGAATAAGTCGGCCAATTGATAATCTGTTTTGACAAAAAATAGCTCGATATGCCTTTTTTCTATGTTATCTTTGATACAATGATACCGAATATCTATGTGTTTTGTTTTTGAATATTGTTCTGGATTACAGGAAATAGCAATCGCACTTTGAGAATCACAATAGATAGGTATCTTTTCAAATTTTAAAACCAAAATCCATGAGTTGAGACCTCATCCACAAAGCTTGTGAACAACAAATAGCAGCTACAACATATTCTGCCTCACCTGTGGATGTTGAAACATAGTTTTGCTTCTTGGAAGTCCAACTAACTAGTTTATCACCAAGAAATTGAGCTCCACCAGATGTGCTTTTTCGATCTAACTTACAACCTGCATGATCTGCGTCTGAATAGGCTGTTAGTTCAAAACCAGTATCCTTTGGATACCACAATCCCAAGTCAATTGAAAATTTTAGTTATCGTAAAATTCGTTTGACCGCTTGGAGATGTGATTCCTTAGGAGCTGCCTGGTAACGTGCACAAACACATGTAGAGAACATGATATCTGGACGGCTTGATGTCAAATACATCAAAGAGTCAATCATGTTTCTATATAAAGTTTGATCAACTGATTTTCTCGTTGAATCAACATGAAGTTGTGACCGAGCAGCCATGGGTGTAGAAATAGGTTGATAGTCTACCATTTGAAACTTTTTCAATGTATCCAAAATATATTTGGATTATTTGATAAAGATTCCATTTGATAGTTGTTTGACATGTAATCCAAGAAAAAAGTTCATTTCACCCATCATGCTCATTTCAAATCTGGATACCATTAATACCGAAAAATTCTTACAATATTTGCATTCGTGGATCCAAATATGATGTCATCAACATATATTTGAATTAGAATTATATCTTCTTTTTGTTTCTTAATGAAAAGTGTAGTGTCAATTGTTCCTTTTGAAAATCCCGATTGAACAAGAAATGTGGACAAAACATCATACCAAGCTCTCGGGGCTTGTTTTAGGCCGTATAACGCTTTGTCCAGAATGTAGACATCATTTGGTCTCTTGGGATCGACAAAACCTTCAGGTTGACCCACGTACACCTCTTCCTTAAGAAATCAATTTAAGAAAGTTGTCTTCACATCCATTTGATAAACTGTGAAAGACTTGTAAGCAGCATATGCTAAGAAGATACGAATTGCTTCAATTCGAGCTACTGGAGCAAATGTTTCATCGTAGTCGATTCCCTCTTGCTGACTATAGCCCTTTGTAACCAGTCTAGCTTTATTCCATACCACAATTCCATGTTCATCCTTTTTATTCTTAAAAATCCATTTGGTTCCAACTATTAACTTATGCTTTGGTCTTTGAACTAATCTCTAGACTTTGAGTCAATGAAACTGATTCAGCTCATCTTGCATGGCAAGAATCCAATCTTCATCTTGAAGAGCTTCCTTTACAGTCGCAGGTTCAATGGAAATGAGAAAATTTGAATAAAGACACTCATTTTGAGTAGCTTTCCTAGTTTGTACCCCAGTTGTAGGATCACCAATGATTTGAGAAGATGGATGCGATTTAGTCCACTTACGTTCAAAAGGAAGATGTTGATACTCAAAACTTGAATTTGAAGAATCAACATATGGAGTAGGAGTAATAAGTTCTTTAGACACATTAGCGGGTTGGATTGGTGAAATAACTACAGTTGATTTGGTTTGTAGAATTTTAGGGATGGTTTCTGGTTGTACTTGAGGAGACTCTGTTGTAGTTGACTGAGTTGGAGTTGAAGTACCAAATTATTCTTCATAGAAATCTGAGAATAAATCATCAAGATCATTCACAATTGATTGTGACGTTTCAGGTTTATCCTCTGTTGAGCTAGTTAAACCGGGTTTTGAACTGTTTTGTTCAAAAACCATATCTGACATTTCATCAAACTTCACATTTACACTTTCATTGACAATTCTTGTACGTTTATTGTAAATCCGGTGTGCTACTTTATCCTTTGAATATCCAATGAAAATTCCTTCATCACTCTTTGGAGAGAATTTTCCCAAATCTTCTCGATCATTCCAAATATAGCATGGACATCCAAAAATGCGAAAGAATTTCACATTTGGAGGACGATGGTTAATTACTTTGTATGGTGTTTTGTTGAACCTCTTGTTGATGATAGACCGATTTTGAGTAAAAAATGCAGTATTGATTGCTTCGGCCCATAAAAATATTGGTAGCTTTGAATAACACAACATAGTTCGAGCTGCTTCAACAAGAGTACGATTTCGTCGTTCAACAACACCATTTTGTTGTGGAGTTTGTGCAGGGGATAATTGATGAGTAATACCTACTGATTCCAAATATGAAGATAAGGTCTTATTCTTGAATTCTGTGCCATTATCAGATCGGATTGAGCGCCCAGGAAGTTGTAGATTCACTTGAGTAAGTTTGAGGAAGTTGATTAGAGTCGTTGGGGTTTCGGATTTATCCTTTAAGAAATATACCCATGTATATCGTGAGAAATCATCCACGATAACAAGAATATATCTCTTACCATTGGTTGTTTGTACACGCATAGGTCCACATAAGTCCATATGTAGCAAATGGAGTATGGACTCTAAACTTTGTATTGACTTGGAGTTATGTGATGTGTGTGTCATTTTCCCCATAGCACATGATTTACAAAAATGATCAGAATCATATTAACTTCTAGTAAGCCATGAACAATGCCTGAGCGTGTAAGATGATTGATTTGTTGAATACTTAAATGAGATAACCGACGGTGCCACAACCATGATTGTTGTGAAGATGCTTTGGAGAGTCAACATACATCAGCCATTGGTTGTGCACTATCTAGGTCAATGGTGTAGAGGTTTGTTGAACGTGTGCCATTGAGTAATGGTTGAGCTTCTTCTGTTCTAACACAACAACTACGTTTGCGGAATAGTACTTCTAAATCTTTATCGCAAAATTGACCAATGCTGAATAAGTTGTGCCCTAAACCTTCAACATAGGCAACCCTTTTAATTGTGATGTTGCCTCTAACCAGATCTCCAATTCCCATGATAGCAACATAATGATTATTCCCAAAATGAACAGTCCCCATGAATTTTTTGATAAAGTTTATCAAGAGGGACTCATCTCCGGTCATGTGTTTGGAACATCCTGAATCAAGATACCAAACACATACCGAGATTTTCTGCAAAATCAAACCATTGGAAAATCATTAGGAACCCATTTTTCGACGAGTTCGTCAGGGTTAGTGCAGATTATGGTTGATTGATTCCTTTTGGGTACCCATTGTGATATAATTTTGGGTGGACTTTTAAGCTTAGGAACCCATTTGGAAATCATTTTGGGTGTGCTCTTTTGTTTAGGAATCCATTTGGAAACCCAACATTTTGATTTCCATGATCTAGATTGATATTGCATAGCAGGTTTATAGTAAGTATTACGCCTAGCTACAATGTTATCATGCAACATAGATTCATTCACATTCACAAGATAATTTATAGCCTAACGCAAAGTATGATTACAACTGTTAGAATGCTGAAAATACAACGAATCATGTTTGTTGATATTATTGTAGTTACACGAATAAGAACTATTGAAAGTGCGATTAAGCTTTTGACTCTTTGGACTTCGGGATTTTTCATGAAGATTTGTTGTTTTTAGATCTGAAACATGGAAAGCACCAGTATTAGTATTTGCAAAAACTTATCTAATGCTCTTGTTTGAAGAAATCTTATCATACTTTTTATTATTTTGCAAAGAATAATTAGTAAATTGAGATTTCTTTGGAGCATTTACGGAGTGCTTTATACTCTTTTCTTTCAAAGATTGTTTAACAGTTGGTTCAACCTTCTTTGTAAACGTTGTTTCCAAAATCTCTAGACATACCATAAATTTATCAAATTCAAGTTCTTGAGAAGATTTTGATATCGATGCTAAACTAGATGTCAAAGAAGAATTTTTGAGTTGTTCAATATTTTGTAAGCGAGTTGTTCGTTCTTGATCAAAATTTAGTTGTAAAGTGGTTATTTGTTTTTCAAGATTAAAGATTTTATTTTCCAAAATTAAATTTGGAATATAAAACTTTGTTTTAACCACTTGTTCCATAACCTCATATTGATCAATAACAGGTGTTGAACAACTTGGAAAATAATCCTCAGAAAGTGGTATTTTCCTTGTGCCATAACTTTCATTTAATTTCTCATAATTAAATGAAAATTGTGCATTCTCAGTTTTTGCTCTATTGAAATTCTCAATAACTTCTTGTTCATTAGTTGTTTTTACAAAAAATATTTTTAAAATACTTCTCATGTCACCGTAGTTATACAATGTAGGTACTTTAGTAATAGCCTTTTGTAAATAGCAGGGATTTTCAAAACCTAATCATTCTCTTGGATTATAAAATTTGATATCCTTAGAGTTGTTCAAAAAGATTGTTTGGTCAGTTTAAACAACTTATCTTGAAGTTCTTTGATCTTGTTTAACAAACTCATTTTTTCAGTAATTGCATGATCGTACCTTTGTTTAACACGATTTTCAACGTCTTTTGATGCTATTCATCGAGATGAAATTTCAAGAATTTCAAGAATTTCAGTTATTAAAGATTTATTTTCTTTTTCAAGTTTCTCATTAGTAATGAGATACTCATCCCTATGAAATTTAAAAACATCCCTTTCCCGAGTCACAGTTTTTAATACATTAAGTTTAGTTTCTAATTCTGTTTGCAGTTCACGCACATTTAATTTTTCATCTTTTAATTTAGCAGTCAGATTAGCATTCATAGTATGCAATGCAGTATGTAAGATTTCATAATCTTGTACCTCAGAATCTGAATCCGCATCTCCTTCAGTGGAGGTAGCCGATATTTTTTGGCCATGAATGCCATATTGACTTCCAGTTCTTCTTCTTCTAAATCAGTCAAATTTAACCAAGCATCATTCTCAGCCATTAAAACTTTCCCAGCTTCCTTCTGTTTAGACATCAACATCTTTGTCTTGTAGTACTCAGAATTACGAACTCTTGGCTTCTTACAATCCCTAGCAAAGTGTCCAAATCCTCCACAATTATAACACTTGTTATCTACTTCTCCTTTTGAATTCCCATCAACCTCTTTCCCTTCATAACTGCCCTTGTATTTCCCATCATCATTGTTTTTGAACTCTGAGCGTTTGGTGGATGATGATGAAGTACGCAAGTGATTCTTTGTAGGTTTCTTCCAGTACTTCTTTGTCATGGCTTTGGTGATCAATGCCATTTGCTTTACAATCTCCTTCATGTCCTCATCTGACTCACTTTCTTCCTTATCTGAATTAGAGTCATACTTGATCTTCTTTTCAACTCTTCTTGATCTTATGTGTCCCCTTCTTTCAGTAATCAAAGTAAGAGGATCATTTGTCTCTTTCGCCTCAGTACCCTTAACCATCTCGTTTTTATGATTTAGAATTTCATATACATCATGTATATCAAATGAAGTCAAATCTCGGTTCTAGATGATGTTACTTGCATATTGTTTCCATTCGGGAAGCATATTGTTCAAAAACTTAATATTTATCTCCAAATTCTGTTTCTGAAACTTATTCTTTCGAACTTCATTCAATAGTAAACAAAACCTATTGTAGGTTGTTTCATGTTGTTCACCCGATTTTGCTTTAAAAGCTTCATATGCTTGGAGACAATGAGTCATCTTTGTTTGTTGTCCTCGTTCAGACCTTTGCTGTTGTCTGCCAATAGCATCCCACATTTCCTTTGCAGTTTTGTAGCTTTCAACTTGAACGTAGATGTCATTTGTCAAGCCTTGAAGGATATATGATTTCATTTCTTTATGTGTCTTCCATAACTTCTGTTGTTCTTGACTTAATTCACTTTCACCAAGTTGTAATCCTGAGGTATCACCAACTTTATAAAACGGTTGTTCTCCTTTAGTCGATGATTCCTTCAACAATGAATAATTGTCTTGTCGTTCAATCCAATCAATGAATCTATCTTTCCATTGGGAATAGTATCCTCTGAACAAGACTGGAGGCTTATCCTTAGTTCCAATTGCTAGTGCTTCTCTTGACATTTTTCCTGAGTGCGACAGTAACAAACAAGTTTGCAAAAGTGAAAGTCGTAGAGATAAAGTCTCAGCTAAAGTCTCAGAAATAAAGTCTCAGCTAAAGTCTCAAAAATAAAGTCTCAGCTAAAGTCTCAAAAATAAAGTCCTTATGTTGTCGTATTGTTATTTATTTTAAACTTTGTCTTATTATATTGTTTTGTTTTAATTTTAATCTTATTTTTGGTCAAGTAAGTTATAAAATTGTTTACTATTTACTAATATGATTTTACTTTATAATTTTAGGTTAAATAATGGGCCCAAAAAGAACAATTCGTGATTTTTTCATTCGCACAAATGTTGATGATCACCAATCACAACAAGAAAATAATGTTATGAACGATGTTTTCAATGACCCACAACCACACGTGGATGATGATAATATTATGGAAGAACCGCCTAGATTTGAAACCGAAAAAGATGATACATCAAATTCAGGGGAGTTAAAGTTAGATTCATTAGTTCGAGATCCCGAATTACGACCTTCAATCATGGATTATCCAGTTAACCAACGTGACGAGATCAAAAGAGAATATATTAAACTTGGACCTTATCAAATCCGTAAGTCGAAGTATGTTCAAAGTGCTAGTGGTTCAAATAGTGGTAACCGATGCTTTCAAGAAGCTTGGTTTGGTAGATTTTGGTGGTTAGAATATTCCGAGAAAACAAATGTTGCATATTGTTTCCCATGTTACCTATTTAATAAGAAGCTTATTGGACGAGTTGGTTATGATAGATTTACCAAGAAAGGGTTTAGTAATTGGAAGAAAGTTAATTGTGGCAAAGATTGTCCTTTGGTCAAACATGAAGGTTAAACTCCAACTTCAGCTTATAATTTTTTTTTGAGATGTTATGAAGATTTGAAAAGCCAATTATCTCATATAAAGCATGTGATAGAGAAGCAAACGACTCAAGAGATTACCGAGAACAGACTATGGGTTAGAACTTCGGTTGAGATAATAAAATGCCTCACAATGCAAGCTTGTGCTCTTAGAGGTCATGATGAGCGACCTGATTCGAAAAATCAAGGAAATTTTCTTGGATTGATAAAGTTTATCGCTTTTTATAACAAAGAAGTTGAGAAAGTTGTGTGGGAAAACGCTCCTCAAAATGCAAAGTATACTTTACTAGATGTCCAAAAAGAGATTTTGCATATTTTGCTAGAAATGTACAACAATCGATTCATGATGAAATTGGGAAGGCAAAATTTTGTTTGATAGTTGATGAGTCTCGAGATAAATCTAGAAAATAGCAAATGGCAATTGTGGTGAGAATTGTTGATCGAGATGGGTATGTTAAAGAAAGGTTTTTAGACTTGGTTCATGTTAAAGATATTACCGCGTTGACTTTAAAAAATGAAATTTTGTCTTCTTTGTCTTTTCATAAGCTTGATGTTCAAAATATTCGAGGTCAAGGATATGACGGAGCTAGTAACATACGTGGAGAATGGAATGGGTAAAAAGCTTTAATGTTGTTGGGACATGTTATTGTGACAATAGATCTAGCTTGTAATAGGACTAGTGTATTTATTATCAAACTTGTATAAATTGGTTTAGACTTGTAAATATATGATATTAACTTGTTATTATTATTTGTTAAATGTTATTAGACAAATATCGATTTTAAGTTAAAGTCTGAATCGCGAATTGAGAAGTCAACTCGCAGGTCAACAGACTTGCGAGTTATGATCTCAACTCGCAGTCCAATCTGGACTCGCAGCTCTCAGCTGCGAGTTGAGATCTGGGCTCGCTGTAAACTGGACTCGCAGGTCTTACCTGCGAGTTGAGTTTTGGGCTCGCAGCTTTCTCGGTTCGCAGGACCTACCTGCGAGCTGAGATGTGGGCTCGCAGTCCATCTGGACTCGCAGGCCCATGGGCTGCGAGTTGAGTCAACTCGCAAGGCCCATGGCCTGCGAGTTGAACCAGATATAAATATTTTAATGCTGCTCATTATTAGAGAGGATCTAGAAATCCGTGCTATAATTACACACACCAAATATTTAAATATTCTCTCCTCGAAATTCGTGCTGATATAAAGGCTATCATTGAATAGGCTCGGTTTTGATTGTTTAACACTAGTTGATATCAAAACGAAGCTTGTTAATTGATAGATTAGTTATATAAGCCTAAAACCTTAAGTATTGAGGGATTCCGCACCTCAATACCTAAAAGATAATTCGTTATCGTTAACCAAGATCTAGAGACTTACAATTGGTATCAGAGCTTTCGGGCTTAGAAACGTTGTGGTTACAAGGTTTTTGGTTATATAACATCTTTAGGGTCGTTTTTCGAACGAAATCTACGGATTTATTCGTAAAATACCAAAAAGTTTCAGTTCCCAGATTTCGAGGCGCCGTTTTGCGAGTTGAGATTAGGGTTACTGTTATTTGCGAGTTGAGATTAGGGTTTCTGCGAGTTGAAATTCAGCTGCGAACCGAGTTCCATTGCGAACTGAGTTCCTTTGCGAGCTGAGATTTCTGCGAACCGAGTTGAGTTTCTGCGAACCGAGTTCCCCTGCGAACTGAGTTCCTGCGAGCTGAGATTCTCTGCGAGTTGAGATTGACTTGCGAACTGAGATTCTCTGCGAGCCGAATCTTACTTGCGAACTGAGATTTTTGCGAGCTGAGACTTCTGCGAACTGACATTTCCTGCGAACTGAGTTTAGTTGCGAGTTGAGATTATTGAATTCGCAATATAACTTAATTTTTCACTTTAAAATGTCTGATTTAAGCCGAATGATCGAGATGGAACACGAGGTTGGAAAATCTAATGTTCCACCGAAGCTACTTAGACTTGAGGACTATTATGGGTGGAAAGACAGATTTGAAAGTTACTGTAGATTCCACGACATCACTATTTGGCTGTGTATTAAAAACGGATATGTTGCACCTACAGCTGAGGTAGGGAACGCAACAGTGATTGTGACTTATGATCGAATGAATGACAATCAGAAGAAAGAATTCACCATCGATAATAAAGCACATTCCTCAATTAAGATGAGTCTTCCTAAGGAGATCAACCATCAGTTGAAGTCCTTTCACACAGCTAAAGAGCTGTGGGACGCTCTAGAAAAGAGATGTGAGGGGAGCCCTCAGGTGAAAGCTGGTAAATGTAATCTTCTAAAAAAGCAGTTTATGGTATTTAAGGCTTTTAGAGAAGAAGATCTTGAGGCTTACACCACCCGTTTCTATCATCTATTAAGTGAGCTTGACGACTATGCTATCTTCTATAATGACAAGGAGAAAACCGACAAGTTTATTGAGGGTTTACCTTGTAAATGGGAGATGTACGGTATCATGCTGAAAGATAATGATGAAAGATATGCAACCATGACCCTAGAGAAAGCGATTGATAAACTAAGGGGTTATAATTTCTCTAAGAGAACGAGAGATACGGATTCTGATCATCTACAGAATCCTGGTCTGTACCATGGAAAGACCAGTATCTCTAATTCCTCATCCATTTCGACCACGGCTTTGTTTGCGGGTGAAATTGATGAGATTGGAGAAAAATTGACTGAGGATCTCTGTTTCATTGCTTCGGATAGCGGTGAAAAACGAAACAGGAACACCACCTCAGATAAATCCACTCAAGGGCATCATAAGATGCCGATGAGTGTGAAATCAGCCGAACAACAACTTTCTGTGTTGGCATCGTTCGTTGCTTCCTATGAGAACTATATTCAAGGGAAGATAAACGATCCGGCACAATTTGATGAAGATTATGATCAGGTTGACCCTGATGACTTAGAGGAAATGGACCTCCAGTGGCAACTGGCTATGGTGTCAAGGAGAGTAAAGAATTTCCTAAAGCGTACGGGTAAGAGAGTGGTTGGAAATCGACCAGGTTTTGACAAGTCCAAGGTCAAGTGTTATAATTGTCAAGGTTACGGACACTTTGCCAGGGAATGCCAAAGACCAAAGGTTGATGCTGGAACTTCAAAACAAGATTCGGGAAGTAATCTAACTTCCAAAGTCTTAGTGGTTCAGCAAATAGACGGATCTTATGATTGGTCTACACCATCAGAGCAAGCTCTCATGGCTGAGATTGATGATCAAGAGAAACAAATTGAATCCACTTCCTACATGCCGACTACTGAAGAACTTCAAGCTAATGTGCCACACACAGAAGTTAAGGGGATTGAGGAAGATGTTCTATACATCAACTCGACAGAAGAAATGAGTCCCAATGATTTTGTGGCATATATGGCTGATATTCAATCCGAAAAGAAAAAGGTATGTCTAGATCTCCTTACTCTCGCTGATGTGTGCTATTTAGTTACTGATCTTCAAACACAGGTTAGTGTCTTTGCAGAATCTAACAAAACCTTGACCTCAGAATTAGATTTAGCTAAGTCTGATGTTCGTAGGTTAGGTGAAGATAAATTAGCACTGAACGAGAAGATTAAGAGTGATGCTCTAGATAAGACCAGTCTGACTGACATTATAAATGAACAATGTATTAAAATAGACGGGTTATATCTAAACCTTAATGAGCTTAATAGAAATATAGCTATAAGGGATAAGGAGTTATCAGAGTCAAATATGAAACTGGTAGAGCTGAATAGAAAATTTGAAGGTTATAGAACCTCTTCTTTGACCTTAGATAGAATCATTGGCTCTCAACGTAGTGTAAAGGATGTTACTGGCCTAGGATACTCAGATGTTCCTCCGCCCTTTAATGCCAATTACACTGCTTCCACTTCTGTTGACTTAGAAATGACAGATATTAATCTTGAGATTGAGGATTTGGAAAATCAACAGTCTATTGCATCTGAGATCCAAAAAGAGACTGTCAATGATTCATCATTAACCAAGAGTACAGTCAAATCTCTCACTAAAGTACAATTCGTATCAAGTGGGATGATTGGAAGTACTGATGGAAATAATGAGTTCATTAAGAAACATAAGGAGTTACCTTCAGTGTCTTTTGATCAGACAAAGAAGGAGTCTGCTAAGACTGCTAAGTCACGAAAGCAGATGTCGTGCTTCAAATGTCATCAACGAGGACATGTCTCTTCTTGTTGTCCCAATAAGAAGAATGAAGCTGCTCCTAAGCGCGAGGCCAGTGATAAGTCTAAAAATATCTCTAGCACAGACAGGTTAGGTACCAGACCTGGTATTGGTATTAAACCTGTGACTGCTCTGAAAAGAGATGCGTCTCACAGTGTCTCGCCACCAAAACCTAAACGGCATGAAAACTTTGCTAAGGATCAAGTGCCGTCGAGGTTTATGACTCCGAGAAGGAACCAAAGTCATTTTGAGATTGGTTCTACATCTCGCACACAAGGAGTTTACCAAGGGTCCTATGATAATCGTAGCCAAGGGCAAAAATCCCAGGGTTATATTTCGGGGAGGGTTGGAAATCAATCAACTTATAGACCCAGGACCACTAATCATCAGCAAGCTGATGCGTCTTCAAAAGTGACCAAAGCTCCCAATGGGAAAAATGGTTATTTTAAAGAGCTACAATTTGTCGATGATAAGGGACAAACCAAGACCGTAATGGCTTGGGTCCCTCTTGATAACTAATTGTGTACAAATTACATGTGCAGGAGCAGACTGGGAACTACGACAACTGGTGGTATGTTGACAGGGGATGCTCTAGGCACATGACGGGAACCAGAAGTCTACTGACAGACTTCAGAGGTGGACTGAGACAAGGAGTGCACTTCGCTGGTGATAAAGGAGGAGTAATTACTGGGAAATGAACTGTTTCTAATGGAACTTTGACTCTAGAGGATGTGAATTATGTTGAAGAACTAACGCACAACCTAGTGAGTGTTTCCCAAGTCTGTGATAAAGGTCATCCTGTTCTCTTCACTGAGAAAGAGGCCTTGATCCTGAAGCCGGGTTTTATCATTCCCGATAAATGGATACTGATGAAAGCTCCAAGGAAGAAGGACATTTATGCTATCAACATGAATGCTCCTATTACTTCAATGATGTCTACTTGTCTGTTATCCAAGGCTTCAGAATCAGACTCTCTCCTATGGCATAGGAAAATGGCACACTTAAACTTTCGAAAAATGAACTATATAACCAAACATGGGTTAGTTCTGGGTGTACCACCGAAGAGTTTTGCATTTGAAGACAAGTGTATATCCTGCTTGAATGGAAAACAGCATAAGAAACCACACAAGTCTAAAAATGTGAACTCTATTTCCTCGCCTTTTGAGTTGCTACATATGGATCTCTTTGGCCCAATAAGCAAGAGAAGCATAGGTGGCAAATGGTACAGTCTGGTTGTCACAGACGATTTCTCTAGATTCTCTTGGGTATTCTTTTTGGGATCTAAGGATGAAACTCCGGGCATTCTTATGGAGTTTCTAGATCTAATAGAGAACATCTATAGAAAAAGAGTTAAGAGAATTCGTAGTGACAATGGGACCGAGTTCAAGAATTCTACATTGAATGTATATTGCTTAAGCAAAGGCATTCAACATCAATTCAGTGCACCATATGAACCTCAACAAAATGGTGTTGCTGAAAGGAAGAATAGAACTCTAATTGAAGCAGCGAGAACAATGCTTGCAGATTCAAGGCTTCAATTAGAGTTCTATTCTTCCAGTCATATTTTGGGCAGAAGCAGTGAATACAGCATGTCATGTTCTCAATCGGGTTCTTACGGTTAAAAAGCAAAACAAGACATGTTATGAGCTTTTGAACAAGAAGAAACCGAACTTAAAAGGGTTTGAACCCTTTGGAGTTTCATGTACGTTGTTGAAAACAAGTCATCAACCTAAATTTGGTGAGAAGGCTGACGAAGGATACTTCCTAGGTTACATGCCTAACTCACCAAACAAAAGGGCCTTCAATAAAAATTCGGGACGTGTTGAAATAGTTTATAACATCGAAGTTACGAGCTATACACATGACTCACATAAGGGATTGGATTGGCAGTTTGACTATTCAGATCTTTTCAAGTCATTTAAAGTCCCTATCAGTGACTATGTCAGTAACTCAGATATTCCTGAGCATTTATTGTCAGGAGATGAGGATCCCACTCCTTCATCGAGTGCTCAAACGTCTGATGCTAGGAATATTGTCGATACTGATGTGGTCCCCCTTATCGAGTCACAACAACCTCAAGATGATATACCTCTAGAGAGTGAAGATCCTGAAATTGCTTCTCAAAGGATTATGGATGATGTTCTTACTCCTCTGAGACAATTAAGGATATCAACTACTAATGAAGGTATACCACCTTTGGAGGAAATTGGTGCCAACTTACAGGATGATATTCCAGTTGAACCTGTTACTTCAACAAGAATTAATAGGATTCATCCAATAGATAATATCATCGGTGATCCAAATTCTCCTGTTCTGACTCGGAATCAATCTAAAGCTAGTACATCTACTCATTCAAGCTTGTATGCTGAAATGAACGAGACAGGGATTTCTAATCTATGTCTATATTCATGCTTTATCTCACAAATTGAACCTAAAAATGTTCAGATAGCTTTGAAGGAAAATTCGTGGGTCGAGGCAATGCAGGAAGAACTGTCTCAGTTCACAAAATTGCAAGTTTGGGAGTTGGTTGACTTACCTGTTGGAGAATATCCAATTGGAACTAGATGGGTATTTAAGTGCAAGAAAAACGATCGAGGAATCGTGATTCGCAATAAAGCTCGTCTAGTTGTCCAAGGTTTCAATCAACAAGAGGGGATTGATTACAATGAAGTGTTTGCGCCTGTGGCTAGGCTTGAAGCAATTAGGTTATTCTTAGCATTTGCAGCCTCTAAGAAAATAAAAGTATTTCAGCTGGATGTTAAAAGTGCCTTCTTGTATGGCAAAGTCAAAGAAACGGTGTATGTTTCTCAACCACCGGGATTTACTGATCCAAAGTATTCAGATAGAGTATATCGTCTCGATAAGGCTCTATATGGATTACATCAAGCTCCGAGAGCGTGGTATGAAACACTGTCTACTTATCTTCTTGAGAATGGCTTTACAAGAGGAAAAATTGACAGTACACTCTTTGTCAAATGGAAGAAGAGAGACTTTCTACTTGTTCAAGTATATGTGGATGACATCATCTTTGGGTCATCTGACGAAAAGATGTGTAGTGAATTTGAACGAGTTATGAAGAACAAGTTTGAAATGTCAGCGATGGGTGAATTGACATTTTTCTTAGGATTGCAAGTCGATCAAAAGAAAGATGGATATTTCATTCATCAGACTAAGTATACGAATGAGCTTCTAGAACGATTCAAAATGGAAGAATCTAGAATTTTTCATACTCCCATTCCAGAAGCTCATGGTATTGGGCCAGATACATCGAGTGATAGAGATGTGGATCCTACTCTTTATAGGGCCATGATTGGATCACTAATGTATCTTACAGCTTCCAGGCCTGATATAATGTTTGCAGTATGTGTCTGTGCAAGATATCAAGCTACTCCTAAAGAGTCTCACATGCAAGCTGTGAAACGAATTCTTCGTTACCTCAAAGGGAAACCGAAGCTGGGACTTTGGTATCCGACTGATGGAGACTTAGATTTTGTGGCTTACACTGATTCTGATTACGGAGGATGCAATCAGAATAGAAAGTCTACAACCGGTGGATGTCAATTCCTAGGAGGTAGACTGGTCTCTTGGCAATGCAAGAAGCAAACCTCAGTAGCCATTTCTACATGTGAAGCTGAGTATGTTGCAGCTGGCAGCTGTTGTTCCCAAGTTCTGTGGATACAACAACAATTGCTTGATTATGGGTTGAGTATAACAAATACTCCTATGATGATTGATAATGAATCAACGATCTCAATAACCAATAATCCGGTCAAGCACAGTAAAACTAAACATATTGATATTCGACATCACTTTATTAGAGACTGTGCTGAGAAGAACCTGATAAAGTTAGCTAAGGTTCCATCTGTGGATAATTTAGCAGACTTATACACCAAAGCGTTCGACAGAGCTCGATTCGAGAAATTGGTGCAACTAAATGGAATGAGAAATCCAGAGGATTAGTCTTCCATAGAGTTATTTTGTAATAATTAACTGTTCTTATTTATTAGTTTATGCCTATATTTTTTTTTTTTTTAAAAAAAAAAAAAAAAAAAAGGGAAAAGGGGGTAAGGCGTATGGCATTCATTTGCTTGTTACCGTTGGGGAATCGCCTCCGATAAAGGTTAAGTCTTTATCAACTGGGAAATTATAGTAAATTAGAGGAATTGGCTTAATAAATGTAGGTAAAAGTCTTAAGTTAGATGTGTTAGTAGATTCAAATTTGTTACATGAACTTTACATCTTTAAAACCAGGCCTTCACTTACCTTTATTTTAGTATACTCCTCTCTCCACACGATATAATCTGCTTGAAAAACTTTAGATCTAAACAGCTTCAGTATATGATGTACTGGTAGGCAATTTCTGCTTTGATTTCTGAGCATATAATAAGCTATAAATCTTCTGTGTGTTATCTCGTGTGATTTACTATATGACGTATGACATAAGTCTTAATTGATGAAAGATAGTCTGACCATACACTGTTATCAAGAATTTATGAAAATATGTCAAGACAAATAATAAGAATTATGGCTGTTAGTGAAATTACTGGTGTCTTTATTGTACTAAGTACAGAGCTGACTCCTTTAGTTTTGCCAATAGTTTCAAGCTTGGTTTGTCTATACTAAGGGATCTTCTGTTGTACTAAGTACAGAACTAGAACCACTAGTATCTACAAAACGAGTTTGATATTTGTCACATTTTCTCTAGGGTATGTCATATGCTTCGCAAAGAACATTATTTAGTGACCTCTACCTTGAAAGAAAAAGATACGGTGTTATGTGTTATTTTTGACTTCTCAGTATGTCATTTTTAAATCACATTAGGTAATACACATTCAAACAATAAAAGGTTTGCTTGGAAATCAGTGTAGACTTTGTTTATATGGATTATAATACCGGTAATCATCTTGAACTGTCTATGATATTTAAATCACTTCATTTTGAGGTGAATATTATATTTTGTGGAAATAGGTAACCAAGTTATACTCTTATAAATGTAAGTTGATAAATGGTTAAGTTGTGAGTTCTTATGTAACTTATTGTGAATTTCATAAGGTCTGCATACTAACAATCTTCTTAGACTTTTTACTCATAATTTGGTTCAGTTGTTTCCTTCTGATATGATCCCACTGTCGATAAATTTCTTAATGCCCTCGATTAGAATTTAATTTACTTTATTTTATTGTAATTTTATTTTAGTCAAAGTGTTTCATTAATACAAGGGTACTTGATACCAATGTTTATTATGAATCATTGTACGTTTATTTATTTCATTTTATCTTATTTCTTTTTTTTATTTTTATTTTTATTTTTTTATTATTATTATTTTTCTTATGTTTCTATTGTTCGTATTATTGCATCACAAGTGAAAGATCCTCAGATTTTAGACTTGTGCGCTTTTTCCAAGCAAGATACGTGAAAAATATTTTATTTTAGACTTGTGCGCTTTTTCCAAGCAAGATAAGTGAAAAATATTTTATTTTAGACTTGTTCGCTATTCAATAAGAAAAACAAGTGAAAGATCCTCAGATTTTAGACTTGTACGCAATTTGGACTTAAAAATTGACGTTTTGTAATTAAAATGTAATTTTTAGACAAAAATTGCGAGCCGAGAACAGTGCTGCGAGTTGACTGGGCTTGCGAGTTGAACTCAAACTCTGCGAGTTGAGTTCTGCGAGCTGAGTTCTGCGAGCCGAGTCAACAGGTATAAATACCTGCGAGCCTGCATACAACCCCACACAGTTCTGCGAATCCAAAATCAATTGCGAACCCACACAGTTGCGAACCGAGATTTATTCACTTCATTTCCAAAATTCTGTTGAGGATCGGATTTTTCAATTCCTAGATATTTTTCATCTTTACGTTGTGAACTTATTGAGGTAAAAAGCAACTAATTTTACCAAGTAATTAACCCACAATCGACATTTTTAATAAAATGAGGATTTTGGTATTTAAATTACAAAAATCATCAAAATTATAGATCATATAGACAAGAAACCTTAGGGTTTGTGTAAATCTGAGTCTATTGAACAAGATGACATGGCTTGATCATGTTATATCTCGCCAAATAAATTTGAAAAGATGATGTCATCTGGGCAGTTCATGCTGCGAGTTGAGATCCAGACTCAACTCGCAGCCCGCTCCTACGAGTCCACTTGCGAGTTGACTTGCGAGTCCAACCTGCGAGTTGACTTGCGAGTTGAACTCTGCGAGTTGAACTTGCGAGTTGAACTCTGCGAGTTGAACTTGCGAGTTGAACTCTGCGAGTTGAACTTGCTAGTTGAACTCTGCGAGTTGAATCTGCGAGTTGAACTTGCGCGTTGAATTTTGAGAGTTGACTTTTGCTGACTCTTGCGAGCTGACTTGAACTCTGCGAGTTGAACTTGCGAGTTGAATTCTGCGAGTTGACTTTTGTTGACTCTGCGAGCTGACATTTGAAAATTTTGAATTTTGAATTTTGAATTTACGAATTCTCGATTAATTAACTAATTAAGCGTTTATAAGTTAAAATTAATATACGGTTAGATGTGTCGACTTAAATGTAAACACATAAAATCGTATACTTTATATATAAGACTTATGACTTTCCGTAATAAGTAATATATTTGTGTAGCAGGTTTATTTGAAAGTTAGACTTATTGATTTAGTATATGTTGAACAACTATAATTGATAATTAAGTTTCACGACTTAATAGTTCAATTAGAAGTTGTAGATCATATAAGTTTATCAATATTTGTTAATCTAATTGTCTAACATTTGTGTAATTTGTGATATTACAGATATGGCTAGACTATTCGCTGCTCATCACAACGTGGTTGTTGATCTAGATATCAATGCACGAGGTGCATCCAGGGTCGCTCGGATTCTTACATTTCTGAGTCGATCAAGGATACAGTATGCCATTACAGAGTCACCTGCTCTTTCACAAGATATACTTACCCAGTTCTGGGCTAATATTGTATATGACACATCCGTGAATCCTCCGGTCATCCAGACGAGGATTAATGACCACCCGGTTATCTTCTCTGCCTCAGATCTGCGAAACATATTACAGTTAGGCACTGTAGAGCAGGAAGATGGACCGACCGAGTTTTCTTCAGATTTTCTTGAAGGTGCTCTAGGACGGATGGGGTATGTTGGACCCAAGAGAGGGCGTCAGTTCTTGAAGGCGCTCGTTTTTGGTGAGTGGAGGTTCTTATGGCATGTCCTTGTAACTATCTTTGGACCGAAGAAAGGAGGATATGATGAGCTTAGCTCTTCTCTATTATCGGCTGCACTGTCACTGGTTTACAATAAACCATACATTTTTTCAGACTATGTTTTTGGAGAATTTGTTAGACAAATCTTGGGAGGTGTCAGGTCTCAGTTTATGCTATATCCCAGATTTTGTATGCTTATCATTCGGGCTTCGATTCCTGACTTGCCAGACTTTCAAGCCGATTTAAAAGTTGATACCATCGGGCTGAGGGCTTACAATGCCATGTTTATGCACACCTCAAGAAGGTTTGAGATGCAACCACAGCCGACAGAGCTGTTTGGGTTCTTGATCCATCCCGATTATGTGACGCCACCAAATCATGGTTGGCTAGATGTTGATGTGGCCGAGGGTGCTCCTGAGCCACAAGAACTGATTGAGGAGGTTCTTATTCAAGCAAATCAGCAAAAGCAATAAGTTGATGTTGACATTGCAGCTGAAGTGGTGCAGCAAGTACTGGCTGAGAACGATGATGCCAATGATCCCATCATGCAGGATGTAGATCAGTATGTTGCTGAGGCACCAAGGTTTGAAAAACCATCTTCTGAGGCATCTGATGCTGTTGGGCCATCGGGCAGAGATGGAGAAGCTGCTTCGGCTTCTGAATCTGAGTCTGATGATGATGATGAGACTGGACCACCAGGGTTTGTCTCCGGTATCCCTGAAGGGATGATTCGTCAAGGATCAAAATTGATTATGGATCCGGCATTGAAGTTAAAGAGGAAAGCTGTTGATCAGGATCCTGATTTTGTTCTTGTCGAAGAAGATGAGGATGAAGAAGAAGAGGAGGAGGTGCTTATTACTCGACCTCGCAAGCTGCTCTGAGACAAACAGCTTCAACCTCTGCAGCTCATCTACAATCAAGTTCTACGCCCTCAGAGGCTGAAATGATTGCTGCTTTGGTTCGCCCGTCTTCGCACCCAACCACCAAATCTAGCAGGGTTGCGGCGCGTCTATTAACCGATGTTGCTACCGAGATAGCGAAGAAAATGCAACCGCCTGCTCCCACACCACCAACAACAACTTCTGATGCTCCATCCACCTCACCTATGACTGATGCTGAACGCATTACACAATTGGAGTCTAGGGTTAGAGAATTGCAAGTAGTGGCTAACACTTTTGCTAATCAGCTTCTACAACTGTCCGACAATGTCACTACACAGAATAACGCTTACTCACTACTCATCAAGACAAATAGTAATCTGATAGATGATGTAGCTGATAAGCAAAGACAAATTGACAGACTTGATCACCTGGTCATCAGCCTTCTGAAGGACAAGCCATCTCAAGGGGAGGTATTGATATATCAAGAGTCCTGCAAGGAAGATGATTTGGCGAAGAAGAATAAGAATGATGAAGATGATGATCCCTCAGCTCAGAAGGATAGTGAGCTGGCCGGTCCTTCAACGACTGGTCAGCAGACTACATTTCAGGGGGAGTCTGCTGAAGCAAGTGGTAGTGGAGTTGGTGCTGGTACTGCGAAGGGTGGAGCTGAAGAAGGTGACACTTGTATTAATATAGACTGATTGTAATTATTAATACATTGTAACTTTGAATTACTTTGTAATATAATTCTGCAATTAAGATGTTTAAACTTGAATGTTTAAAATGTTATAATTATGAATGTTCGTATATTATAAACCTTTTGTAATTCTAGATTGACTATGATCGATAAAAGAATTATAGGATCATATAATATATGATGTTCGCATATTATAAGACTTATTCAAATTTTAGATCGATTATCATAATCGATGAAAGATTTGAATAAGTATATATATATAACATATTTTAAATACACAAAGGGATTAATAAGAAAAATCTTAGATTGATTCAGGGAAATCAATGAAAGAACTTATGATATTAATCTATTTGTGTATGTATTTCTATAGGTCATGAAATGTTGAACTTATCAGATTTGAAAGCAACATGCCAGATGAATTAGATGAGGACACTGACTTTGACCTTGAGGAAGGAGAGTTTGTACCTCCTGAAGATTAGACTTTCATTGTTAATGATGGGGCAGACGAATGTGTAGATCTTGACGCTGATGTTGTTGAACACATTGTAAGCCCATCTACAACTAAAGTGGTCATCCAGGAAGAAGATGGAGAAAGGGTTGTTGAGTTAGATGAAAATCTAGATGACTCAACCAGTTCTGAATCAGAAGATGACCTTCCAGAAAAACTCAGAAATAATCCCATGTTTAGACCTCTGAAAAGGAGAAAGCAAAAGGTTGGGATGTCTGAAGTAGATATAACTGGAAAGAAAGCTCCAAGGAAGGGGATCATCGGCTGGTATTTTGATTCTGACTTGAAACTTTTCGCTATCAAAAGATTTGACGGAGTTCAATATTTCGATAAGAAGCTTAAAGTATTCAGTTCGCTTCCTCGATTTGAAATTCGAGACTTGGCACGCTTAGAACTGATAAATCCCAGTAATGATCCCTACGCAACGTATGTTGAGAGAATCATTCGGACTGAGGGTAGATCAATGAAGTTTGAGAAGATTAAGCCAAGAGTCGGAAAGACGATCAAATTAAAGGAACGAAGTCAGAGAACTGGCCGAAGATTAAGGAAGAAAACTTATCCAGCTGTCAAGTGCATACAGCAGATACCACTGAAGACAATGCCACAGAATATTCTGGGAAATCTTCTGAACTGGCACGTGGACTCAGAGACTGGTGAAGCTGTCATGGTTGAAGCTGATGATGAAGTCGAAGGAGGAGAAAGAGTAATTCTAACAGTCTATGACCATCGACACCTGATGAATCTGTCGAGGAAGGACCTGTTGAAGTTAAACGAAAACAGGATCTTAACGACTGAAGCATGGGGTGATCTTGCAAGAGATTATCAATTAATGGTGAAGACTTGTATTAGAATGAAGATTCATATGGGCAGTAGTATTTACAAGTAAAGACCAAAGACAAAGTTGAAGATAACGACACTAGAGCTATTGTCAAGGGGGAGTCTGTTGGGACATGTTATTGTGACAATAGATCTAGCTTGTAATAGGACTAGTGTATTTATTATCAAACTTGTATAAATTGGTTTAGACTTGTAAATATATGATATTAACTTGTTATTATTATTTGTTAAATGTTATTAGACAAATATCGATTTTAAGTTAAAGTCTGAATCGCGAATTGAGAAGTCAACTCGCAGGTCAACAGACTTGCGAGTTGAGATCTCAACTCGCAGTCCAATCTGGACTCGCAGCTCTCAGCTGCGAGTTAAGATCTGGGCTCGCTGTAAACTGGACTCGCAGGTCTTACCTGCGAGTTGAGTTTTGGGCTCGCAGCTTTCTCGGTTCGCAGGACCTACCTGCGAGCTGAGATGTGGGCTCGCAGTCCATCTGGACTCGCAGGCCCATGGGTTGCGAGTTGAGTCAACTCGCAAGGCCCATGGCCTGCGAGTTGAACCAGATATAAATATTTTAATGCTGCTCATTATTAGAGAGGATCTAGAAATCCGTGCTATAATTACACACACCAAATATTTAAATATTCTCTCCTCGAAATTCGTGCTGATATAAAGGCTATCATTGAATAGGCTCGGTTTTGATTGTTTAACACTAGTTGATATCAAAACGAAGCTTGTTAATTGATAGATTAGTTATATAAGCCTAAAACCTTAAGTATTGAGGGATTCCGTACCTCAATACCTAAAAGATAAAGCGGCCATTAAAAGGTTTACATGCGTTAATTTTTTCGGTCAATAACATGTCGCATTTTAAGCGAAAATAAGAAAATAGTGGTACATCATGTTTCAAATCAGTATCATTATAAGTGACAATTCTCAATAGGATTTGAAACTTGATCCTAAACTTACACGGAAAGAAAATGGGTAGGGTTGGCAATTTTTGACACGACCCAAAACACGACCGGAGACCGACTCAAAAATTAGCATGTTTGGGTAGACGTTTTTGACCCGCCAACCTGCCAACCCGAAACTCGACAACCTGATATTTTTTTTAGGTCGTGTTGGGGTCACCTGTTAGGTTATGCGGGTCATGTCCCGAATCAACTTGTTAACTCGCAAATTTTAACCCACTTGACACAAAATCTACCGGCTAACTTAAAATCAACCCCAAACCGGTCAACCCGTTTACATAAGTGGGTTATGCGGGTCATGTCCGAACTAATTGCTTTCGGCCTACCAATTCATTTATAAAAACATTTCGAGTTAGGGTTGAGAATTAAATTTTGACCCGCCATATAGAACCTTGCTAATTCGACCCCACTTAAATGGTGTCCCATAATTTTATAAAAATTGAAAGTTGTACAAATTAAGTTACAAGTATTTCATATAGACTTTAAATAAGAAATTGAATAAATGAGGGTTACAAAGAAATAATAATTAATTGTTTAAGTGATTGTACTTTGTTCATTAAATGTTGTAAGAGTGTAGAAAAGAAATATATGTTGTGTCCCTTTTTTAAGTGATTTAAGACTTTTGATGTAAATAGTTTCTATAATAGTATAGATAAAAAAATTCCAATATCTTTTTGTAAGATTTTTTATGAATACATCCAACTCTTTATATATTAATATAAAGTATATCTACAATTTGTATGTAATATTCATTTTCATCAATAATAAAACAACCATACCTGACATTTTAATGTCCATTAATACGTTAGTTACATTTTAATGTCCATTAATACGTTAGTTACATCAGTTACAAGACCTGAGAGTGGCAAAGGAGCAAACCAAATCAAAAGTTTGCAAAGACCCGGAGATACAAGATGGAGTTCACATTATCGATCAATACGTAGCTTGTTAAAATTGTATGGTCCTGCCATTATAGTGCTATGTGACATTGCTATTAATGGGTCTACTACTTCTCAAAAAGGTGATGCTTCTTTTGCTTTTACACACTTATTGTCATTTGATTTTGTTATTGGTATGCATTAGATGAAGAAGATAATGAAAAAAACTGACAAGCCTTGTCAAGCTTTTCAACGTAATCTCAAGATATAGTTAACGCTTTGAGTTCGGTTTCCACAACAAAGATGTTGATCCAAAATCAAAGAGATCAAGGATGGGAAATACTTTTGAATAAAGTTGTTGTCTTTTGTGAGGCTAATAGCATTCGAGTTCCTAAAATGACGTGAACTTATAAAGATATAGTTCGGTCTCGTTCGGAAAAAGACAATGTAACTGTTGAACATCATTATCGAGTTGATGTTTTCATTGGTGTTATTGATAGTCAATTGCATGAGTTGAACTCTAAATTCAATGAGTCTGTGACAGAACTTCTTCTACTCAGTGTTGCTTTGGACCCAAGAAAACCCTTAAATAAAAATGATATCTGTAAATTGACAAAAACTTTCTATCCCTAACACTTTATAGATAAAGAAAATATTCAACTAAAACTTGAGTTGCAACATTATGAGCTAGATGTGCCTAATCATCCATATTTTAAAAAAGGTTCGTACGATTGTCGAGTTATGTAGAAGCCTATAAGAAACTGAGAGGTCGAAAGTGTGTCCCATGCTTAATAGATTGATTCGTCTTAAATTAACTCTTCCAGTTTCAACCGCAACAAGTGAAAGAGCTTTCTCAGCAATGAAAATTGTGAAAATAAGACTTCGTAGTAGCATGAGTGACGACTTTCTTAAAAGTTTTTTGAGTCTTTTCATTGAGAGGGATATTTTGACAAAAAACGTAGACGCGTTCGACTTCAAATGCCCAATGTACAATTTTTTAAAGAATTTAACTTCTAGTGTATGTTTTATCAATATTTAACTTATGTTGATGCTTTATCTATTTCATTACTACTGATAGGTCACTCAATGAGAAAATGGATGGCGTGAGCAGAACTTAGCTAATTTCTTGAAGATTAACTATTTAGTACTATAACTCATACGTTTTTTATATTTTAAAACAGTTATTGTTGTTCAATTTTTTCCTTAATAATAATACATTATTATGTGCGAATAAAACTTTTATTGGTGATATTTAATTATTGAGTAAGCCCCTTATATTCAAATCCTGGCTTTGCCCCTGTAGCCGAGGATGTTGCTTGTGACTTATCATTTTCACAGGCCACCCCTTATGATCATGATTATTCGACTTATCATGCAGACGATCCAAATATTGAACATAATGGGGAAGAACGTGTTAATCCACAAAAGTCATTTGACCATCCGTTTGAAAATTATATAGATTTTAACAATGAGCAAGAAACAGATGAGGAGAGGGAAGAAACTGACAACCCACTACCATAACCAAAAAAGCGCGAAGATAAATTTTGAAATATGTCATCACTTTTATCATAAAATAAACAGGATAGTATAAAACGGCCGGTTACCATGTATGAACCCTCTTACCGGGTAAAACTTGGACAACTTTTTGAAAGTAAGAAGGACTTGAAGCTTTAGTTGGAAACCCAAGTGTCTCGAAGAAGGTTTTACAAATAAGTTAAAGCATTCAGACAAGCTTTGGTATGTTGTAAAATGTGTCTTGGCTAATTGTGATTAGAAATTAAGTGCACGCAAAATCTTGCAAACCGAGAACTTCTAAGTTAGGGACGTTCACACATGTTCTTGTTATAGCTCAAACAAGAGAGTGCTTAGTCACATATTAAAAGTGTTGATGACTGAGGAAGGATGTGTATTAAAGGCAACGACATGCAACTTGACATGACTGCGCATTTCAGAATTAATCTTACATACAACTGAGCTTAGAGGGAAAGTGTTATGTCATAGAGTTGTTGAGAGGTACTCCCCGAGAATCATTTCAACTGTTTCCCCTTTAATTATACAACCTGAAGCTGACAAACCTTGGGAGCATTAGAAATGTGCTCACAGATGAGAAAGATAGATTTTTAATGTATTACATGCTCATTGGTACAACAGTAAGTAACTATATTTTTATTTCCACGGTCACACACATACATATTATACTACAATTGATATATTTTAAAATTTACTATCCTTGCATATATGTATCATAGATGTGACACATTTGAAGGGGATTATGAGATCAGGCGGAAGAATTGGATGCCCGAAATTGGAATATCGGGGCTAGGTGCATGACCTATGAGCAAGAGCTGAGGATTGCAAAAAGATCTATTCCCGTAAAAATCAATGATAGGATTCGCTTCTGGAGGAAAATAGCAACTAGTCTAAAACAATGGGCTAAGTCATGGATCAAGTGGAAGTACTTACAACCAACAGGGGATACTTTGATCTAACCTACGTCTTTACGATATAGAGACATCCTAGAAGCACGTTATTAGAATTAGAATATATCTCAGATATATATAACAAAATGTATTGGGACGTAGAAAAAGGAAAAACCTTTATAGATTTTTTCACCAACGTCTCAAAATTTTGTACCATGCATTTAGTATATATAAACTTATCCTCGTATTTATGGAACCATGATTTCATTTTTTGAAGTAAATGGCCATTACTTCACTATTAGGCTTATACCAATGTTCATACAGGAAATTAATGTAGTTGTAGGCATGAATTTGTTATTAGAAATTCGAGCTCACATAGTTTGCTTCGACAAGATCGTTCGAACACCCCTCCAAGGCGGACAAACTCTTGTTGTACACGGAGAGACCTGGAAGGAGTCTACAGATTGTGTCATGTATGGAGATTTGCAAGTATCTGAAGAAGAAGTACCTTGCATTCTTAGCTCATGTTGAGGAAAAGAAAACATATGAGAAGTGTATCTAAGATATCCCCGTGATACGGGAATAAATATTGTCGGATGATCTACCTGGACTTCCCCAGTCGAGACAAGTTAAATTCCGAATTGACCTAATTCCTAGAGCAGCACCTGTAGCTAAAGCAATGTACCACTTAGCACCATCCAAAATGCAGGAGCTTCAGATTAACTTCAGGAACTTCTTGACAAAGGATTCACTATGCCAAGTTTTTCGCCACGGGAAGCTCTAGCGTTATTCGTTAAAAAAGAAGGACAAAAGGTTTGTTTAGGGATTTCAACATGAGGCTTTCAATTGTTAAAGCATAGGTTGTGCAACGCGCAAATACTGGCATTGCCAGAAGGAACAAACAATTTTGTAGTGTATTGTGACGCATCACACAACGACTTGGGTTGCATCTTAATGTAGAACGACAATGTTATTGCATATGCTTCAAGGCAACTTAAGGTTAACGAAAAGAACTATACAACTCACAACTTAGAATTAGGGGCCATAGTTTTTGCCCTTAATAATTGGAGACACTATTTTCATGGTACAAAGTGCACTGTTATACTGACGACAAAAGCCTCCAACACATCCTCAATCAGAAAAGGCTCAATATGAGGCAGAGAAGATGGGTGGAATTACTTAGTGACTAAGATTGCGAGATACGATACCACCTAGGCAAGGCCAACGTGGTGGCTGATGCATTGAGCATGAAGGAAAGAGTGAAACCTTCACGAGTGCGAGCATTAAGGGTGCTTGTTTACATAAGTTTAAAGACTCAAATCCTCGATGCTCAGGGCGAACTGTTGAGAAAGGAGAATTTAAAGAGCGATATTGTGCATAACTTAGATCAGAGATTTGAGACTAAGTCTTATGGAATACATTATTTCACATTATTGCGTGAATTATTTAACTATCTTATAAAATGCCAAGAATCGAACTTCATGATGAGTTACGAAAATTATGTAAATATATGTTGAAAAAGTTTTACTTTGACAAATTAATATTAATTGTGAATCTATCTAAATAGATAATAAATCTTAACCTAAACCATATTACTCAATTTTAAACCCTTCCAAAATAATCCTTATTCTTTTACATATTTATAAAGTTATAAATAAACTAGTCAAATTTTATAAAAATAAAAACAATATTTATAACCATTTCAACACTCAAGAAAAATCATTCAATTCCCTCCTCTACCACTCCAAAAATCTGCCTCCCCTTTGTTCTCCCAATACACTCATCATTGCCTTCATTTTCACATTCAATTCTCTTTAATTTCTCTCCACTCATACTCCCTAAACTCTCTCAACTCCAACCTTATCCCACGAAATTTTGGAGAGATTTTGAAGGTTTTTGAAGCATCATATCAAGCCAAGGTGATAATCATATGACCATTAATGATCCTTATCATGTTCTTTACAAGTTTAGTCATCTTCTTCTTCTATTTTCGATTTTTAAAGCATGCACGTGCTAGAAAATCACCTTTGATCATAATGTTTATAGATTTTCACCAAAAACATGTTACATGTGATGAAAATGATGATAATCCATGATCAAATCCAAGTTAAGATCAAAGGATTGATACATGCAATCCCTAACAAAGTTTTTGATGGTTAAAATAAGTTTCTCATCAGATTATGCTTATATTAAAATTGGTAAGTCATAATCTAAGCCAAAGAGACTAAAGTAATTGGAAGAAACAAAGTTTAAACATATTTTCTTGAGTTCGTTTTTGTTCAGCAATCTAGCAGATTGCAACACTAGACTTAGAGCATAACTCACTCATTTCTTAACCAACTTAAGTAAGATTTTGTCTGAAATTTATATTTTTGAATTGGTTTTCGAACCCAAGTGGTTTCGCTAAAGAAATCTAAGTTTTCGACCTCCAAACAACCATCACAAGACAAGTGGTTCGACAATTATACTTGTTGTGATAGCTGGTCTTGTGAAAATGGTTTGAGGGACTTAAGTATGTAACATCCTATTTTGCAGTCTGGTAATTTCTATTATTTTAATCGATTATTTAATATTATGTGTTTCGTAGTGAAACGTAGATAAATAATCCCTTTGACTTATTGTGACTAGTAAAATATTAGTTGATTCAAAATTTGTAAGTTTTTGATTTTCTGCGACACAAGGGTTGTGTCGCAGGTTGTTTGTGCGACACAATGGTTGTGTCGCAGGACTGTGTCGCAAAACGGGCTGAACTGAAATTAAGTAAGGAGCTTAAGTGTAATTGTAAGATTAAATATATATACACACCGTCTAAGCCTTCAAAATCATTTCCAGAACATTTCTAAACCTTTAAACTCGTTTTAGAGAGAGAATTAGAGTGAAGAAAAGAAAAGTTGGGTTTTGAATCATATTTGAGCTAATTAGCTTTGAATCCGAGGTAAGGTTCCGATTATTATGTGTTGTTATTGTTTATAAGCGAATTGCATGGATTGATATAGGTTAATTTGAGTATTACATGTTTGAATTCGTGAATTTCGAATCTGGGAACTGGTCTGTTCATCATTGCGACACAAGGTTTGTGTCGCAGGTTGTGTCGCATGAATGTTCTGCGACACAGTTGTTATGTCGCTAAAGGCGGCCATTTTGAGTATTGCGACACAATGTTAGTGTTGCAGGTTTCTGTTGTGCGACACAGTGGTAGTGTCGCAAGGGTTTGTGGTGCGACACAATGGTTGTGTCGCTAAGTTTATAAAAGAGATTTTGTTTTGCAAATTTTGAAAATGCGTAAGTGTTTTTGAGACGCGGTTTTGTGAAAATATCACTAACTCGGATTTAGTTGAAATTCGCATAGTCAATTGGAAACGACCTAGTAATCAAGACTATTTTCTAATAGCCTAGGCAGTTTTTGGCCATCCGGGGTCATCTAGGACCCGAAAATGGCATTTTTTCAGTTTTAAGTGGCATTGCGGACTTTTTCTGAGCTTATTTCTGATTGAACTTTTGTTTGCCTAGACTTCAGGGATTACCTGATTGGATAATTAGACTATAATGATATTTATGGAACGAACTTCTGATTTGTATTTGATTTTCTGTTTCAGATCAACGTAAGACTCAGTGATATAAGAATACTGAGTGTGCAGACATCAGAGGTATCGGTGAGTGGATTCGGAACTCATCATTTGATTTAGTTGTAACTATGTGGTTACAACAAGTAAACGTAGATGTGTATTAGACTGTTTAGTCTTGATTATTGATTATTGATCTACGTGATATGTGAACTATGTGTACTATGTTATTGAGGTCAACGTGTAGTTGGACTTCTGGTTATTATGTGTTTTACACAGGTTTTGATTCATTTGTTGTGTTTGAGACCTGTGTATGTGTTTAATAACCAGTAGTTATCGGTCTATTCTGTATTGGCCATACGGATTGACGGTAAGTGTTCTTGGGGGAATCCCCGGGTATTATGATATCCCCAGAGCCACCGATCCTCATTGAATTATGTGTGTTTACGATTATTTGGTGTAAACAACTTGTTATGCTAAGTTGAATGGAGTGTGATGAATCTATTCACTTAGCTTCGTGCTAACCCCTCAGTTTACTTCCTGCAGGATATGTTTCGATTAAATGTGGGTGCAGGAGGTGATTGGTTGATCAGGGAATGTTTGACTGCGCTCTTGGTCTTTGATATGTTTTTTGTAATAAACCTTGTTTTGTAAATTTTATAATACCCCGTCTTTTGTAGTTTTAAACAGTTTAAATATTGTGTAAATATTGAAAAATGTAAACTGTTTATGTATAATGTTTAATATATAATAAGGTAATGTATTTAAAATTCATGCTTCCGAGTTTATTAATATTATATTCTTATATAGAATGAGGGGTGTTATAAAGTATCTCCATAAATTTTGAAATTTGGTCTAAAAGTCTCCTAACATAGAAAATAAGTTGGGTAAAATGATATGGGTCAAAAGAATTTTGAAATTTAGAACATCTTTAAAAGTATCTCCATAAATTATGCCTTAAAATATGAGAATCTTATAAAACTATGTTCTACTTATCCAAATGACTTGAAATTTTTACACAAACCCCAAAATGATTAGAAATTGTTATGGTTAAATTTTCATGCATTTTCATGATCGTTTACTATGTAATCATATTTTTGAACTATTTTAAAGCTTAAATTATAAAAAAATAAAAAAAAATGTTATAAGTGTCCAAACAGCCTCAAATTACAAGAAGCTAATGTTCCATGTGAGGTTATAAAAATAAAGTTTGGTCAAATTTGGAACTGATTTGGCATATTTTTGAATTTATGAGCATTAAAATTCACCATAAATCTCATTTGTTATATAAAAAATGCAACTAATATAACAAGATGTTATTTGTAAATACCCAATATATACTTTATTGGGACTGAATTTTTGGAAGCATGTATAAGATTGATAAAATACTAAATTAAATTATTCATGTGGCATTTTATAATAGTATAGTTATCTAAGTAATACTTGGAACATTGAGTTTTAGGTACAAATCTTACTAGTTTCTTTAACGATTCGCTGGACCATAGTAGGGTTTGGGCGTTCAAATTCTAATTGTTGAAAAATTATGGTTGTCTACGCGAATCATTGTGAGTTTTAGACTGCCCCGTTTTACTATTTACGCATTTTTTGGGGAAAAGCATGTTACTTTTTTACAAACTGGTTGTACTGTTTTATGGAACTGTTAAATCTTGCAATGTAATACTTATGTATTTTGGTATGTATGCTAATGTTAGATGTTTGAGTAACAATCGTGCTTAAGTCCCCGTAATTTCTTACACTGTTTATTAACTCATTATTGAGCCGTCAGTATATTATGGATAACGCTTTTTTGTTTGACACCCACTTACACTGAAACGTGAGTGCATGATTACCACACTTTTATTGATGATATTGATAGATCATGTAGCTTAGGGCGTCTCAGTCATTAGGTTAGGTAGTGGCCTCAATTACGTTTACATTTATGTATACAATCTACCTTGTGCATTAAAAGCAACCGGTTATTCATTTGTTATGCGGATCGAACTAATGATTAATTTAAAACTTTTTGTTTTGTTTTCAAAGATAAAACCGGTGAAACTCACCAACTATTTCAATAGTTGACTCGCTCATTTTATCATGCTTTTTAGGATCAGGTTAGTAGGATGGCACCTAGGAAGACAATCGTAGCAGTATCCGCATGTGTTTTTGTTTTTGGAATTGTATAAACTTTTGAAAAAATAAAATGTTAAGACTCACTGTAATTTGTAATTTTTATTAATTCTATGGTTGGTGTAATCTGTTACCTAATGCTATGCAACCTTGAGCTGTGGCACCTCGTGTTTCCGCTTTAGCGGGGTGTGACATACTCAATGTTTTCCAATTGTACATTTGAGTCACCTTTAAATGTATTGTAATGAAAACACTTATGTTCTTTAATATTTTACAATATTCCTTCTTTTTATTAATTAAGTTTTTGAATTTTCAGCCAACATAAAATGAGATTGTATTTATTAGAATATGTGAAATAAGGTGATGACAATCTTATCTTAAGGTTTGTAGAAATTTTAAAAATCCCAAAAAGCTCAAAAAATCATACTGAAAACGGATAAAAAAATAAGACAATTTACACAAAAAAACTACAATCCCGAAAGCGACCAACCTATGAACTTGGAAACGACCAGGCTACGATCTGCAAATTGCAATTTACGTTTGGAGGGTAGTTTTTGACAGTTTTTTTGGATATATTTATATTCGGTATTTTTTTAAAGTATTTTGGTTAATATCCCTACATACAACTACTAGACTAGAAGACAATAGGTTAAGCAAAAGATACAAATAAATTGTGATTAATTATTATATTTACCGGCGATGATGTAGTATTAAAATTATGAATATCATAATGATAAAAGGAGATTCTCAAACTATTTATCCTTTTACATATCAAAAGTTTTAAGGTCTAACTATTTGACTGTTTATTAATAATTTTGCACTGTTTAAATAAAATGGATAATTTATTTATTCATTTATTAAATACATATTTTTTATTGGGAGTTATTGAATAAACATTTTTACATTAAAAATGATAAATATTTTTATAAATATGAAAATAAGTCATTAAAGAATTAATGTAAAATAGGAAAAATCAAGTATTATCTTTAGAGTTACATTTAGCATTGTCCTATATTGAAAACTAGGGGTGGGCATGGGACGAGTGTGAGCGGATATAGACAAGAACCGCTCCATTACCAATATTTCGATTAATACACATTTCTTAATCGTTCGGTTCGGTTAGTAAATTGATTGGTTAATTCGATTAATTTGGTTAACGTCGCAATATAATACGGTTAATTCGGTTAACCATTTATTGCTTACAATTATTTTGCGAATGACCACATATCTTTTTTGAGATGGTTAACAAAGTAGAAACAACAACTTTATTTTAAACATATAAGTTTACATATATTAAATAAACTTCTTACAAGTAATAAAAGAAAGAGAGATTACTAAGAGATTTCAACGACTAGACAACGACCTCCTTACAAGCACAATCAACTAAAAGGATAAATGTACAAACATCAAAACATGCTATGTTTTTCATAATTTTACATCACGCGCATATGAAATATATACATATATCAAATGCTGAAAAATATACTGATATACAATAAAACTCTCAATCACACACAATAATACACTCATACATCTGTTTTCATCTACTATTAGGAACCATCAAACAATAATGAAACCAATTATATCCTTTAACCCATGATTTTAGAAACTAAACTTTCAGTTACTTAGGAAATTATTTCTTAATATTCTTTTAATTGCAAAACAGTTTCAAAATATTCGTTTTGACAATAATATAATATGAATATAAATATTTTTAAGGCATAAATTATGAGTGGGGCGAGACGATTAAAATTGAGGTGGGTACTCTTTATTTTCATAACCGAAACACTTTGGTTAATCTAAATATGATAACCAAACTACCGATTATACATATGATTAATTAATTCGATTCTCTTTTCGCAATTAACATAATTATATTCAATTCTTTATCTTTATATATATATATATAATTAAAAGAGGATAAAATGGAGGGATCTGAGCCCATTCATTGTTTTTCACCATTTGTGATCCGACGATCTTAATTTCTTTTGCATAATTACACTTTTGGTCCCTTAAATATTTGATGTATTTATTTAAATTCAAAAAATAGACCAAATAATTCATTCATTTATAAAAATTAAAGAGTCTATAAACTATATAAAAAATTGGTTATGATATTTTATTCATTTTATTAAAATTAAATTCGTCCCGCGTTATAGCGAGTCTATAAACTATATAAAAAAATCAATTTCAATATTCAATTTATTTATATAAATTAATTTCCTCACGCATTATTGCAGAATGATAACATAATATTCAATATAATTATATTCAATTAATTCAATTTTTATCATCCCTTTTCAAAACCCATATATATATATATATATTCAAAGGTAACAAGTTTGGCCCAATTTTATACTTATAATTATTATCGTTATCTTATATATTTATATTTGTATTATATTATATTTATATTATATAGGGGAAGGATCTATAGGGAAACTCTAAAAGTTGAAGAAGGAGGGAAGCAAATCTTAGCCCTTGATTTTTTTTATTAAAAAACGTTTTTAACATTCATTGGTGATGAATGTTAAATCTTAAATCTTTTTGTAATTTTTAAAATTCATTTATGATGAAATCAATGGTTGAGATTTACTTCCCTATTTCTCTAATTTTTTTACTTCCGATTCCCACCCTTTATTATATTATTATTATTATTATTATATTTATAATTTATAATTTATAATTATTATATATGCGAAGCGCATCCCCCGCCCTTGTTTTAACTATATCTACACGTTCACTTCCCCTGCATTCGGGCCCTTACACATTCGTATACACACACGCCAAATTCAAAACCCTAGCTGTCTCCGAGCTCTTAGTCATCATCGTATCGCATCAATGGCTCACAAAACCGAATTCGTTGATTCTCCTCATCATGCTCAGAACTCTAGAGGTTATTCAATCAACATTTTTTATATCTTTCAAATTTGTTTACTCTTGTGTGTAGAAATTCAGGCGGGTACGACTTACGAATGTATTTAGGGGTTTAAATATATTTATATTCTAATGTTATTGTTTTTTTCTTTTTTACTTATTTACTGTCATTTTCTGGCTATTTTGCGTACAAAATGTCTGCTTGAGTAGTCTGCTGTCTGCACATGAAAAATATTTACCGTTATTTTGGTTAAGCTGTTAATTTGAAATTAAAAAATGTGTCGAAGTTAACTTTCAACCAGATAGTCATTTAAAATATATACTGTAAAAATTAGAACAAAAGTTGATTATGTGCCAAAAGCCTTTTAGAAAGCTCTTAACGATTATAAAATCCACTAACAACATCATTTGCTGATGTTAAATTGCATTTATATTAATATTAATATTATTTATGTGAAGAATCTATGTGTATGTTGCTGTTTGAGTAATGCCTCAAACTAACTGAAGTGTAGCAAACTAGTGATGTTCACAGAGTTTTATATATGGTTGGCAATATGGAAGCCGTGATCAGACTGTTTATCTCCTGTTCTTTCTTATGACATCTAATCTAGTTACTTAAAAGATTCACATTCTATTACTGCATCTCTAATATTCGGGTGGATGATCTTATCAGGCTTTCACTGTTTAATTGTTTAGATGGGCAAAGGTCTGACAGTTCAATTCCGCTTTCACCACAGTGGCTTCTGCCGAAACCTGGGGAGAGTAAGACTGGAACTATATCTGGGGTGTGTGACCTTTTTTTAAATATGCTAATCTAACTTGTTAAAGATTATAGCTTTGTTAGCTTATAATTTTTCTACTCTTATATATGTTAAATGCAGGAGATGCACACAAGTGCTTGTCCAGCTTTTGCCAGTTGTCCTGGTCTTGTGAAGTCACAAGGAAACCTTGATCCGATCAATGATATCCAGAAAAAGGACGTCTTTCGTCCTTCCGTGCTTGATAATCGTGAACGGTGGCGTGACGAGGAAAGAGAAACAAATTCGTCTGCTCGCAAGGACAGGTGGCGGGAGGGTGATAAAGAGTCCGGGGACACCCGCAAGATGGACCGATGGAGCGACAACTCCTCTGGAAAATACCGTGCACAATCTGAAAGATTGGCCGATTCAGGAAACAAGGATCAAAGTCATGAGCAGCATCGTGAGAACAAATGGAGCACAAGTTGGGGCCGGGATAATAAGGAAATGGATAGTCCACGTGAGAAGTGGGCTGATTCTGGAAAAGATGAGTGGGATACGGACCATCCTCGACCATGGAGGTCTAGTTCTGCTCTTAATCGAGGAAAAGTCGAGCAGCCTTCTTACCAAAGCCCAGCATCCAACAAGCTTTCTCCTATGGGGGTCCATGGTCGGGGATGTGGTGAAAATCATAATCTAACATTTTCTATTGGTAGGGGAAGGGGTGCACTGGAAGGGAATCTGGTTAATAAAAATACCTCCATATATTTACACTCACTAACATCGCTTTCTGAAAAGATCGATCAATGTCACAAGGAATCTTCACTTGTGAGATATAGCAGGGTAAAGCTGATTGATGTTTACAGGATGACTGATGTGAGATCCAGTGAAAGGGTTGCGTTAGTGTCATCTCTTACACAGGAAGATCCATTGGAGCCTCTTGCACTTATTTCACCTACCCCTGAGGAATTGGTAAGTTCAACGATCATTACTTTTCGATTAGAGGTCGCAAGATTCGTGGGTCAGCGGGTTGGGTAAAGATACAAACGGGTCCAAGTTGAAATTGCCACTTTTTGTTCAAAAGTTTATACTTTTTTATGAATAAAATCAATGTGTTAGTTGTTATTACAAACACTTTATTATCACAATAATAATCCGTGTATTTTGAAGAAAACGATTTAGGAGGTTGTGCTCATTAAGCTCAACTTTCTGCGACCTTCAACCTGTTAGGCCATCTGCTCATTTGAGTCGTTCCCCTTGGGCTGTTTTTATGACCTGTTTTGATTATAAAAGACAACCATAATCAACCCAATCATAAGTAAACAGGTCTATATTGGCACCTCTACTTTTGGTTGATTATGTAGTAGTGTAATTAGATTAACATCTTATTCTTTGGCAGTTTATATTAATGGGCATTGACAAAGGGGACATCCTAAGTAGTGGTGTCATTACAAAAGATGGATCATTTGGGCGTAACACGGGTGAAGTTCAGTCAAGTAGAACCAAGCTTGGTACTATGATCTTTCTCTTGAATTTATCCAAATACTGGTGTATAGATTGTGATACTAATGTTGTTGGATATGGCTTTTCTAAGCAGGGAGTAAAGAAGATCTACGGCTTGCTGATGACAATTATAAAGACAGGACCGCTGATGGTTTTAAAGGTAATTGTTCAGATATATCTAGAAGTGGAATATGATTTCTAACTAAATTTCTTTTTCATCCTTTAAGGCTTGGTGTATGATTATATTTATTGTTTTTAATTTGCAGAAGCGAAATATGGTGCTTCTTATGCAAGGAATAATGATGTGGGAATTGCTATAGAATCCAGAGTGCAAGGAACGTCAGTTCAGCCCGCGGCAACTTGGTGGTCTCAGCCTCAAAAGGATATAACTAATGAATGGAATGGCCATTCTGTAAATCCTTACTCCAAAGGCGAGGGTACCGTTATTAGAAGGCAGCCATCTGGAGATTTAGACAGAGAACAAGATACAAGGATACAGTCAGTTTCCCAGCCGTCTCCTGAAGACCTTGTTCTCTTTTACAAAGATCCTCAGGGTTCTGTTCAAGGTCCTTTTACTGGTACTGATATCATTGGCTGGTTTGAGGCTGGTTATTTTGGGATAGATTTATTAGTTCGTCTTGCCAATGCACCACATGATTCACCATGGAGTTTACTTGGGGATTTCATGCCTCATCTGCGTGCCAAGGTCAGACCCCCACCTGGTTTCAGTGCAGCAAAACAAAGTGAAGTCAATGATCAGTCTAGTCAGTTAAACATCACTGGCTTGGGTAATAATAATGCCATCATGAAAAATGAACCAAAATTACAGCATGGTTCAGTTACAGGCGCCGAGAAGAGGTTTCTTGAGTCACTGATGTCTAATAACATGGATGGTGGTGGTGGCCCTTTGGAGAAGTTTGGTTTGTCTGAAGGTTGTGATTCTATATGTAATTTTGCTTAGAAGTAGCAAATTTGTCCCATATATTTATGAATAGTTCAATTTTGGGTTGGGTTTTATCTTATTAAATAGGTCAAGTCAAAAAGTGAAGCTAAATGTGAACAGGATAAATAGGTCATCAAACAGGTTGGAAGTCATCCAAAGTTTATATTTTTCAATAATTATAACCTTTTTTTATAATTATTTTGTTGAAACATGTATGTTCTATTGTTGTAATAGTACTGTTTTTAATTATCAAGTAGTTGTTTATTTAAAACAAAAATATGGACTAAGATAGTGTTTGCTGGTCAACGATCTCCGACTGGTCTGGTGCATTTCAAACTGTGCTAGAAAAAGATACGTTTCAACCCAATCTTGCTTTGACCCGTTACTCAGATCGCTCTACCTGCCCATCTCGCCCCCTCTAGCTTTCTTTTTTGGCTGATTGTTTGTTCATTTAACAGATACACACGGGTATTTTGGAAACCCAAACTCGGTTCCTCCTCTAGGAACAGAAAGTGGGGATAACTTATACCAGTTAGCCCAGAGGGTGCTGCTTGAAAGGCAAAATTCGACGTCCAATCCTTATTCTCTTTGGTCTGGGAGAGATCTGACTTCTGTTGGCCCTACAGCTGATGTTCTTCAGAATCCCACAATTCAACAATCAAACATCTCACGTCTCTCAAGTGTACCGAATCCTGAGTTGATGTCAATTCTTCAGGGTTTATCTGAAGGGCCTACCTCTGCAGTCAAAGGTGCAGTTACAAATTGGTCAAACTTCCCAGTTCAGGGTGGTTTGGACCCACATCAAGCATTCCTAGGAAGCCACCAAAGACTTCAACCACAGAATCAATCTAGTCCGTTAATCCCTGATAAGTTGCTTGCATCCAGCCTTTCTCAAGAACCACAATTATTAAATTTGCTGCAACAACAACACATGTTACAAACGAACCCACAGGCACCAATACCTACGCAACAGCTGTCAATATTGGATGAGTACTTGTTGCTTAAACAGCAACAGCAAAAGCAGGAGTTGCAGCAGCAACAGTTATTGAGACCGCAACTGCTTTCCCAGTTGCTCACTGAACAACATTCTCAGCAGCATTTAGTCAATCAATCTTACGGACAGATTCAGCCGATAGATTGTCTTGGATTTCAACCTGCATCACATGAGGAGTTCCACATGGGATCACAAAATCAAGGACCCAATAATCAGGATATGGCAACTACAAACTTCATCAATATTCCTCCTATTGTATCACAAGCTGAAAACCATGTCAATATATCTGAAATCCCTGTACATTTAACCCATCAAATGGTGGAAAGTTATGATAGTGGTCACAGGAGGGGTGCTGATGACAATTGCTTACAGGAGCAGACACTAAACATCAGTTTAAAAACTGATGAATATGATACACTATTAGCATCTGATGATAAAACATCTGATGAAGTCTCTGCTCCAAAAAAAGTAAAGACTATTGAACCATGCAAGGTCAGTAAACCTTCTGAAAAGAAGTCAAAGAAACAGAAGTCCTCCAAGTTGCAATCCACTGACCTGGCAAAGACAACATCTAAAGCACAAAAACCTAAGCAATCTGCTAATGAGGTAAGCAAAGTCGATGATCTTGAATCTGAAAAACCTAGTGTTCAGCAAGAAAAGCAACACGTAGTCGCAGTACATCCTGAGAGTGCGTCTGATGATGTTAGCCAACTCACTGAGAAAAAGAATGAAGTCACAACACAAGCATATACAGTTCAACGAGCTTGGAAGCCTGCACCTGGTTTTAAGCCAAAGTCGTTACTAGAAATTCAGCAAGAAGAGCAGTGGAGGGCACAGGCTTATGCACAATCACAGTTAGAAGCGAGTGTTGCTGATATTTCAACGTCCCTAGGCTCGATGAGTGTGTCCACCCCATGGGCCAGTATTGTTGGAAATTCAGATCACAAGGAAAATAAGATAGACAGGGCTAGTTCTGAGGTGAGTGTAGCCGAGGGTTCTTTGAACCAGAATTACAAGAAAAGCCCATTGCATGATCTTTTTGCTGAAGAAATTATGGAAAAACCTAGTGAAAGAGAGTCTGCAAGTTTTCAATTAGATTTGATTGATGTTGAAAACTTTATCGAGGCTAAAGGAAGTAAAAAGAGTCGCAAAAAGTCTGCAAAATCTAAGGCTGCTGGACTCAAGCTTCCGGTGCCTGAAATTCCTGTTAATTCAGGTCCCAACGAGAAGGTCAAAAGTTCACGTGTGGCACTACAGGATAAGGATGTATTGCCAGCTGCTCCGTCTGGTCCGTCACTGGGAGATTTTGTTGTCTGGAAAGGGGAGACAACTTCCCCTTCACCTGCTCCAGCTTGGTCTACTGATTCAGGAAAGTTTGCTACACGGACTTCTTTGAGGGACATTCTGAAGGAACAAGAGAAAAAAGTTTCTGCCATTCAGCATCAAACACGTGACCCAACTCTTCAAAAATCTGTACTGGTTCAGTCTACCCGTGGAAATGGTCCTTCATGGTCATCTTCCACGGCTTCTACTGCCAAGGCAGCATTGCCTATCCATAATAAGTCTCGTGGCTCTACCCAAACTAAATACAGAGTAGATGACGATCTGTTCTGGGGTCCGGTGGATCATGTGAAGCAAGAGACGAACCAGTATGTTCATTTATTTTCTATGCATAATTGAAGTGTTTATCGTTATTTATAGTGCAGGTTTGACCCATTACTGATGGATAGGTCAATTTTGGGTTATTTTATGAACTTATATAAGCATTAATTATATATAAATATATAAAGGCTAGAAAGTATTTTCGGGTCAACCGACTCGATTTGTTTTGACCCTATACTCAATCCACCTGACACATCAGGGCCACGGTTTCTTATGCTTTGGGAATGCGTCCTTGATGTAGATCGCAATTTCCTCAATTTGCAAATCAGGGTAGTTGGTCAAAGAAGACTCCTGTAAACGGAATTTCTGGATCATTGAGCCGAGAGAAGTCTGTGGGAAGCAGGGCTGCTGATACACCCCTTTTCTCAGCTCCTGCATCCAAGGGGACAGGAGATATGTTGACTAAAAATTCAGGTACAGTGACTTGTATATGGATATTTGGCATACGGATATTATACTAGGATATGACTGTGATGGTGCTTTTTCAGAGGCAATGGACTTCAGAGATTGGTGTGAAAGTGAGTGTGTCAGGCTTAATGGAACAAAAGGTATTACAAAACCTAAAGTAGTGTTCTTTTTCTTTTCCTTATGTTTTATTGCCAGTCCTGCAAATGAATGATCTTGAATTTCATTACCAATCTTAACAGTTTCGGTTAAACGTGTGAATGGATCTAATTAAATCAACTATTTGATGGTTATGTTTGATACATGGCCATGATCCAACGTATCGAAATAGATTGCTTTAACCCCACACCATTCCCACATCTTCTATTCCACATCCCTCCACCTTTTTCTTTTTATATTTCTGCATTTTTTCAATATTGTTAAGTTGTCATTATAAAGGATGTAGATCCCTATATGATCTTTGATCAAACTGTTTCAATTAATCCAACGCGCGGAATTCGTTAGATTATTAAACACACAAATATAAAGCTTTAAACAATAAGAACAATTCACAAATCACTTTATATTTTCTTTACTCAAATTCTCAAATCAAAATATAGCAGCAACAACGCAGAGAATAATATCTAAAAGTCTAACCTAATTACAAAGTAATTAGGCCTATTTATACTAATCTGGCCGACTAATGCGACACAAGCACTGTGTTGCAGAGATCACTATTGCGACACAATCACTGTGTTGCACCTACAACTATTGCGACACAGTCCTTGTGTCGCATAGCACAGAAAATGTAATTTTAACTAAGACAATTACATTAACAAACACATTACAGACTCGACCAACTGACAGACACTAAGATGCATCAACAAACTCCCTCGTGTCTTCAGCTTAGTCTTCAAAATCTTCAATCAAACCCAGCCTGCTAGAAATACACCGCCAGCGTGTATTCCATGTGTTACACAAACATTGACAATCCGTTGAAATTGAGATGCAATCTTCTTGTTCATCACATTCTTTTCACATAGGCCTCATTTACAATATGTCCAAACAGAGGGACATCTGGCGGGACCGGTGCACCCCGAACATATTGACCGGATACAACGAAAATACGGGTATTCATCGGTGTAGGGCGAAACTGGTGCTGCGGAGCCACCGGTAAACCCGGGAGCAAGTGGTTGATCAACAACTGAACAAAACGTGGGTATAAAGCCCACTGACTTTCCCCGGCCTTCGCGTTGTCTACCAAAATCCGAAAAATGTAACCCGAGAAGTTATAGGGTTTGTTGTAGACCAATGCAAGCATCGCGGATGCTGTGGAGAGGCTCATGCCATCGAAACCTGCCTTTCGCCCGGAGAGGCACACTATCATGATGTGCATAAGATACCTAATTTCTATGTGTTTGGTCTTAAAATGTTGGACAGTATTACGTGTAATACAGATAGCAGCAGTATTATCTATATGAATATGAGTCATAGTTAAGAGTAAACCGTAATCGCGCAACTGGTGTTGTATCCAAAGAACCTGAGAACAACAACTGGCAGCAGCAATATATTCAGCCTCTGCAGTTGAAGTAGAGACAGTCGTTTGCTTTTTGCACTGCCATGATACGAGGCGAGGTCCAAGAAACTGACATCCACCAGAAGTACACTTCTTATCCATATTGCATCCTCCATAGTCCGAGTCCGAATAAGCAGAGAGCGCGAAAGTTTTCTCATTAGAATACCATAGACCAACAGTTGGTCTATATTTGAGATAACCAAAGATTCGCGTAACTGCCTTCATGTGAGACACCTTTGGTTTAGACTGATACCTGAAACAGAGAGAGACGGTAAAGACAATGTTCGGACGTGATGCAGTGAGATACATCAGAGAACCAATCATAGATCGGTAATCTTTTTCCGGACAGTCATCTTCATCCTCTGCTGGACCAAGGTGATGATTCAACTCCAAAGGCGTCTCATAGAATTTACAATCAGTCAAGTTATACCGAGTCAACATATTGTTGACATACTTGGACTGATGAATGTAAATCTCTTTAGCAGATTGTTCAACTTGTACACCCAAGAAAAATTTGAGCTCCCCCATAGCGCTCATCTCAAACTCTGACTTCATGATCCTCTCGAAGTCACGACACATATCATCCTTGGAAGAACCAAAGATGATGTCATCCACGTATACCTGCACTAACAAAAGATTATCACTGTCATGCTTGAGAAAGAGGGTACTGTCTATCGTTTCTCGTACGAAACCGTTCTTCAGCAAATGAGTAGCAAGTCTCTCATACCAAGCTCTAGGAGCTTGATGAAGACCATACAACGCCTTGTTCAGCTTGCATACGTAGTTTGGATGAACAGAGTCTTCAAAACCAAGCGGCTGCTTGACGTATACCTCCTCGACCACTTGACCATACAAAAAAGCACTCTTCACATCAAGTTGATATACCCGAAAACCTTTGAAGGAAGCATACGCTAGGAAGATGCGAATCGATTCCAAACGAGTAACCGGGGCAAACACTTCATCATAGTCCAAGCCTTCAATTTGAATGAATCCCTAGACCACAAGACGTGCTTTGTTGCGAATGACAACGCCCCGATCATCCTTCTTCACACCATAAACCCAATGAGTGCCAATTGGATGAACACCCTTGGGTAATGGCACTAGTGTCCATACTTGCAGCTTTTTAAACTGTTGAAGCTCTTCCTGCATCGCCTCAACCCAGTATGGATCTTTCAACGCATCAGCAGTCTTCTTCGGCTCAACCTGTGAGACGTTGAAGCAGATTCAGCAGCAGCAAGTTGACGTCTGGTCAACACTCCCTGTTGGAAGTCACCCAGTATAGCATCAACCAGATGCGACACATTGATACGAGAACTTGAAATTTCAGCTGTAACGATGATAGAATCAAGGTTCGTAGAGTCAGCCTCAAGTTCGAGCACTAGATCAGGTAAGTCAGCAAGGTCAGATACCGGTAACGGTTCAGGTTCGGATATAAGAGATAGGTTGGAAGCCTCAAACATTGGTTCCTCATCATTGACAGAATCAGGAACATTCTCAGTAACAGGTGGAGGCGGAGAGTCACTAGTGACTACAGGATTGTAGGCGGGTGTAGCTGGAGGTGGTGGAGACACAGAAATAGGAGAATTGTTGGATACAAGATCCAACTTATGAAGCAGTGTCACCAATTCCTCTTCTTCATGTTCCTCAGGAAGATGGAAGGAATCGAACAATGTTTGATAATCAAACAAGTATTCGGGTCCCTTTCCCTGAGGGTTGTCAGTGTAATGGAAGAAAGTGACCTCAAAGTGTTTTTCCACACGCTTGGTCACGAGGTTATACACACGTTTATTCGGTGAGTTGTTAGAGAACCTTAGAAAAACGCCTTCACAAGATTTCTCACCGAATTTAGCAATACGTTCCTTGGTGTGCATAATCGTGCATAAACAGGCGAACGGTTCAAGAAACTGTAGATTTGGCTTTCGGTTGTTGAACAATTCATAAGAAGTCTTGTTCATTTTCTTGACCGTTAAGACCCGATTAAGGACATAGCAGACCGTGTTGACAGCTTCGGCCCAAAAGGTGATTGGAAGCTTGGAATCAGATAACATTGTGCGAGCAGCTTCAATCAATGTCCTATTCTTTCGCTCAGCAACTCCATTCTGTTGAGGAGTCCGAGCAGCACTGAATTGGTGATCAATGCCATTACTTAAACAATACAGCTCCATAATAGAATTCTTAAACTCTGTACCGTTATCACTTCTTATCCTTTTGATTTTCATCTCACACAAGTTCTGCAACTTGTCGAACAGATAGATGAGAATCTCAGGCACTTCATCCTTATTCTTCAAAAAATAAACCTAAGAGAACCGTGAATAGTCGTCGGTAATAGCAAGACAGTACGAAGCTCCTCCCAAACTCTTCTTTCTGACTGGTCCGAATAGATCCATATGAAAAAGCTCCAATGGCTTCGCAGTTGAATTGACCAGCTTCGGTTTGTGAGACTTCTTATGTTGCTTTCCTTTTTGATAGGGAACACAGTGATCATTGAGTCCAAAAGATTGCTTAGGAACACCCCGCACTAAATCATTCTTGATTAAAAAATTCATCTTACGAAAGTGCAAGTGTCCCATACGTCTGTGCCAAAGAAGTGATTCCTTATCGGGAGCGTTGGATAGAAGACATGTAAGCTGTGTAGTTTTCACAGTGCTCATGTCAAGTATATACGTGTCTCGCTCCCGAGGTGCCAAGAACAACCGCTGTCGATATACCATTTACTATTCTTTACTGATTCAGATTGCTGCGGCACCACAAACAAGGTAAATTAGTTAGAAATTGAGACTCAAACCTTGATAGTCCTGGGTACTCCAGTGACATCATCAACAACAACTACATCAGTCAAAATTTTATTTTCAAACATTTTAAAATGTTTGACTGATGAAGTATTGTCGGATGTAGAATCTTTGCAAGATTCTTTGATCTTCCAAACCTGCTTTGTTTTGGATGCTTGCGTGTCAACAACTTTGAGTGTTAGATTTGGCAAAGTATTGTGCTCAATTTTGTTGACTTGAACAGCTGGGACATGAGTTTTGGAGCTTTTCATTGAGATAGGCTTCTTTGAAATTTTTTTAAGTTTTGAAACTTGAGAAACCTGTTTTCCAGACTGCTTTTTCGCAAGCACAGGACACATATTTATCAGATGACCTTGCTTCTTGCAGTAGAAGCAAGATTGATGCTCAACAGTAGATTTAGATTGAGAAATAAACTGATGAGTATGACCAAAAGAAGTACTTGTTGAACATTTACATTGACGTGAATATTCAACAGGAGATGCTTTAGGAATATATTTAGAAGATTTATTTGATATAATCGTTTTAGAAACAATCTTCTTTTGAGGTCCAGCTGTTGATTTACCTTTTCTTGTGAGCATAGCCATGCTCCACTTCAAATCCATACGCTCAAGCTCTTCTTGATCAATTTGACTGAAGTCTTCTTCAGTCAAACTTACAGTACTGTTCTTGTTTAACAGAAAATCATCATATGCAGACAAGAAGTTGAAGACTAAATGCAGTAATGTCGTTAGCAACAGGATCATGATGGGAGAGATTCAAACCGTTGAAGACTAAATGCAGGCTTGTTTTGTTTGTTGCAGTTGTAAATACTTAATTTTATTTTATTCTTAGAAAGATAAATCTGACTGTAAATGATAATTAAGTTTAGGGTTTTGTTAGAAAAGGGTATTTGTTTTTTGGTTATAGAGCCGACAACAGTGGCTATGAAATGTTGTTTTGCTCTGGCAATTTTGCAAACTCAGATTTAACCCTAAAGCAATGATTGCTAGGGTGATCTTATTTTTGTCACATTATAACGATAGCAGTCATGGAGTTTCTTGGTTTCGCATTATTAGATTTATTTTTGCGTCAGCTATAGGTTGCAAGATGGGTGGGTTAGTCTACAAGTATCCAGCAAATAGAAAAGTATTATTGAATTAATTGGTTCTTAGTGAGGAAAAAGAGCTAGTGAAGAAGTGAAAGTCCATAAGGATGTGATAAATGCCCTCATTTCTCGCATTTTCTGCTACATTCTTCCCTCTTCCCTCTGTCCCCTTGTTCTAGTGATGATTCTGGCTTTTCATTCAATTCTAATGAAGCCTCCTTGTGCAGAACTGATTTTGTTTCTCTTTGAAGAGGAAGAGGTTTCTCCTGATTCTTGATACCCAAAGTAAGATCAGTAGAGCCAGAAGGGTTATCGTTCCGGTTCAGTTTCTGCGTGTAACGGATAGAATTATTACTGAATACATACCATTATTAATAAAGGTAGCAACTTCAACCCCAATAACTTATAAATGGATCTATTGCGTAGCCTTTTATCTCAGAAGTCAAACAATAAACTTACTAGTGATAAAGGTAAATTATAAAATGTATCTAAAACGTTGAAAGTTATAAATGGATCAAACACGTTTGAAAGTTGCCTCAAGTCTATTACGCATACATACAACCTCCTAAATCAATAGCAGTTGAAAGTTGCCTCAACTCTATTACGCATACATACAACCTCCTAAATCAATAGTATTTGAAATCCATATAATTATTGCAATAACATTATTTTGTAATCATGATCAACTACATAACGATAAAAAGAAAAAAGAAAAGGTGGAAAAAATAAAAGGTGTCCCATAAGCCGAGTAGCTGGCACAGTTCGTTTTAAACTGTAGTAAACCATGCAGGTTTAAATCAAACCCATTTTGACCAATTAACCAACCTGATATATCTAATTATCAGACAATGCAACTTCTAAAACTAACTTATAACATTCCAACGTAGCCATATGATTAGGATAACAAACTTATCAACTCCTATAGTTACAGATGAACTATTTTCAGGCTAGAGAGCAATAAAAACGTGCTATTAATTTGTATTTTTTGAGCTCAAAAAGATTTTAATAAAAGAAACACGAACCATGATTTTACAGAAACGATTGCAGTCCCTGGCCATCATAGATAACCATTTTTTGGCTGTTTCTTCAGTTTTGGTTGCACAATCTGATGGCTGACTTTCACCTGTACGAAGTATCATGACAATAGTCAAGTACATGTACGTATTTATGCTTTGGTATTAACTTAACAAATCAAGTTATTGTATCCACAGCCTCATTTAAGATCTGTGAAACCAGGAATCAGCCGGAGCACAAGACTCATTGCGATAGACATGAAGTAAATGTAAGTGTGGTAGCGATATCAAAATGGATAGGTCTTGGAGGTGGGTAAAGATTTAAACTCTGTAGATTTTCAAGTTTCGGTCAAAATGGATCAAGTCAAGTTGGGTCGACCTGCGACACTTTATCATCCTTTTATTTTTTGTTGTTAAATGTAATCACACGAAATGATAGTATTAAAATATAGGGAAAGGTCCATAAGGAAGCTCTAAATTTTGGGAATGAAGGAAGCAAATCTTAATCCTTGATTTTTTCATAAATAAATATTTTTAACATTCATTTATGATAAAGAATGTTAAATTTTGAAATTATTTGTGATTTTTAAAATTCATTTATAATAAAATCAAGGGATGAGATTTACTTCCCTCATTCTCTAACTTTTTTGCTTCCCTATTGATCCCCACCCTTACAAAATATATATATATATATATATATATATATGGCGGATCTAGAAGGAGGGCAAAAAGCGGGCAACTGCCCCTTCAAGAAATTCCAAATCACGTAATTTTTTTTTTTGTTAAGAGTATTAATGATATTTTATGAGTTTTGCCTCATCAAAAATGAAAAAAGAAAACTAATTTTTTTTGCCCCCTCAATTATTTTTTTCTAGCTCCGCCCTATATAGGGTTGATCCAGGAGGAATCTCTAATTCTAGGAGAAGGGGAGAAGTGTTGATCTTACCATTAATCTCATCACGTAAAAACTCCAGCGCTGAATTCCTGCTTTTGTTTTCCATTTAGCCTTTTTATAGGGACAAGGGTATGTTAGTCATTTTACGTCCTATCTTTTATTTAATTAAAACTTATTTAACTATCTAATGAAATAACCAATAAAATCAATTGCGCTTGTTCCTTTTTCCATTGATTTCACTTTTTTTTCAGCATTCGATTTCGATTATACTTATGTTTTTGATTATTTTTTCCTATTTGCATAATTCCTCTTTAGGTTTGAGTCATCATTTTTAGTTTTTCGTTTTTTAGGTTTTAATGTTGTAATTGTGTTGTTTCGGCTATTATGATGAATTTGGGTTCCAGTGTTCTGTTAGGAATGAATTCAAGTGTTCAGATTCTGCTGGTAAGTTACTTTTTAAGTAATTTGTGTTTTTTCGTTTGTTGTGTGTTCATGATGCTAATCTGCAGTAACTATAATATTAGTTACGATGAATGTTACTTACTTTTAATATTTTTGTATATTTAATGAATGTGTAGATCCTTTGTGTTTGTGTTTGGTAGCTTCTAAGTTGTCTTCATGTTCTAACCTCTCGTTAGAATCGAATTCAAGTATTCCTTGTAAGTTTTTTGTATTGTAAGTTATGTGTTCATGATGCTTTGTTGAATTAATGATAATATTATTCATGATTAATGTTAGTTATTTTTCTCGTTAGTAACAATCAGCAGGTCATAGTGATGTTGCAAGTAAGTGTTACTTATATGTCTATTTCTTTCCCCATTTTATATTGTTTTGTTTCTACGGTGTAGTTTCCTGCAAATTATTGACTTTACGTTTATATAAGTGGTATGCTATTCTCAGGCTAGAGTAAATTTTCAAATATTTGGTTCATTGAATACTAAGTTTCATTTAGTTTGCCATCCTACTTTTATTTAGTATTCGGTAGAATATTAATGAAATACAATTTTTTTACTTAGTTTGTTTGTTGTATATTCATATTTGATAGTTGTTATATGGTTGTGCTATTTATAATGTTCATTAGTGAGGATTCAGTATAATTTAGTTTGTTACTATATTATTATCTTAGTATTGAATATTACGGAGTAATTAATAAAAGAACATTCATTTTAATTGATTTATGTGTTATGTATTCACAATAAAACGTTTTATATGGTTGTTATGTAGAATATAGTGGTTTGATACTCATCTTATTAGTCGATTTTATGTTAGTGTTGGTGTTGAATATTAATGAATGCTTTATTTTACTTGACTAGTGTGATCTGAACACATTCATAATTGTTATATGGTGGTGGTACTTTGGAATATAGTTTTAGTATAAGTACTAAGTATTTACGAATACATTTGACTATCAACTGTACTATTTTCTTAGGTTTTAGTTCTATCTAATATAATTCAGTTCCCATTCTAGCCCGATCAGTTAGCTATTTTGCATTCTTTCCAACATCTGACACGCAAGATTCTCTCGTGTATTTGTGGTTCTTATGTTACTAGTGGTTGTTTGTGTTAATTACAGGATGATGCCATGCTAAGACTAGACATGAGTGAATACATGGAGCGACATACAATAAGCGTGACATGGAGCGACATACAATCAGCACGCTTATTGGGTCACCACCAGGTTAGGTAGGCTACGGTGAAGGTGGCACCCTTTACTGAAGCCATTCGTAAAAACCCTTTCACCTTGGTGCTACTTGACGAAATAGAGAAGGCTTATCCCGATATCATACATATGCATTCTCTTAAAATCATCTATGTGTAAAAAATATCAAAGTAGCATTGAAAAATATATTTTGATTCTCACTCTCACAATGTGTATGTGTTTATACTTTCTAAATCCTCAAAAGTTATACTTTCCATTAAGCAACACTATAAGTTATTATGTATCATAAATTAAAGAATTACATTAAAATTATCATGTATCACATCAAAAATATAAATGATCATTATCTATAAATTTAGCCAATAAAACAAATAAATAACAAATTTATTTCTTCAACATTCTTCTTCATTTCATAGAAGATGGTTTTGATCTCAATAATCACTTATGAGTTAAGTGAATTTGAGCCACAATGTATAACTTAAATTTGGGCGTACACCATCCATATTTTTCTTGTGAAAAGTTCCAAAACGTCTAGATCCATCGTTCCAGAATCCGGAAGCCCAAGAACACTACGGACAATTTCGGCAGTGATAGAAATAGTTTTAGTACAATTTTCAATGTACCATGTAATGATTGATACGCCATCCATAATCAAATGTGAACATGTTTAATAGAAGTGACAGAGTAATTGTGGGTAAATAGTGCGTGGAGTACCGGTTAAAGCATGAAAAATGGCATGACTTTTGAAAAAATTGATTATTTCTACAAACCCCATTTTTGATTCAGCCGAGCAATATAATTATTTTTAGGAACATGAACATTGAGGTCTTCATCACCGTTCATGGATCTTTGAGCTTTTAGCTCGTCTGAAGGTTCAAAGCGATAGTTGAAAACAATTTTGCCCATTTTTGAAAAGTTATGAAAAACGGAGTGTTTTTAGGGTTATGAAAATGTTGGGGATTTTTGAAAACAGATGAGAATAAAATGAGAATGATAATGAAAAATGAGTGAATATTTGGTGTTTTTATCGTTTATTCTCACCGTTAAAAATAAGAAGTAATGATAAGGAGTCGTGGAAAATGGTGGTGAGGATGGTGAATGTGGTATCGAGGTGATGTCATTAATGGTGATTGAAAGTGGTCCGCCTGAAAAATGGTCACATAGTAGAGAGAATGCAAGAAAAAGTGCCAAAAAGCGTTTGAAATTAGATGAAATAATTTCTTTTTGTCATCCATATCAAAATTTTATTTCTCGTTTTTATTGAATAAAAATGATTGATGTGTTATAGAGAATATTATTGTGTATTTTGGTAGAATTTATAAATGTTTTTGCATTTCATAAAAGTAAGATATCATTGCAAAATATATAACAATGATATGTAAAAGATGGATCCCTGAGATACTAACTTTATAAGATATAAAAATAGATAATTATGACTCACTGGGTCATAATCTCACTGATCAATCGGTTGGAAATTATAAGTAATGAATATATTTACATATAGATATATTTTATAAACTCATATGATAAAGGTAAATAAATAAGAACTACTCACTGATTGATGAACTCGCTTATCAGTCAATGGGAGAACATAACCAGTGAGTTGTACTTAAGTATTTATATATAATCATATTCAAACCATGACCAATACAAACAAAGTAATTAGTACTCACTGATGAATAATGATTATTCATCAGTTGGAAATTATCATTAGTGACTACATATTATTCACTTAAATTTAATATGCCCAACTCACTGATGAGGAAATTAAAACTTTTCTCATCTAAAGGTAAAGTAAACAGATCAATTAGTTGGTAGTTAGTAGAGGTAAAGTGAAGTTGAATGTCACCTTTTATAACGTGATAACTGATGAAGTGGTAACGAACATCAATGTGCTTGTCCTGGAGTGCATCAATGGATTATCAACGATAGCTATGACACTTGTGCTATCAAAATAGATTGGAAAAACATCAAATTTGAAACCATAGTCAGCTAATTGATTTCTCATCCAAAGAATTTGAGCAGTGCATCCACTGGTAGTGACATATTCTTCTTCAACGGTTGAAGTACAAATTTATTGTTCTTCTTCACATTGAATGCTACACAAAAATATTTTTAATCTTCTTCATTCAAGAGCTTTAGATCATGAGCAACTTCAAATAACAATGATCTCTGCCATAACTTCTTCCTTTAGTTCCTTATCTGTCACATACTTGATAAATCTGACAATGTATCTCCATTCCATATATACTAGTGTGTATAATTTATCAAGAGTTACAAAGTAGTTCTTGTAATTTGAAGTTTTGTAATCAAGATTAGTTATTTCTTGAGTTCTATAGATCAGGAAACTCATAAATAGACCTTCAGAAATTCTTTGATGAACATAGTTTTCTTTCAATCTGCCAGTGAGAATATTTTTCCTTTCAATTTTCTCACTCAACTTTCTATCCTCTTCCAATGTTATTCCAAGTTATTTGGAGTTTCGCTCAAGTGCTTGTTGAATCACATCAACAGTAGTAGATGGATTTTTTTGAGGCTTCTTATACCAAAATTCTCTAGCCATTTTGGTTGTTCTTTCTTTCTCTTTTAACTTAGCCAATTGTACCTCTGTTAATACTTCTTCTACATGTTCTTCTATTTCTTCTTCTTCTTCTGTAACTTGTTCTTGAGTCTGGTGTTTGATTGATCTCTTAGTCTGTGGAGTACTAGACTGAGATTTGCTATGATATTGTGAACCGAACTCTTTAGCTTTCAAACCTTTTCTTTTATGAAGAATATTTGATATAAGATCATTATTAGAAGTATCTTCCTCTTCTAACTCTGATCCTGGATACTCAACTATCATATCATCATCATCTGCATCATCATCTTCATGTTGTTCTAAGTCTGGATGTACTACAACCCTCAAACTTTTTAGCAGCTTTACTTTTCCTTAATTATGGTCTGCTAACCTGTTTTCTTCTTCCATAAATCAACTTTGCTTCATATGCAGGTTGCTTACCCTTATCTTGAACATTTTGCTCTCCCTCAGTTTGTACATCATCCTTCTTTGCAGACTTCTTATATTTTACAGACTGAGCATTATCATCATTACTAGCATCTCTCTTTCTTTCTCAACCTTCTCATCAATCATCTCCCCCTTTTTGACATCATCGTCATGCTTATAAGGAGGATGAGACTTATGCATGAAATTATCATAGATTTCTCTTTGCCAATTCAACATGTCTCCATATCATCTTGCAACCCATCAACACATGATTACATACCCTCAATCCTATCAATACTTGCCTCTACAACTGCTAACCTTCTCCCCAGACTCGTAAGATTTTGATTAGTGGCCATTGAGTCTTGAGTATGTCGTTTCCTTTCATCTTGAAGTTCATGCGAAAGTGTAGACACTATCTTCCTAACCTTCACCAGCTCATTCCTGGTACACATAGTATTCTCTTAAGAAACTAAGTTCAGTCTGCACATCAGCAAGTTTGTCGTCAAACTTGTTGTTCATTATTGTCATTGTACTGAAAATGCTCTGTAATGTGATTGATGTTTCAGACTGAGATGGAATGCCTGAGGTTATGGGTATCGTTGCTATTCCCTCACTGCTTTCCTTTGATTAGAAAAGGGATCATTGGAAATTGATTGTGTTGCACAGGATGCCTCACTTCTTTCCAAGTGTTGTAGTAGTAGCAGGAACTATAAGTACAATGGTAATGGGGATATAAGGTCCATTGGTTATAATATCACAAAGCCTATCGTCAATTAGATCAAAGAACATCATCATACATGACATCCAGGTTTCAATATGTGAGGGATCAAACCATGGAGGTTTGGTTGTAAAACCATTCCCTTTCTTGTACGATGAATCTACATAACTATACTTAAATCTACACAACTATACTTAACAGACTCCATCCCAAATTTGGTTAATGTTTAAACCAACGTTGCTCTGCTACCAATTATTGATCCTAATAATCACTTATGCGTTAAGTGAATTGGAGTCACAATGTATAACTTAAATTGGAGAAGGGGGGGGGGGGACAATGAATACAATTTAACACTTAATTGTTATATTTTAAAACTTTTAACAGATTATTAAATAGTTTAAAAACACTTGTTTAATTAAGAGAGTATCAAACTGGAAGTATGTAAGATGGCAACAAAGAGTACAAGGATCAATAAATTGAATGATGAACTTATCACAAATTACACTAAAGTATCGAATGCGGAATAATCTCACAAAGGCTAAACTTAATTCAATACAAATTACAAGTTATTGTAGCACTCACTAAGATTTTAGAATAACTGACATAAAAGTTATAATATCACTCCTTGACACGATATCGCACTTAGACAAACTCTATCAGTGACATACAAGTGATAGATGCAAATCGGTAAACGTTCAAGTACAATATGTCACTTTATTTATAGACAATATATTCCCCATAAATATCTCTTGAATTCTAGGAAAGTAGAATGACATGTGTCGCTGTGTGATTGACTTCATTTCTATCATATAAACGGTTGTGAAGAAATATTATGTGGCCCCCATTTTTTATTATGCTTCTTACTTGTGTTGAATTTCCTCCAATCACAATCAAGCTTGATGCCACACATTCTGTCACTTTATCTTTGGAGGTTGCTGACGCATTTTGATCAAGGACCTCACACTAGCTAGTTGTAACTTGTTGAGGCTTTATTCTTTATTGTTAAAGTCTCTATAGGAGTAATAAGCTTCCTCATTCACTGCGAGCTAACGTGTTCTTATTGAGTGACTTGTTTTGTTATCTTCTAGTGACCTCCTTTTATTCTTTAGCAGCGAGTGTTGTGTTTATTGAGTATGAGTGAATAAATCTTTTCTATATCACTAGTGAGCAGATTACACATAGTTGAGATTCATTCACTTAACATTGAACCAACTTAAGAAATTAAGAGTTTTGAGTTCATCATTTCTAATGACAGTTCCTCAGTGACTAAGTTGGTCAGTGAAAGTGACCCAACAGATGGTCACATTACATATTCTTAGGTTCGTGATACTTAAAAATTTGCTTAAAAGACATAAGAATTTACTTACTTTTTGTTAATTATTTATTCTCTGTAAACATGTAGGTTCGTAGAGTATCATTTAAGCATGCATTATTGGTGATGAATTATGACGTGGGCTCTATGGCTATTGCAAAGCTTAGACACAACTCTATTGGTTTCATGCTTGCTAATGATGAGATATCATCTTCTTATGTTGGATTGTAATAATTGGTAATAGAAGAAATCGTGGTTCATGACGCTCTAGAAAAGACTTACGTTTGTTCCACTGATTTGGAGTTAATTTGCACCCGTAATTTGATCTTTTTGGTAGTGGTGGCAATTCCAACCCATTACTTATCTAAGTAGCATCCCATTCACCGTGATGCGAAAATAAGAAACATCTTCTTTGATAAGAAAAAGGTTTCTAAAGTGTTAGAATCTGGGTTATAAAAAATGGGTCCTGCCATGGATCATTCTCACGTAAGCACAGTTGTGATAGGTAATGTTGGGTATTTAGATCCCGAATATGACCGGTGTGAAAATCGTCTAACAACACAGGTCAATAATGCACTTAAATTCCTAGTCTATCTAATTACGTTTACAGCACTCTAAAATTCTAGTGAAAAGTCTAGGTTACGACTCCTTAAGTACAGAAACCGTAAGTTACCGAAATTGCGTAACGTTTTAGGAGATTGCTTAGCGGACGTTAAGACCGTGAAGAACATTAAATTATGTTACAAAGTGCCAAAGAAAACAAATTAAATTTAATTTCATACATCAACACAAAATAGTTATCGTATCACAAAAACTGGAATTTAATCGTAAATTCCGTAACTCGGTTAACGCAACCGGAAGGCGTATAATAAACTCGCAAAGGTCAATCGTAAATGAATCAAATACATTTTGATGAACATTATAAACTTATGAAATAAAGTTTTACAACTCAATCTTTAAATCTTAAAACATCACAATTAAACTTCACATTATATATAAACATACAACAAATTAAATATGTAACTTACAATCTTTTCTACACTTACTTATTTTAAAAAAATAAAATAAAGAACCCCCCCCCCCCCCCCCCAATCAAAAATCTGCAGCCCCCCTCTCATGACCACTCACTTACCCCACTAACTCATACAAGGGTTGATGGTTTGTAGGTTACACCTTACACATGTATGTGTGTTAAAAGAAGGGTAACCTATGATCAAACCAAAAATCAAACTGAAAAATTGTCTTTTTGATGTTATAATGCTCATTTACATGTTCTTGCTAGTTTAAATGGTTTAGATTGTTAAAAATAATTTCTAACACATCTTGGATGCATTTTAACACCCGACTTTAGGGCTTGCATGCACCACAATTCGTAGATAGATCTTGATCCATGTTAAAATTTACTTATGTATGCAATCTGTTCAGATTTTGACCCCACTTTGATGACCATAACTCAGTGAATAATGGTCCAAAAATCTTGATTTTTCTTCCAGAATTTAGCTTAATCTCTTGAATTTAAAACCCCACCGGTCTCACTCAAATACATTAAGTATTCGACCTCCAAATGTGTCACACAAAACTGATGCGCAAACAGAAGACTTTCTGTGAGCATCTTGTTGTGATACATGTTTATAGGACTTAAGGTGTTCAATAAATCTAATTTTTTTTTTAGACTTCTAACATGTGTATCTAAGTAGGATAAAAAGATAGTAATTTATCATGGGGATCTTATATTTTTAGAAAATGCATGAACATCATGCATTGTTGTAGCCTTGTAAATTGTAAATGCTTGTGTAGTGATGATTCAAAAATACAAAAGTACTTGATAAAACGTGTTAAAATTTTGGGGATTATTTTTCTCAGTAACTAGAACATGAAAAGAGTCTTGAAAATAAAAATGGAAATTTTTTGAAAAACATAAGTATTTTTCCTAAGTTAATGCAAATAAAGCCTATAAAAGGTGAATTATTCTTGAAAAATACTTTTAAACCCCAAATAATTATGGGAAATTTAATGTTTCATTTTCCTTAGAAAATGACACTATCCTCAAAATTTCACACCCTTTGGAAGTGTTTTGATATGTCTTTCGATTTACGTCTTGTTAAAACGTATAATATTGGGAACCAATATTCCATTGTTTAAAAAACCTTGAAAATTTTACACAAGCATAAAAATGGGTAGAAAATGACCTGGTAAAAGTTCCAGAATTTTTCATGAATATTTACTATTTTTCCAATATTTACTTCACTTTTTAGACATAAAATGATTATAAATAATCCATAAGTCTAAAAATCCTCAAATTTTCACAAAAAATTTTTGAACTATATTTTATGTTTCAAAAGAGGTTTGGTAATATTTAGATATTGTATTCATATATTTCCTTTATTTTGTTCACAACTCGAACAAATACCGACAACGTTAATTAAATGGAAATTCAAACTTTAATGACACTTTGAAATTCAATTAGCTTGCTAAGAAATCCTGACAAACTGTATTAGTCGATAAACTAATTAGAAACCTTGTGTTCTTAGGACTTGGATAGGAATCATACCCGGTCGGCACGCGCTTAACATCTATCCGTACGCTCACGCTCAATTGTGAGTATTAACATCCCCTCTTTTTAACGTTTTACTTAAATGTTTTAGGGTGAAAAACATGTCTAACTGATTTTAAATGCTTTAATTGATTATAAATGCTATGATTATGCTATACTCAATTTACAAATGCTATTCTTATGTTGTACTCGATTTACAAATGATATGCTCATGCTATGCTTAATTACAAAATAATGTCTTGAATGTTTACTGTTTATACGAACATGATTATATGCTTGTTTTATCTATCATATCTAAAGTCCCCGGTTTGTAACTTTTACACGACCATTAACTCTATATGAGCCAATTGATGCATATGGATAGTACTATTTAGGATCATTCTAAAATGCCGACGATAGGGCATATCTTTGGGGCGTTGAAATCGGTTGAGGCTTGGTTGTGGACTCAAGCATAATAACTCATTGTGATTGTAGACATTATGACGTGATAGCATGATAATTCATCACGACTATAAACATTTCAACTTTTGACGTGATAACTCTTTGAAACTATAAACCTAATATCATGAGCTTTTACAAACTTGATATTGTAATTCTATGATTTTGGACAATGATAAACATGGTTTCATGATAACTCCTCGTATTTTTATAAACCTTGACACGACAATCCGTTGGGATTATAAATGTTTTAACATTGATTTGATGACCCATTTAAACTATATACATGACATCTTGAGTTTTATAAACGTGACTTGAACCTTTCTTTGAAAACATGAGCATGATGCTACAAACAAAACATGATTTTGAAACGTAATTGAACTCCAAAGGGAATCGCTCTTAAATGAGCCTCGTTCTTAAATGAACCTATTTTGCGAACAAAACATCGATTCATAAATGAATCTAACTATCTCATGAGTATCGCTCCTAAATGAGCCTACTATTTTTAATATTATCTGCGTAGAAGCGCAATCCTATCTAAAATTTGATTTCAATAACTTAATGGATGATTATTGCTCTTATATGAGCCTCATCTCTAAACAGATTATTTTTGTGTACTAATCACGTAATAACGTGAAACTTCTAAACTAGATTTTGAAAACTCTTGAAAAAGGTATTTAATTACACAAAACATGTGTACTCACCAATTATGTTTCATAGTTGACGTGTTTATTTTTACATGTTTTTTAGGACTTGGCCAAAATATGGCAATTGAAGCTAAACCTGTTTTGTAATCTATGCTGGTGTAGTGTTACGGACTTTGTTTCTTTTGGATGTAATCGCATGCTTAGATTATTTACTTTTGCGCAGTAAATGTTTGTAAGACTTAATGTAATGTGCTATTTGTAGACCGTTGAACGGTGAACTCGATTATGAAATCATTGTACTGTTACATCTCATGTTTCTGCTTTAGCGGGGTGCGACAACCGGAGGCAGAAGTTGACTAAAAATTCAAACGTGTACTCTTTTAGGGTTATGCATTTTTTGAGATCTTAATGGCTTGGCCCACTATTAACCTAACACTTCTAAAAGAGAAAGTGAGCTTGGCCGAATGGGTGTTACTTTGTTACAAAAAGGGCATTCTTAACCAGATTCGTGACATGTATTTAAATGGACATGGGAGTTTTAAGACAGTGGCAGATGTTGTTGTAAAGTACCTTCTTAATGGAGGGAGCCGTAGGCCATCAATAAGGGATATTCTATGGCACCTCAGAGTTGATGAAATTTCACTCAATGGAAAGACAAAGGGTGTTGATCAAAATTTGATGTACTTGACAAATAGTGGATCATCAACAAGCGTCAGGGTCGCAATCTTGCAAAAACATATTCATATGGATTGACTCCTAATGCAGTTTCTCTTAGATTTTGAACCCACGAGGAAGTTATCTGAAAGGGTGGTTTGTAGGATATTAACTGGATCAACATTATGCGAACATACTAGGGTAACGTTTATTAGATGAATATTATTTACGAGTAATTTCAAAAATGGTAGGGTTTTATGAGTAGGAATGGAATGAAACGAAATGACGAGAGATTTGTGAGAATGAATGTAATGAATTATGATGATGATGATGATTTCATTTTTTAATATTGTTAATTATTTGTTCTTTAATGTTATTATTTATTTTCAAGTTATGACTGTTATAACTTAACACTTACCTTTTTAAATGATAACATTCATTTGGATGAATATTAAGTGATAACATCCACTGCTAGATGTTATAATCTATTCCCAGTTGAGTTGATGAATGTTACCGGTTAACTCTTAACATTAGGCTTTTTTTTAAGTAATCATTTATAGTATACGTTTTTTAGTTAACTCTTAACATCCATTCCAATGAATGTTAGTTTTTAAGTTTTAGTGATACATGTTGCACTTAGATGAATGTTAATTTATATGAGTTCTTTTCCTTCATATTTTTGGAATCCTTGTTAACCTGCTTACTGATGAATGTTAACTTATAAGTTATTATGTTTGGTGTTTCCTCCGCGTTTTATACCATTAGTAGCTAATAAATTCGTAACATGATTTATGGTAAATGTTAGATAATAATGTTTTTCTTACAATGCTTTACGATGAATGTTAATGTTTAAGTCTTATTATGTTTGATTTTACTCTAGGTTTTATATTGTTACTAGCTACTAAATTTTAACATGATTTATGTTGAATGTTATCTTTTATAAATATATATATTTTAATTCTCTTAGGGTATCAATTCAGAACGTAATGATAGAAAACAAATAGACCCTTATTAGGTTGGTTTCCTATGCTTTTATACCGATACTAACTAAAAATTTTTTATATGATTCCCGATGAATATTAGCTTTTGAAATGTTTTTCTTAAAATGCTTTTCGGGTGATTATTAACTTGTAAGTCCTATTGATATATATATTATTGAACTTTTATATACTTTCAAATGTGTATGTGTATGTGTTTTCTAGATTTGTGTTTTATGTATCACTTTCGTGAATTTTAATTGATATTCATTGTGAAGCATATTAACTATAAGTTCATCAAACAACTTTATTATTAACTAGTTTGTAATCATTAATGAAAGTTCATCAATAACATTATATTGTTGGTTGTGATTCTTCAACATTCATTATGTGATACAAATTTTCATTACACTAAAAGCTAAGAGTTCAATATGTATCTATAAATAATAATAAAACCACAAAACCATCATGGTGAATAACATTTAATACGTATTAACATTAACACACATCTTGAGATGAATAATAAGTCTTTTTTACAAGGTTAGGGTTCATCGATAAATAATACTCATCATGATGTATACTGGTCACTGACCAACTTAGTCACTGGAGAAACTATCATTAGAAATGATGAAGTCAAACTCAAACTATCATTAGAAATGATGAAGTCAAACTCCTAAAGTCTAAGTTGGGTCACTGGTCAACCTAGTCACTACTATTGAAGATGAAGTCAAGCTCTTACTACAGAAGAAGAAGATCAATAAGTGAATAAATCTCAACTATGTTTATTCTGTTCATTGGTGTTGCGGAAGAGATTTTATCACACCCCGCCAAAATCTAATCGTGGTTAATTAAGGCGGAAGCACGGGGCGTGACGCGATTCAACATAATACAAGATCACGGGCATATGATTATGAACATAACGTAGTATTAAGATGCAATTAGTTGCGTTTACAAACGTTACGACTTAACATGTCGTCAACATAGTAGTGTTATCAAAATAACAACTATTTAGAGATTTCATATATGTAAGTAAAACAGTTTGTAGTTAAACAAAAGAAATATCGTGTGTTCCTAAAAAGTGGCATCCCAACTTCATGGGTAGCTGTGGTCCCAACATCCATGCAATTCTTATATCGATGCTAATTCCCTGAAAAACATATTTAAATCGTCAACAAAATATATTGTTGAGTGAATTCACAGGTTTAAGACTCTACCATAAACCAGGTATTGAGTAATCATTTCGAAATCATAACGTGCCATCCATGGCCACACGTACTATAAAACATAGTTTGAATTACCGTTTATTGAATACCACGTGCCATCAATGACAAATCATCGTTTATTGAAAATCATGGGCCATCAAAGAACTTGTATATCATGTGCCATCATAGGATTTGTATATCATGTGTCATCATAGGGCTTGCATATCGTGTGCCATCATAGGCTTGAATATCATTTTCCACCATAGGGCTTGCATATCGTGTGCCATCATAGACTTGAATATCATTTGCCATCATAGGGGTTGTATATCATGTGCCATCGTAGGGGTTGTATATCATGTGCTATCAAAGGGCTTGAATATCATGTAGTGATCGTACGATAAAATTTGAATTAAATAATCGTAGTCAGGTTTTCAAGCATTGTATGAAAACAGTTCATATGTTTTTCACCCCAGTTTAGAAAGTAGTGAAAAACAGTAAAATAGGGGATGTGAACTCACCTAGTGAGCTTAAGAGTGTTAGCATTTAAAAGCGAATGTGTTTGCCCAAAATAGCCTCTTATCGCCCTAAACGCATGAGGTCGTTTGTATAAGTAGACGGCTAACTGCCCATCTATGCTAGTTCATTTGTATAAGTAAACGGCTAACTGCCCATCTATGCTAGTTGTCCACTCAACTAGTAGGATTAAAGTGTATTTCGTTTTAAAAAGTATGTACGACCCGTTGGTGATTGTTTTATAAGCATTATTTCTCAAAATTTTAGTATTCTCATATCGTTTTACACTTATACTTGTATGTTTCGCTAAAACATAGTTATTTCGCTATCAAAGTATACGTTAAATGCTTATACTTCCAAAAGGTATATCATTCGTGAAAACTCATTTTTAAACCGTGCAATGGTTCTCGTTATCGTTTGTCTAAAACGTGTCGTTAAACAAGTTCCTTTATGTTCAAGACACAACTATTATACAAATACTTCCATTTATAGTTCCCCGGTTATATCTTTTGTTCGCTATAAAAGTTCAAGGTGTTGGTCTGTTGGAACAGGGGCTACCCGTCCGGGGAAGGCAAATCCAACCGGGTGATTGTGATCCAATTGGGTTTGTGTTTACTTGTAATGTGTTTACTTTTGTATGCCCAACCAAGCCACCATTAATAGACCATTACCGTAAAAGCACAAAATTTGGAAATTGTTAAAAGTTGTCCATGCCATTCTCTGTTATGCTTCGCTGAAGAAATAATCTTGCTTTTTAGCATGTAACTTTGATTTATGAGAATTTAAGAAGTGACAGTATAGTAGCCAGAATTGAAGTTGTGTTATGTCATTTGTCAAAGAAGTCAAGAGCTCACCATCTTTGTTGATTTTATCTTTCTCTTGCGTAAAGATTATGCTGCCAATGTTAAGTAAATGTTCAACAAACTGAAACTGATATTTTAACAATATACTTTTGTAGTTAAATCATTAAACATGAACAACCATATGTTGAGAAGTCGACCCAACCCATTTTGACCATCACTAAGATATACTCACTTTGATATGTAGTAAGACAATAATATCTATATTTTGCTTCCAAATACCCGACCTACTCATTTTTCACCTAGATTTAAATTGAGTTGCAAGTAAACTACCCCTAGGTTAACATTGATATGATATTATGTCGATCAAATATCAGAAAATGGACCGTTATGAGTGTAGGCACCCTCAACAAATGAGAATAGTTTTCAAGTATTAAAAAGAAACTGGTGAGAGCGTAACATAAAAGAATAGGGTAAAAAGAAACGTATGAAATGAGTTGAAAGAATTGAAATTGTTGGTGCATGTTTTGTGACAACAGCTCTTATTTTGTAATTAGTTTTGTAGTTAATAAATGTATTTATTATTAACTTAAGCTTTTTGTTTGTATTAGTGTAAGTTCGTACGAACCTAAGAACATGGTAAGTTCGTACGAACCTAGTAGCAGCTAAGTTCGTACTAACATGTAACACTTCATTTTAAAAGGCCTTATTTTACTGAGTTATTCGAATATATAAAGCTAAGTTCGAATACATACGAATATACATTGATAAACACTATTATTACACTTGTTTAATTGTTGTTTGGTGTATTATAGGATTCCGCACTCTAATACACGTTACAATCTCGTTTGGATCCGTTCAAAGGGGACTTTCAATTGGTAAAACGCAAAGAAAACAAGTTTGAGTGTGTTTTGGAAGATAAACGTTGTACTTTTAGCATTCCTTGTGTGTTTGTGATTCATATTCTTCAAGTTTCATTCGAATTTGTTGGTTGAATCTTCCTAGATCTGAGTTTTTATTCAAATATGAATTTCAACAGCAAGTTCGTACGAACTAGAAAGTAGCGTACGAACCTACCTTATTTAGCCTTCGAACATAGCCAGCTGTAAGTTCGTACGAACCTACAGGTTCGAACATATAACTTCGCATGTTTGAATTTGTAAGTTCGTTTGACCAGAAGGTTGACCTGTTTGAACTTAGATAGTCTTCGAACTTAGTAAGTTCGAATTAATCTAAGTTCGTACGAACCTAGTGTGTTTGACTTTTGTTGACTTTTCAGTTTGACCTTAGTTGACTTTTTGTGCTTGACTTCTGTTGACTTTTTTGAAAAATGTGTAACTTAAGTAAGATGATAGAAATGGATCATGAGGTGGGTAAATCCGCCTCACCAGCGAAACTTCTCAAGGGAGAAGACTATTTCTGGTGGAAGGATCGATTTTAGTCATTCGCCAAGTATAATGATGTGAGAATGTGGATTTGCATAAAAGATGGATAAGAAGCACCAACTTATGAGTTTGAAGGAAAACAGAGAGTTGTGCAATATTCGTCTTTGAAAGAAGAAGAACGTAAGATGTATGAGGCAGAAAATAAAGCATTGTCTGCTCTTACCATGTGTTTGCCACAGGGGATCAAACACACATTTAAGAAGTATGACCTATCTAGAGAGCTTTGGTTAGCTCTGGAGAAAAAGTTTAAGGGAAATAAGCAAATTAAGGAAGGTCGAGCTGACCTGCTTACAAAAAAGTTCTACGTTTTTAAGCACTTGAAAAATGAATCATTAAAGGATATTATCACCCCGATACTATCACCTGATGACTGAGATGGAAATTATTGGCCTGAAATTTTGATGACAACATGAAGAACAACAAACTTCTTGAAGCTTTACCTACAAAGTGGGATATCTACACTTTGATGGTTAAGAAGAGTAATGATTACAAGACTCTCACATTTGACGTAGTTATCCGGAAACTGCGTGTTTACGACCTGAACATGCAAAGGAAGGAGACCGGATCCGATCAGGTTCAGGATCCTAGCGTTTACCACGGTAAACGATCTGATTCCATTGCATCGACAAGTAATGGTGTTACAGCATTTTATACTGGTGAGGCTGAGACAGACTCGGCTATCAGAAATTCTGGTAGCAATGTCTGTTACATTGCCTCATCTGAAGACTCAGGGATTGATAAGAGACCAAAATCTGGGACAACTAGTGGTCTCAAATCAATGCCCATGAGTATGAAATCCGCTGAAGAGGAAGTAGCCCTACTTGCCTCATTCATAGCTTCTCATGAGAACTTCATCAAGGGTAAGATCACGGATCCCGAATTAATAAACGAGGATTATGATCAATTGGACCAAGATGATATAGAGGAGATCGACTTGCAGTGGCAAATGGCCATGATCGCAAGAAGAGCTCAATGATTCATGAACCGGACTGGGAGAAAGTTCGTTAGTAGCAAACCAGGTTTTGACAAGTTCAAAGTTAAATGTTATAACTATGATGGTTTTTGGGCATTTTGCTAGGGAATGTCAACGACCTAAGAGGGAACAAAACTCCGAGTCATATTGGACAGAGATATTTCAGTCAAGGCTCTTCTAATAACCACCAGAACTCGGGAAGTAATCAGACTTCAAAACCTCTAGTGGTATAATCACAAGAAGGAGTGTATGACTGGAGTTCTAAAACTGAAGAACCATAAGCATTCATGGCCTCCATTGATGCAGAAAAGGAGGAGAGCAATGCAGGATCGGATTCAGAAAAGGACTTTGCGACTGAAATGGAGATTGAGGTGCCAGTTGATGAAACAAGGATCAAGCAATTGAAGTCAACTGAAGACATGAGCTCACAGGACTTCATTGCATACATGGAAAATCTGGATGCTGAAAAGCAGAAGGTACTACTCAATCTAGATTTGGTTGTTAAAGCATGCGTTCTTTGTACTAACTTTCAGGAACAAGCTGAGAAGTTGGTAGAATCATCTGATATGATAACATCTCAACTAAAATCTCTAAAAGAAGATAACACTATTTTGAAAATCAGAAACTCAAAGCTTTTAAACAAATCAAAATGTGAGAAAGCAGATATGAAAATTTTAAAAGATAGGATAAATGAGCAAAGTATAATAAATGACTTAGCTCACGAACATATCTTAGAATTAACTAAACTATCTGCTGATAAAGAAAAAGAGTTGGCTGATGCTAAGGTTAGGATAGTAGACCTTAATAGAAAATTAGAATTAAGGAAATTTTCTATCGAAACCTTAGACAACATGCTTAGTGTTCAGAAACAACCCGGTGATCATAGGGGAATGGGTTACATTTTACATTGAAAGTCCACCCCCTTTAATCACAATTATACTTATATTTCTGATGATACTGAGATGTCAACACCAGATGATTCTGCCAATCACTCAGTAGTTCCAGGTCTAATGCAATTTGTTAGACCTGCGAAAGCTGAAACTGTAACTGAACCTGAATCAACCTCGGCTGACACTTCCAAGACACCCATCTCTGAAATGAAAATAAATTTTGTAAAAGCGGGTGTGTTGGAAACAGAAAGCGTCAAGGAGACATTAACTAAAACTAATAAATTTGTTTCACCCAAATCTGAAACTGAAAATGCAAATACAAAAATTGATAAGGGTAAACAAACCGAAACTGTCTCCTCTCCAAGTTTGTCTAATTTGGACGATCAAACGATTCAAAAGTCCTTAAATAGGGCCTTCGTGAAACGTTTTTGCTTCACGTGCCATCAAAAAGGGCATGTTGCAAGTATTTGTCCAATCAAAGGCAAAAGTGGAAAGTCACAGGTGAAGAAAGACCAATCACCTGTGAAATCTGTTTCGTCTCCGAAAAAGAGAAAGTCTCCTGAGATGACTAACATACAACAAAGATTGTCCAGGAACAATGCAGGGACATCTGGGAGAAATGGGTTGGGATTTAAGAGAACTTCAAGTTCTCAAAGAACACAACCTTCACAAAAATCTGTGAAGTTCACGACCAATGACGGTACTAGGAGCACTACTCCTGTTGCAGGAAGCTCTCACGGACAGTCATCCAGGTCAAAGACTCCACAGAGATTTCAAACTCCCAACAGTAGATTGACTAACCCGAATAGTAATAATAGGAATTATAATAATTCAAATTATAACTATCCATCTAGGGCTAGGTCTACTTCAAACCCTAGACCTGTTAATCCAAGACTTTTCCAAAAGTCTCCCGAGCGAAAGCCTTGAAGGAATTTACATTCGTTGATGAGAATAGCCGACCCAAGACCGTAGTGGCTTGGGTCCCCCTTTTTGACTAATTTTTTTCCATTAATGTGCAGGAGTTAATCAAACGTGCTACAAACTGGTGGTATGTAGATATTGGTTGCTCAAGACACATGATAGGAGAAAAGCAGCTTTTTGTGGAGTTCATATACAAGAAGGGAGGATATGTAAACTTCGCAGGAGCGAAGGGTGGCCAAATCACAGGATTAGGCAATGTAACTAATGGGAAGATAATGCTAGAGCAAGTCAACTATGTTGAGGAGCTAAAGCATAATCTTATGAGTGTGTCTCAAATTTGTGATAAAGGACATCCTGTCCATTTCACAGATAGAGAAGCACTAATTTTAAAACCAGGATTCATCATTCCAGAAGAATGGATAGTCATGAGGGCTTCTAGAAAGAATGACACTTATGTGATGGACATGAGTGTTACTGAATCTATTCAGGAGTCGACATGTCTTATATCCAAAGCATCTGAGAATGATTCACAGTTGTGGCACAGGAAAATGGCACACTTGCACTTTAGAAAGATGAATTATATAGTCAGAAATGGACTAGTGCTAGGTGTACCAGTGCAGAGGTTTGGACTTGAGGATAAATGTGTGCCATGTCATAAAGGAAAACAACACAAGAAACCTCATAAGTCAAAGTCTCAAAATTCCATTTCCTCAGTTTTTGACCTTCTTCACATGGATCTGTTCGGTCCTGTGAATGCAAGGAGTATAGGCGGTAAACATTACTGCTTAGTTGTCACTGATGACTTCTCGCGTTTCTCATGGGTTTTCTTTTTGGGAACAAAGGATGAGACAGCTGAAATGCTGATGACATTCTTTACCCAGATTGAACATCAATATGGTCGAGGAGTCCGGAAAATTAGAAGCGACAATGGCTTAGAGTTCAAAAACTCGGTGATGAATGTCTTTTGCTTAAGCAAAGGAATTCAACATCAGTTTAGTGCACCCTATGAGCCACAACAAAATGGAGTCGCTGAAAGGAAGAATAGAACTTTAATTGAAGCAGCAAGAACCATGCTGGCTGATTCAAAGCTTCCCGTCATTTTCTGGGGAGAAGTAGTGAATACAACTTGTCATGTACTTAATAGGGTTCTAACCGTCAAACGACATAACAAAACGTGTTATGAGCTTCTAAACGATCGAAAACCAAACCTTACTGGTCTTGAACCTTTCGGTGTTCACTGTACACTATTAAAGACCAAAAATCAACTAAAATTTGGTGAAAAGGGTGACGAAGGATTTTTCCCAGGTTATGAAGCCAGATCTCCAAACAAAAGGCTCTTTAATAAGACAGCTGGTAGAGTTGAGATTGATTACAACATACAAGTCACATCTTATACTCCAGCTGTACAAACAGGACCAGAGTGGTTATTTGATTATGACGTTGTTTTCAAATCATTTAATCTTTTGATCCTAAGTGAAGTTGATACTTTAGGATTATAACACATTACACTAGATGATGGTGAGGATAATGTGTTCTCACAAAGATCTAGTATTCCAAGTTCAGAGGATTCAAATGATAAAGGCAAAGAAGTTATTGATGAACCAACTGTAGACTTAGATCTCATTTCAATAAATATCCCGTCTTCATCTAAGGTTACTAACTATGTGCAAGAAATTGCTGAAGAAGAAGTAACACCTGAGGGGGAGATTGGATCAAATCTAAGATCCGACCTACCTGTTGATTCTACAATTTCGACTCGTGTGAATAAGTATCATCCAATTGATAATATCATTGGCGATCCGAGTTCAAGAGTAAAGACTCGTAGAGAGATATCTGACAGCAACAATCTATATGTATCGATCCAAGACACTGGGATCATCCATAAATGCCTGTACAACTGTTTTATATCTCAAATAGAGCCGAAAAATGTTTAAATGGCTCTTAAGGATAACTCCTGGGTAGAAGCTACGCAAGAAGAGCTTGTACAATTCAAGAAGCTCAAAGTTTAGGAGCTAGTTGATCTACCCAAGGGAGAATATGCAATAGGCACCAAATGGGTGTTTAATTGCAAACGTGATGATAAGGGAATTGTTGTTCGAAACAAGGCGAGGCTAGTAGTTCGGGATTTAACCAACATGAAGGGATTAACTATACAGAGGTGTTTGCACCTGTTGCAAGGCTAGAAGCAATTAGATTGTTCCTAGCATATGCTACACATAAGAGAATAAAAGTCTATCAACTCGACGTTAAGAGTGCCTTCCTTTATGGTAAAGTTCAGGAACTAGTTTTTGTCCAACAAGCACTAAGGTTCAGTGATCTAGACCATCCAGACCGAGTCTATAAATTGGACAAGGCTCTGTATGGACTGTATCAAGCACCAAGAGCTTGGTATGAGACACTATCTACCTATCTTTTGGACAATGGGTTCAAGAGAGGACAGATAGATAGTACGTTGTTCATCAAGTGGAAAAAGGATGATTTCCTTGTAGTACAAGTCTACGTCGTTGACATCATCTTTGGGTCATTTGACGAGAATATGTGCAGAGATTTTGAACAAGTGATGAAGCGGCGATTTGAGATGGTGCCATGGGTGAATTAAACTTCTTCTTAGGATTACAAGTTGATCAAAAGAAGGAGGGATTCTTCATTCATCAGACGAAATATGTGCATGAAATGCTTACTCGTTTCAATATGAAAGATAGTTCGTCTTATGGCATTCCGATTCAATTGAATCATAATCTCGGACTAGATACAAAGAGTATTGAAGATGTGGATCCGACTCAATATCGGGCCATTATCGGTTCACTCATGTATTTAACTGCTTCTAGACTGGACATAATGTTTGCAGTCTGCTTGTGTGCTCATTTTTAATCAAATCCTAAAGAGTCACACATGAAGGCAGCAAAGAGAATATTGCGTTATCTAAAGGGAAAATCGAAGTTAGGTCTTTGGTATCCCTCTGTAGACAATTGTGACTTTGTAGCCTACACCGACTCAGATTATGGCGGTTGCAACTTGAACAGGAAATCAACCACTAGTGGTTGTCAGTTACTAGGTGGTCGCATTGTCTCATGGCAGTGTAAGAAGCAAACCTCGGTCGATATCTCAACCTGTGAGGCTGAGTATGTAGCAGCATGTAGTTGTTGTTCACAAGTTTTGTGGATACAACAACAGCTGCGTGATTATGGTTTGAACTTCACAAATACCCCTATTATGATTGATAACCAATCGACCATGTCTATAACTAATAATCCGGTTAAACACAGTAAGAAGACACATGTTGACATTAGACATCATTTCATTCGTGACTGTGCAGAAAAACACTTCATTAAATTAGTTAAGGTGCCCATCGATGACAATCTAGCTAACCTTTATACCAAGGCATTTGATAGGTCTCGGTTTGAGCTTTTAATCCAATTAAATGGGATGAGTAATCCTGAATAAATTTTTCCCACAAAGAACTTGTATATTTCTACTGCTTAGTTTATTTTATTTTCTTTTATCTTTGCAAAAATAACAAAAATTGAGGGTCACTGTATTAATTACAAAGAAATGATGAAATCATTACCCATGCCTAGAACATTTTATATGTGTGACTTTTAGATGTAAAACATACACAACAAATGCACTTAAAATGCAAAGTATTTAATAGCTTCACTTCACGATGTATGGGTAGGCATTAGGCAAAATGGTTTTCAAGTATTTAAACTATATTAAATAATACGATTTTTCTGTGAAATCTTTATTTTGATGTACGACTTAAGTTTTAATTATAAGGAATTAGATTGTACTTGAATGCTTGCTATTGGATATAAAATAAAAGTAAATCATCTGGGGGGTTCACTAACTGTTCTTCTGCTACATCTTGAAACATGCTGACCTAGATTCAGTCAGTGTATCCTAAAACTGGAACAAACTCGACCGCAAAACAAGAATAACGTTTTCAAGGTCTCTAGTCAAACTATGTTGCTCTGTTGTACGAAAGTACAGACATGTCACCTCTGGTTTGATTTTAGATTTGTTTGATTCTAACCCTAGTCTTGTCTTATAGCTGAAACATGTATCTGTGTACATTGCTGATAAAACAAAATGACTTGACTTTAAAGATAACATAAAAAAAAAATATCCGATACATATTATTCTTGACTTTCTAGATTATAAGGGTATATCAAATGTGGGATACATAGGAAATCATGAACAATAATCAAACTTGTACTTGAAAATTATGTATGTCAAATGTTTAAGTGGACAACAATACAGATAATCGTAGTGATCTATAATTTACAACAATAATAACAAAGGAATAAATGAAAATTCCTAACTGTGTATTGTTCTCGTCATGGCTAATTCGATCTTTGTATCAGTGACACTCTCAAAAAGATTGTACATTTCCAATATGAACAATTTCATATTCGCATTTTACTTTAAGTGTTTAAATAAATAAATCAATAAAAGTTCTTCGTTTATGGAAATTATTTACATTCTATTCGTTTAATTGCTCAAACCTTACCTCATTAATTGTCTAAGTATTTAGGTAATTGCTGAATGTTTTAAAATTAAAAATGTTAAACTTTTTGGTTTTAAAATTCTAAGTTCGTACGAACTTAGAGTGTATGTTCGAACTCTAAGTTCGTAAGAACCTAGACTTGGGTATAAAAGGGTCAAAATTGGTCAAACCCTTCACATTTCAACACATTCGAACCCTAACTTCGTACGAACTTACCCAGCTCATTCGAACATACCTTCGAACCTAGTCACGTTAAACATCATTTCAATCACATTCCACATCTAAAAATGGCTGATCCAGTGCGTGAATTTTTCAACAAGCACAACGTGGCGATTTCTTTTGATCTTGCCAATCTGGCCAGAGAACCATTTCGAGGCATGCTGAATTTCCTGATGCGCTCACCGGTGTTCTTTGCTCTAACTCACTCGCCTTCTTTGAGGTTTCCATACCTCAGCCAATTCTGGGCGACGGCTGTTCATGATTATAAGCCTCAGCCACCGATGATTAGGGCTATTGTCAATAGAGTTAATATTGAGTTTTCTACCGAGTTTCTGAGGCAGGTTTTGCAGTTGGGCACTGAAGTTCAGGAAGGTGGCCCAACAACGTTTCCTCCTGAGATGCGTGCTAGCGCGTTCCAGCGCATGGGATATGTTGGGGATGTTACCCACACCCAATACACCAAGAGTTTGGTGTACGACCAGTGATGTTATCTAATGCATATTCTACTGGTATCTTTCAGGCCGAAGAAGGCAGGATTCGATACAATGAACTACAAGATGCAGTCAGGGATGATTTCACTTGTATACAACAAACCCTACTGTTTCTCTCAGTTTTTCTTCGATGAGATGGTTCAACAGATCAAGGGGAGCGTGAAAGATCGTTTTATCTTATACCCCCGCTTTGTTATGATGGTGATTAATGCACTGATTCCGAATCTTCCGACAGTGGATCCTGTTGTTCACTTGATGCCAGTTGATAAGAAGATATTCGGCCATTGTATCAGTCACAACAACCGTCAAGCTGTTGCTGATCCGCCTCACGCTGTGACGTTATTTGGGGCGGTCATCGATGCTGACTATCAAGCACCACCAAATGATGGTTGGTGGGATGTGCCTCCGCCCCAGGCAACTGCTGAGATTCAGCTTCCGGAACCTGGGCCAGCCCAAGTACAAGAAGACGTGGCTGTTGTTGTGCCACATCAGGAGGTTGTGGAAGAGATCCTGCATCAAATAGAGCACCCTGTAGAAGGAGAGCGTGTTGACGCTAATGTTGCTGAGACTTTGGTTCGAGATGTTTTGTAGGGCAGAGCAAGTTCAAGTGCTGCGGCCGCCAGTTCAAGGCCTGATTATAATGAACTTACCCGGGAAATTGATTCCTATTTCACCGATGCTGCAGTAGGGTCTCTGCCTGCTGATGAAGCTGATAAGGATGACGCTCAAGATTCTGAGGCAACTGAGACTGATGCCGATGATGATGATGATGATGATGATGATAATGATGATGGTGATGACGATCATGATGAGGACCGACTTGTGATCGGTTTCTATGGTTCTAGGGGTGTGTTACTTGACCCCAAGGCAGCAAGGGAGAAGGAGAAGGGGAAAAGGAAGGTCTAGGAGGATGAGGACTTTGTTCCTAGGGGCCCAGATGATGAGTCCGAGGACGAACAATACATGGTGCGAGCTTGTAAGCGCCAACGTCCAACTGGAGTGGTTATAAGAGAGGGTGGTGCGCCTCCTCAAATAATATCGTATACACAACCACCCATCGCCCCAATCACAGTACCACCACCTATTACAGAACCACCCTCCTCGACTGCTGCAGTGTCTCAACATAATAGTGAGGATTGAGCCGCATCCTTCACCACAAACTGCATGTCTTCTGACGGCTTCCACTGTCACACCACCGGTTACTTCCACTTCAACACCACCAACTCTACCATCAGTTATACCAACAAACGCTCCACCTACAACTCAACCTACCCAGACTATACCCAACCCGGCTGCTAGTTTGTTGGATCCAGAAAAGTTTGAATTTCTTCAAGGCCGGATCACAAACTTAACCAATATAGTTACGTCTCTGACTCATATTGTTGATAGTCATGAACGTCATATTCAGGTCTTTGCTGATTTGAATGACAAACTGATAGAGCGTAACGATAAACTGGAGGAGAAAGTAAGGCTGAATGAGATCACTCTCTATCGCCTGAAGCACCAGTCAGTCAGGGGAGTCAGATGCCAGGGTGCAGGGAAGATGAGTTGAGATTTAAAGCTGATAATGACCGAGACGATGATCCGAGTGCACCCAAAGAAAGTGAGCTGCCTGGCTCTTCATCTAGAGAGCAAGGTGCAACAAAGGCTCAGGGGGAGTATGGTCAAGGAGCTGGTGGGAGCAGAACTGGGGAAACTCCAGTGAATCTAACTAAATCTAACACTATCGAAGCGTTGCTTGGTTTGGACGATTTTGATATCGAGGGATCAGAGTTAGAGGAAGGAGAGATCTTGGATAAGGAGGTTGCAGACTGGAAATCAGACGATGAGATCATTCCAGATGACGATGCTGATATTGATGAACATATAGTGTCAAAGCAACCGGTAATTAAAGTAGTGGTTGAAGATGAAGCTGGTGAGAAGGTGATCAACTTAGAGCAGGACTTAGCTCCTGAAGTTGAGTCAGATTCTGAGGAAGTTGAACCAACTCGAGAAGAGTTAAAGAAGTTATGGTTCAAAAAGGTGGAAAAGGAACCAGAAATTAAATATAAAGGTGATATCAGGGTCAGAGGATCTGGCGAGTTGAAGCGAGGCATCATAAGTTGGTTTTTTTACAGCGATCTGAAGCTGTTCATATTAAAAAGATATGATGGGATTCAGTACTTGAAGAACAGACTTATGATGGGATTCAGTACTTGGTTTTATGACAGACTTCTGAAGCTTTTTGCCAAAGATTGAATTAAAGGAGCTAGCCTGACTAGACTTGGTAAATATTGGAGATGATCCTTACGCTCGTACCTTAGAGAGAATATTAAAGCGTGAAGGAAGATCAAATAAGTTTGAAAGCTTAAAGCTAAAGTCGGGGAAGAGAGTTCCTGACCTGACCAGGATTGATCCTATAACTATAAAGCCGTGGATGAAGATGGTCTACAGACCAGTCAAATGCTTGAAGAGGGTTCCGTTGAAGAGAATGCCACATAACGTTCTTGAAAATCTGAAGTGGTGGTATGTCGATAACAAGACTGCGGAAGCAGTAATGGAAGACTGTGATTGAAAGGAGCTGCTGAGAGTGTATGACAGTTTACATCTGGTAAACTTGTCGAAGGATGACCTGATGAAGCTTCATGCAAACAAGATCTTGTACGGAGACAGTTGGAGGCATGAAGGCAAAAGATGTCAGAAGGTCGTGAAAGTGTGCGTGGAAAAGAGCTTATGGGCCGAGAGTCGACAGAGTTGATCGAGAATCAAGTTCGACAGAGCCAGAAGATTGAAAACAGATAGAGCTATTGTCAAGGGGGAGTCTGTTGGTGCATGTTTTGTGACAACATCTCTTATTTTGTAATAGTTAGTTTTGTAATTAGTTTTGTAGTTAATAAATGTATTTATTATTAACTTAAGCTTTTGGTTTGTATTAGTGTAAGTTCGTAGGAACCTACATGTTCGTACGAACCTAGGATGTTCGTATGAACATGGTAAGTTCGTACGAACCTAGTAGCAGCTAAGTTTGTAAGAACTTAGCTGAGTATAAATACTAACATGTAACACTTCATTTTAAAAGGCCTTATTTTACTGAGTTATTCGAATATATACAGCTAAGTTCGAATACATACGAATATACATTGGTAAACACTATTATTACACTTGTTTAATTGTCGTTTGCTGTATTAAAGGATTCCGCACTCTAATACACATTACAATCTCGTTTGGATCCGTTCAAATAAGACTTTCAGAAATCTATCCAAGAGAATACCCAAAAAAACAGACAAATTGGTCATATTGAATATACGACCAGCAATGTACCCAACCCCAAAAAACATAGTTAATCACACTCATGACTTGCTTGCATGCCACACAAGCTGTATTTTGCTAGCAATTTTTCTAGAATGCAAGTATTATAAATTGATATGCATAACACGTACACACACCTACATTGACACCCGGACAACTACACATGCGATTAATCAAAAACGAATATTATAAAAGCATAATGAACTTTTGAAAAAGAGTAATTCTTGATAATTACCTATTCCTTATTCTTGACAGAAGCCATCGGCGGATCTTTCATAAGGCGGGGGGGCGGGTCTTGGCCCCTCAAAACTTTTGTGCCGTTAATGTAAAATTTTTATTATTAGGGATTAAAAAAAATTAATTTTCACATTGGCCCCCCCTAGATAAATAGAAAAAAACCTAAATAGTCATCAATTCTTAAAACTTAAAAATTTCTGTGACTGCCGCTTTTAATTTTTACTTGCGATTTGCGAAGAACATTGCACCGCTGCTCGCCTGCTCCTATGTTCCTATGTGGCCAAGTGGGCTGATCTCCCTTCATGTTATTTGAGAAATTGATAGCCAATTGACACGTAAGTACCACTGTACCCAATCCTAATTCCTAATATTATATACATTAATACATACATGATGATCCATATTATTATATTTCATATGATAAATCAAATATTATATTTATGTTATTTTTTATTCCAGTTCGTAAATCAAATATTGTAATTGTGTTATTTTTTGTTCCAGTTCGTACTACTAGAATTCTAGAAACATATCAAATTAAGTATTATTTTGATTATTTCGTCCTCAGTAGTTGATAGCTCTGACTTTTATTAATTTTCTTTATGGGTTGATTTATTGAATTGTTATTGGTGTGATAGTGTCATTGCTCATGTATTATTTATATTTGTTTAATAGGGATAGTGTGGATATGTGATTGATAGTGTTAAGGCTTTTATTTCTAGTTTAAAAAATCCTTTTGTTTTACAGGAACTACCATGGAAAACCAAAAAACGATATTTTCATTTTACAAGAGAAAGACCGATGATACAATAGACAATGAGAATCAAGAGAGTAAACGTGCTAAAGCTTCAACAAGTAATCCCGAACAACACCAAAATCAACCGGAGGAGAATATTCATGGAACACTCAGTCCGAATGTTAGAGCAGTTGATCTTAGTTCCTTGGAAAAGGATCCAGCGAAGAGGAAACATATGTGTGATTATCGAGTTAATGAACGGGAACAAGTTAGACGTAATTATCTAAGTTTGGGTCCATACCAAATTCATTTAAAAGAATACCCCGGTAATGATCCAAAGACACATCTTCGTAGGTTCCAATATTCATGGTTTAACATTTTTCCTAATTGGTTAGAGTATTCTCCTACAACAGATGTGTGACAACCGTCAAAAATCTCAGGTCATTAACGCACTTAAATTGCTAGTCTATCTAATTACGTTTACAGCACTCCAAAATCCTAGTGAAAAGTCTAGGTTATGACTCCTTAAGTACCGAAACCGTAAGTTACCGAAATCGCCTAACGTTTTAGGAGATTGCTTAGCGGACTTGAAGACCGTGAACAACTTTAAATTAGGTTACAAAGTGCCAAAGAAAACAAATGAAATTTAATTTCATTCATCAACACAAAATATTTATCGTATCGCAAAAACCGGAATTTAATCGTAAATTCCGTAACTCGGTTAACGCAACCAGAAACCGCACGATTGACCCACGAATACCAACCGTAAACAAATCAAATATATTATGATGAATATTAAAAACTTATGAAATAAAGTTTTACAATTCAAACTTTAACTATCACAACATCACAATTAAAGCTCACAATGTACACAAACTTGTACAAACTTAATTATATAACTTGTAGGCTTTTTATTTCCTTATTAATTAACAAAATAAAATTTAAATAAAGGCAACCCCACCACCAAAAATCTGCAGCCCATTTCCTTCTTTTGATCACTTCAAACCCCAACCAAATATTCATTTATACATGCAAGATCATTTGCACCATTTCCCCAACCCACTCACTCATTTTATTCTCTCTTTTCTCTCAAAAAACACACACAAACACTCCATTACACACACTAAATCCCAGCAGATTTTCAACTCTAAAACACCATCTTGAAAGTGTTCTTACACAACTACAAGAAACTTTGAGGTAAATCACTCTTCCTAGCTTCCATTTCCTACTTTTATTATGTTTATTACTTGGATTTTATGCCTTTTTCATGGCTTAAATCCTCATACAAGGTTTGATGGTTTGTAGGTTACACCTTATATATATTCATGTGTAAAAGAAGGGTAACCTATGATCAAACCGAAAATCAAACCGAAAAAAGTCGACTTTTTGATGTTATAGAGTTTATTTACATGTTCTTGCTAGAATAAATGGTTAAAATGTTAAAATATGTTTATGTTTCTGTAAAACACATGTTCATGCATAAAAGACAAGACTTCAATCTTTGGATGAGGTCTAAAAATCGTTTGGTAGTGAAATCACACCAAAAAGATCACTTTGTCATGCATGCAATCTGTCCAGATTTTGACCCTACTTGAAACAACCATAACTCAGTGAATAATGGTCCAAAAATCTTGATTTTTCTTCTAGAATTTAGCTTAATGTCTTACCTTTAAAACCCCACTGGTATCACTCAAATCCATTGAGTTTAAGACCTCCAAATGTATCACACAAAACTGATGCGCAAACAGTAACTTTTCTGTGAGCACCTTGTTGTGATACTTGTTCATGGGTCTTAAGATGTTCTATAAATCTAAGAAAAAATATTTTAGACTCCTAACATGTATATCTCAGTATTATAAAAAGATAGGAATTTATCTTGATGATTAAGTATTTTTAGAAAATGCATGAACATCATGCATTGTTGTAATCTTGTAAATTGCAAATACTTGTGTTGTGATGATTCAAAAATATATAAGTGCTAGATAAAACGTCTTAAAATTTTGAGAATTATTTTTCTCAGTAACTATATCATGAAAAGAGTCTTGAAAATAAAAATGGGAATTTTTGGAAAAACATAAGTATTTTTCCTAAATTAATGCAAATAAAGCCTACAAAAGGTGAAACAATCATGAAAAATACTTTTGGACATAAAATAATTATGGGAAAATTCTAGTGTCATTTTCCTCAGAAAATGACACCATCCTCAAAATTTCACACTCTTTGGAAGTGTTTTGATATGTTTTCCGATTTACGTCTCGTTAAAACGCATAATGTTGGGGACCAATGTTTCAGTGCTCAAAACGTCTTGAAAATTTTACACAAACTTAAAAATTGGTAGAAAATGATCTGGTAAAAATTCCAGAATTTTAAGTGAATAATTACTATTTTCCCCATAATTATCCCACTTTTTAGACATAAAATGATTATAAATAATCCATAAGTCTAAAAATCCCCAAATTTTCACAGAAAATTTTTGAACTATATTTCATATTTCATACCAAGTTTGATAATTTTTAGATGTTGTATTCATATATTTCCATTATTTTGTTCCCAACTCGAACAATTACCGACATCGTAAATTAAATGGAAATTCCAACTTTTACGGCACTTTGTAATTTAATTAGCTAGCTAAGCAATCCTAACAAACCGTATTAGTCGAGAAACTAATTAGAAACCTTGTGTTCTTAGGACTTGGATAGGAGTCAAACCCAGTCGGCACGCGCATTGCATCCATCCTTCCGCTCACGCTCAATAGTTAGTTACACAGCCCCTCTTTTTAACGTTTTACTTAAATGTTTTGGGGTGAAAAGCATGCCTATATGATTTAAATTATATATTTTCTTTACAAATACTATGCAATACTTGATTTACGAATGCTATGCTAATGCTATGCTCGTTTTACAAATGCTATGCTCATGCTATGCTATTGCTATGCTTATTTTGAATACTTGACAAGGTTAAGATGTCATATTGATTACAAATAACTTCTTGAATGTTTACCGTTTATATGAACGTGATTATATGCTTGTTTTTCTATCGTATCTAAAGTCCCCGGTATATCTACACGACCATTAACTCTATATGAGCCAAATGATGCATATGAATAGTACTATTTGGGAGCGAGACCACCTCCCCACTCACACGGCCACGTGAGTGCATCCCATCATCCTAAATGCCAACGATAGGGCATCTCTCTTTGGGGCAAAGGTTTATCGGTTGTAGGTTTGGTTGTGGACTCAAGCATAATAATTCATTGTGACTATAGACAAAAATGCGATATCATAGAAATTCATAAGCGACTATAAACGTATGAAGTTTCGACTTTTGAAACGATATCTCTTTAAAAATATAAACTTTACGACCCGAGCTTTACAATGACTTTGTCATTTGAAATGATATCTCTTTTAAACTATAAACTTTACGACCCGAGCTTTGCAATGACTTTGACATCTGAACGATATTTCTTTGAAATTATAAACTTATGACCCGAGCTTTACAATGACCTTGTCATTTGAAACGATATTTCTTTGAAACTATAAACGTATGACGTTTTGTCATTTGAAACAATATTTCTTTGAAACTATAAACCTTACGACCCGAACTTTACAAAGACGTTGTCATTTGAAACAATACTTCTTTAAAACCATAAATTTAAAACTTGAGTTTTACACTATAAATCATTGTGGTCGTGGACAATGATAGACGTGGTTTCATAATAACGCTTCGCATTCTTATGAACTTCGACATAATAAACCGTTGAGATTATAAACGTTTTGATATTGATTTGATGATCCATTGACTTTATAAACGTAACCTGAATCTATTAAATGCTACAATATGAGTTTTATACGCATAACTTGAACTTATTAAACAGTATATCTTGAGTTTTATAAAAGTGAATTGAACATTTCTTTGAAAATATGAGCGTGGCGTTATGAATGAATTACGACTTTTAATTGAGTTCCAAAGGGAATCACTCCTAAACGAATCTCGTACTTAATTAAACCTCTTTTGCGAACAAAACATCGAATCACGAATGAATCTAACTATCAAATGAGTATCGCGCTTAAATGAACCTTGTTTTAATGAATTACTTTCATAATTATCTGTGCAATAGCGCTTGACTATCCTACAAATTGATTTTCAGATGATTATCGTCTTTGTATGAGCCTCGGCACTAGACAGACTACTTTTGCGAACTAATCACGTAGTAACGTGGAACTTTTAAACTAGACTTTGTAAACACTTGAAAAGGGTCTTCCATTACACAAAACCTGTGTACTCACCAACTATGTTTCATAGTTGACCTGTTTATTTTTACATGCTTTTCAGGAATTAGTCACCACTTGTTTACTGAAGCTAAACCCGTTATATGATCTATGATGCTGTAGCGTTACGGGATTTTCTCTTTTGGATGTATTCGCATGTTTAGATTATTTACTTTTGTGATGTAAACGCTTGTAAGACTTTATGTAATGTATTAATTGTGGACCGTTGAACGGTGATGTTTTGTAATTTTTGATTATGAAATCATTGTACTGTTACATCTCGTGTTTCCGCTTTAGCGGGGTGTGACAAGATGCCGCATATTGCTTTTTGTGTTATTTATTTGGTGACAATCCGAATATGCGTAATGGGGCTGATGCATTTACAGTCACAGGATTTAAAAACTGGAAAAAAGTGAATGATGGGAGAAAATGTGCATTCCTTAAGTATATTAGTTGTTCACACCATAAAGATGCTGTGGTATTTAGTGAGAATCTATTAAACCAATCAGCACATATTGAGAATATCATAGAGAAACGAAGTAAAGAGAAAGTTTGGAAGAATCGTCTACGGTTGAAAGCAACAGTTGATATTGTTCGTTGGTTGACATTCCAAGCATGTGCTTTTCAAGGGTACGAAGAAACTCAGAACTCACAAAATCAAGGTAATTTTCTAGAAATGTTAAAACTTTTAGCTTTATATAATGATGAGCTTGCCAAGGTTGTGTTAGAGAACGCTCCATATAATTCTAAATATACAGCAGGTTCGATTCAAAAGGAAATTTTAGGTATTATTGCAAACAAGGTTCGAAAACATATTCGTAGTGAAGTGGGTGATTCATACTTTTGTGTCATGGTTGATGAATTCCGAGATGAGTCCAAAAAGGAGTAAATGGCCAAGGTTATGATGGTGCTAGTAACATGAGAGGGGAATGGAATGGGTTACAAGCACTTGTTCTTAAAGTTGTCCTTTTGCATACTATATTCATTGCTTTGCTCATAGGTTGGGACTAGCCTTGGTTGCCGCTTCACGAGAAGTTATACCGGTTCACCAATTTTTCTCAAATTTGACATTCATTATCAATGTCATTTGTGCTTCTAGTAAGCGCCATGATGAGTTGCAAAAAGCTAGGTCAATCAAGATTGAACGTTTGTTGGAATTTGGTGAAATTGAAACGGGCAAAGGAGCAAATCAAGTTGGGACTTTAAAAAGAGCCGGTGATACACGTTGGGGTTCTCATTTTTATTCAGTTTATAACTTGCTTAAGATGTTTGATGCTACTCGTGTAGTTCTTGAGAGTATAATCGAAGATGGATCTTACCCTTCTCAACGTGGTGATGCTGATTCAGCTTACGTGTATTTGAAAGTGTTTGAGTTCGTATTTATTTTGCACTTAGTTAAGGAAGTAATGGGAAGGACTGATATTCTTTCTCAGGCTCTTCAAAAGAAAACTCGAACAATTACCGACATCGTAAATTAAATGGAAATTCCAACTTTTACGGCACTTTGTAATTTAATTAGCTAGCTAAGCAATCCTAACAAACCGTATTAGTCGAGAAACTAATTAGAAACCTTGTGTTCTTAGGACTTGGATAGGAGTCAAACCCAGTCGGCACGCGCATTGCATCCATCCTTCCGCTCACGCTCAATAGTTAGTTACACAGCCCCTCTTTTTAACGTTTTACTTAAATGTTTTGGGGTGAAAAGCATGCCTATATGATTTAAATTATATATTTTCTTTACAAATACTATGCAATACTTGATTTACGAATGCTATGCTAATGCTATGCAAACTTTTAGCTTTATATAATGATGAGCTTGCCAAGGTTGTGTTAGAGAACGCTCCATATAATTCTAAATATACAGCAGGTTCGATTCAAAAGGAAATTTTAGGTATTATTGCAAACAAGGTTCGAAAACATATTCGTAGTGAAGTGGGTGATTCATACTTTTGTGTCATGGTTGATGAATTCCGAGATGAGTCCAAAAAGGAGTAAATGGCCAAGGTTATGATGGTGCTAGTAACATGAGAGGGGAATGGAATGGGTTACAAGCACTTGTTCTTAAAGTTGTCCTTTTGCATACTATATTCATTGCTTTGCTCATAGGTTGGGACTAGCCTTGGTTGCCGCTTCACGAGAAGTTATACCGGTTCACCAATTTTTCTCAAATTTGACATTCATTATCAATGTCATTTGTGCTTCTAGTAAGCGCCATGATGAGTTGCAAAAAGCTAGGTCAATCAAGATTGAACGTTTGTTGGAATTTGGTGAAATTGAAACGGGCAAAGGAGCAAATCAAGTTGGGACTTTAAAAAGAGCCGGTGATACACGTTGGGGTTCTCATTTTTATTCAGTTTATAACTTGCTTAAGATGTTTGATGCTACTCGTGTAGTTCTTGAGAGTATAATCGAAGATGGATCTTACCCTTCTCAACGTGGTGATGCTGATTCAGCTTACGTGTATTTGAAAGTGTTTGAGTTCGTATTTATTTTGCACTTAGTTAAGGAAGTAATGGGAAGGACTGATATTCTTTCTCAGGCTCTTCAAAAGAAAACTCAAGATATTGTTAATGCCATCGAGCTAGTTTCAACAACAAAGAGAAGTCTCAATGATTTAAGAAATAATGGATGGGATTGCTTTCTTGAAAAGGTTATGTTGTTCTCAAAAAAACATCAAATAGATATACCTGATATGAATGCACTTTATAAGTCCAGTCGATATTGTCCTCGTAAAAAGATAATCAGGTTACTATTGAGCATTATTATCATGTAGATTTATTTATTTGCAGGCTGGACAAGCAATTGCTTGAGCTTGAAAACAGATTCAATGATCATGCTATGGAATTGTTAACACTTGGATCTTCTTTACTTCCTACAAAAGATCTTGAATTGTTTGATATTGATAAGATTTGTCTCCTTGTTGAGAAGTATTATCCTTCAGATTTCACGGAACAAGAGATGAATCGGTTGAGATATCAGTTAGAGCATTTTAAAGTTGAGATGCCAAAGAACCCGAAGCTAAATGGTGTTTCTACTCTCGCTGAACTATGCACCAGTCTTGTGAAAACTAACAAGTGTGAGCCATATTATTTAATTGATAGATTGATCCAACTCATATTGACACTTCCCGTTTCAACAGCTACAACTGAGAGGGGATTTTCAGCAATGGAAATATTCAAGAATCGACTTCGCAACAAGATGTCGGATGATTTTCTTGCGTCTAACTTGGTGGTTTACATAGAAAAAGAGATTGTCGAAACATTCGATTCAGAATCTGTCGTAGATGAATTTAAAGCCCTTAAAGGTAGTCGAGCCGAGTTGTAATTTTCTTTTTTCTAGTGTCTATTTCTTGTTTTATTTTATGGAACGTGTATGAAATCATTTTATATCTAGCAAAGTAATGGTACATATCAAAACGATTTTGGCCCCCCTAATAACAATGTTCAAGATCCGCCACTGAAAGAAGCGATCCCTTAATAGAACGATACCAAGCCACTTACAAACATTTAATTACCTAGAAAAGAATGGGTTACATGTAAACAAAAGTTACGTACAAAGTCACTTTGCGATTATATTAATGGATTACACTTACTCGTTATTGTTCAATCATGTAACAATCCGTAAAAAAGGTAACCTATAGTATAATCATCAATTATTAAAAAAAGAATAAAAAATAAATTCTATATATCAATGATTATATTATTGTTGGTCTAGATTACCTTTACCAGAGCAATAACAACAAAAGATAATTGCTTATTTCCTAAGAGCATAATGGTAAAGTATATGTTTAGTCCCTTTCTCCAAATATATATACATATAAATGGAATAATAACGGTAAACTGATATTCTGTGTGTGAGATATTTCTGGTTGTACTCTTCAATGAAATTTAAGGAGAGTGTGGTGGACATGGAGGAGGTGGGTAGTTTTGTTGGCAGTTGTGGAGGATGGCTTTGAAGAAGTTCTGAAATCATTCAACTGACAAATTTACTTTGCACGGTTGAGATTATTAGTCAAATGAAGTGAATTTGACTTGGCTCTATCAATGTATAGGTAGAATATATAGAATCACTGGTAACAATAAATATATATACAGAACAATACTTATATATTTCATGATTGTTGAATGTCATTGTTGATATTCTCTTTGTTTTAATTTTTTAAAACATGAAGGTTTGTAAGTGAATACGCGGAGTCTAGGATAAGCTCTCATTTAAAGTAAGTGAATACTCGAGGGAGGTAAAGTGTACATATTGAAACTAAAATCAACATATAAGAAATAGATATATGGTGAAAATTTAAAGGACTACAATACCACACATTTATCCCGCCTACCTAAATTCTTAAATTTAAACGCTCCTAATGAAAATACAATTTCCCTCCCATTCTTTTAATTTATAATCGCTTTATTTCTGTATATATTTCCATTCATCCAGATCTTTACTTTTCTTACCTTCTTTCCTCCAGTGATATAGACTATTCTATCCGATTAAAGTAAATAGGAGTTGATCAAGGGCTAGGGCTTTACACATAAACTTCATTCACTTTCATTAGATTTAGCCGCACCTATCAATCAGAGTCTCTTCACTAGATCAAGTGAGTTTTTCTATACAATTCTATACTATAATTGTCAATTTACTTTATATAATTCGATTTCACCACAATTTCTGTTAATTACTTATACGTTTTTCATTATATCCGATGATTCCAATTATGATTTATGGTAGCTTTTCGATTTGTTTTAGTTTGGAAAATATTGATTCCTTTATGATTTAAAGAGTTAAATTAGTTCAGATCGACGTGGTTTATATCACGCTATTTGTTAAGAATATATAGAAACTTCAGATCAATTTTATCTTACATATCATGAGGTGTTTCAAATCATCCATCGTAAAGTAATTGCACTTTCGTTTCATGGTTTGTTGTAGTTTTGTTTATTTATTTCTTTTGGTTTGAAACTGAATTGGTTGTCACTTTGGTACAAACTATATCGTTAACATATTGACTTCAATAATTACTATAATTTCAATAATTTCTAAGTATAAGAAATAGTAGATATGGTTAATCGATTGAAATCAGGCTCATATCATTAATTGAAGTTTTTAAGAGTAATTTCCCTCTGAGAAAATATAATAGTCATTTACACAATTAGATATTTGAATTTACAAAGAATCAAGGATATTAAATTTCCCCAGTCAAAAACTAAGAATTGTGAATGCAAGAATTCGACTAGCTATTTTTATTCTTTTAAATATAGTATTTGATAGCATATAATAATGTATGTTATTACAAGGAAATTGATAAAACAACTGTGCCATTAAAAAATAGTATTTGTTAAAAAGAGAATGAGGAAAATGTTATAACTACTAAATGATTGTTATATTATACACGTTATAAATATAAGGATAAAGAAAGGAACACAAACTCATGTTTTGTGAAAAAATATTCTTTTACTATAAGTTATTTCTTATAAGATTAAGTTATTGTTATGAAAAAAGAAAAAGTATTGGAATCTACACATTGATTCTCTTTTTTTAACCGTATGCGTCAAAAGGCGCTTATACGGTTCTTGGGGGATACAATTTGACCCTAATCAACCGACTTTATCGAGAAAGACTATTTTTTTCGGTAAATACATTCTTCAAGCACTTGAAACCTCTTGGATCACATCTAGACAAATAAAATAAGCTCGACGAGCAATGACACAAAATGCACGCTGTGGTGAAAAAATATGGGATGATATATCAAAAAGTCTATTCTTTCTTCAATCAATTTCAGAGCATCGTTGACTTTATCCCTTTTGAGGTCATCTTTCAATATGAATTTGTGACTTGCACTTGAAGTTCTCGAAAATTTATCTCTTTCAAGCCTTTTAGTGAGATCTTCTATGATAATCTTGAGCGTTCTATAAGAATACTATGCAAGTTTTTAGAAGCGAAGAAATTTCTTGTCTCTTTGTTCATCTTCATATACTATTCCATGTTCTGGTTTCAGCACTATCTTGTGAACACTTAATTTATCAATACCTTCTAAGAATTTAGTCGACTTCTTCATATTTACTTTGCTTTGATGACTCTCCAAGCCCATTTGAAAATCTTCAATAAATGATATCTCAATCATGCTATTTATGAACCGTATGATTACTTCAAGAGCTCTTACTACTGTTGGAGATTTGATCGTCATCGTTCATTAATCATTATACATAAATTCCAAGTCATCAATGCTTAAGTAACTGAAATCAACTTCCTCAAAATAGTATTCCTTCATATGGGTTCTTTGGATATAGAATTATGGATACCAATGTCTTCTTAGTTTAGTAAGTCCAACTTTCTTTATTTGAACAGTTCTATGCTTAGAGATCACTGCACTCTTTCTTTGCCTTCGACAAGTCATCATATACACATATTCCTTCTTTTGTTCTTCCAGTAAGTCGTCGACTCCATAAGCTAATGCTTTGTTTATATCACATAGCTTTTTGCACCATATTTTGTATACTTTGTCTTCCAAATATGCCATAACTATTCTTTTATACATTTTCGCCGTCATGATGAACCTACCATCGATAATGTGTCCATATTCAACTCCCCCTTGATTTAATCCTTCTGCTTCATTCTCTTGTGGTTGTTCGGGTGATCGTTTATCTTTATTCTCTTGAGATTCACCAACTTGATCACCAATCCGATCACCAATTTGTTCATTCCACCAACCATCAAAGTTCTCATCATCTGATTGTAGACGCTCAACTACTTTCCCACTTTTTAAATTTTGGAAATCCAAGATATGTGTCTCATTAGGCTTTTCAACCGTAGAAACAATCTCCCAAGATTCAACCAATTCCTCATCTAATATTATTACATTATCTTCTACCTCATTTCCACTATAACCGCTACCTCCAATATTTACACCTTTTGAATTTTGAGGCCCTGATTCAGACATTTGTAACGATGTTGGTGAGATTGACTACTTGTTTAGTGAGAGCACCAAGTGATGGATTAATATTTTGTTGGCGTAATAGGGAAACTAAATCAACATCTTTCGTGCTCGAAGAATCTTGAAGTAAGCGAGCAAGCAACATGGATTTCAAATCGTCAGTTGAAGTTTCTTCTATTACAACTTCTTTCCCTTTCATTGAACGTTCTATGAACGACAACTTCTCTAATACAAGTTTCATCATCGCTTCAAGAAATGATTGAGTGACAACGGATGAAGTAACACTTGAGCCACTTAAGTTCTCGGTTGACACATTAGGTGGATCCATAGAGGAAGCACCCATGTGACCTACGTTCAATGTTGGCATGTTGTTAGTGTTGGTAGGATTTCCTTACAATCCTTGATGAACATTAGGTTGTGATTCATCTACGGAAGTTTCGGCCAATGTACGTAGATCGAGAGCTGGATCATGAAGTCCAATGAATATCAGTGGTGTCCTAGATTTGGTACGTTTAACGTACATATTTTTAATCGCTAGACTCGATTATGTCCTAATGTGACTGGAGAGGATTGTCCACCTTGATCAATATCAACACTCTCTAATAGAGATGTCGATAGATAATGCGATATATCTCCATGAAATAAATTAGTATCCTGTTGAGAGGACACTAAGTTGCTTGATGGCTCATGTGATTCAACCAGTGCGTGGCTGGTCTGGTCTGTTCAATACTAGGTGTCAACAAATGACTCTTAATGGTCGATGTGGTAACCAGAAAAGTGGTTGTTAGAACTCCCTCATTTTCCTTTTACTACTCCTTTCTCAAGCAATCTCTTTAACTATCGGCTCTTCAATCGGTTCGATGGTCAAAGATGTAGAATGTTCTGAATCAGAACATACTAGAGTTGAATGTGCTTGGAACTCATCATTAGGGATATCATCATCATCATCATCATCATCATAATCATCATCAGAGTCCGCATCACTACCACCAGAAATTATCTTTTCAGATGCAACATGAGACTTATTGTTCCCCCTATCTCCCTCTAACTCTTGCTCACTAGGCCCCTCACCAACTAATCATAGACTATCTCGGGGGGATTACTTAGTCGGTTCTGACTGAATCTTCTAAGGGTAATTCTCTTGCCTATACTTTATCACACTCTCAACTTCAGGATCTCCATAAGCCAATATCTCTTCTTGAATAGCCATGCCAACAACATCCAGACTCCCACAACTGCCACGAAAAATGATGAACATGAACGTCGTCTGCCATAGAAAGTAGAATTTTCAAGTTATATAGCTCATTTAATTTTTCATAGTCAAAGAAAATTGTGCATTATCTTCTTTAGCTCTATTAAACTTCTCAATTTCGTCCTCCTCATTTGTGATTTTAAGAAAATGTATTTTCCAACCCCTACCCATGTAGTCTTCATCATATAATTGTAGCAATTTAGAATTTGCCTTCTTTAGATAACATAGGTTGTCAAAACATAACCCTTCTCTTGGATTTTAAAACTTGATGTCCTTGGGTTTATTTACGAAAATAGTTTGTTCAGATTGACCTCGCTTCAATGACGTATATTCTAGTTCTTTGACCTTATTAACAATTCTAATTTTGTTTGCAATCACATGGTCATGCTGACGGGTAGTAAGTTTTCTAACGCGTTCTGATTCATCAAATTGATTTGATAAATTAGTTAATTCTTTCTTTTAGGAGTTTGTTTCAAAATCTACCTTCTCGTATCTGTCTTTGTAGTCCTCCATATTAGTTATGAAAATTCCTTTTTCCCGAATAACAGTTTGTAATACGACAGCTTTATCATTTAGTTCCCTTGTCAATTTGGATACCTTTTCTATTTCGGTTTTCAATTTGTTTAGCATATTTTGGTTCATTGTGTGTAAGTGAAAGGAATTAATTTTACCTCGGATTCGGACTCTTTATCATCGTCAATAGTAGACATGTTGGCCATGAATGCCATGTTGACTTCAAGTTTTCGTTCTTCTGAATCAGTTAGATTTAACAATGCATCATTCTCTCCCATCAACACCTTTACAGCTTCTCTTTGTTTGTACAACATTATCTTGGCCTTCTAGTATTCCGAATCACGTACCTTTGGCTTCTTTCAATCTTTAGGGAAGTGTCCATATCCTCCACAGTTATAACATATGTTTTCCAAATCACCCTTTGGCTTCTTAGCAATTCTCTTTTCTTCGTTCTTGCACTTGTATCTATCTTAATTCCTTCCTTTGTACTCAGGTTGCCGTGAGGAAGATGATGAAGTACTCAAAATTGTTGTTGGTTGGGCATTTGTAGTACCGCTTAGTCATTGCCTTGGTAAAAAATGCCATCTCCTTCACTAGCTCTTTATACTCTTTATCAGATCTAATGTCTTCTCTTCGAAAATCAGACGGATATACGACTTCCTTCTCCATACAATAAGCTCTAGAGTGACTTTCCATTTCTACAATGAACGCCAATGGATTAACCTTTTCTTTCTTTTCTATTAGATCCTTGCATTCTACACTCTCACTACCTTCATCCTGGTTGTGATTTAAAATCTCATAAACATCATGGATATCGATGGATGACAAATCTATGTTATAAATAAGGTTGTTGGCATAAGTTTTCCATTCCAGCAGCAGGTTGTTCAAGAACTTGATGTTAATCTCCAGATTTTGTTTCACAAACTTATTCTTTCGCACCTCATTCGGTAGTAAACAAAACCTAGTGTATGTTGTTTCTAAGAGTTCACCAGACTTTGCTTTGAATTCTTCATAAGCTTAGAGCCAATGAGTCATTTTAGTCTACAGACCTCTCTCAGATCCTTGTTGTCGGCGAGCAATTGCATCCCACATCTCCTTTGCAGTTTTGTAGTTGTTTACTTGAATGTAGATTTCATTTCCTTGTGGCTCTGTATTGTTTTTTTTTGTGATGAAGATAGTTCAATAAAGGTTAATGGTGTTGTCTATGAGATTATGGTTCCATTTGGATCTTGTGGGGGATAAAATGGTTTCTCTCCTTCGTTTAGTGATTTTTGCAACAAATCACTTTTCTCCTCAGTTTAATAAAGTCAAGAAATCTGTCTCTCCATTGAGAAAATGGTTTATCCTTTGAACCTATGGCCAGTGCTTCCCGAGACAATTTATTCGAAATGTTAAAATTATCTTAACTTGCAAGTTTATCAAAGTGATACACGCAAATCTTCCAAACTGATACACCAAATAAATACTTAGATTTGACCTAGTGACTATAGAATAGTGACTATAGACCTCGAATCAAACTGAAATCAAACTTGTAGCGAAATCAGATTACTATCGAGCTCGATACATACACAACCGAGATCAAACTTTTAAAATATATAGAGATCGGTATAATTAAAGTTTGATACGTACTTTAAAGAGATCTATCGAGATTGAGATAGATAATAATTCCTGCAGGTATCGAGATCAAACTAGTTTCTAGAGTTTGATGAACTTTGAAGAGATCTATCGAGATCGAGATAGATAATAAATCCTGTAAGTAACGAGATCAAACTAGTTTCTAAAGTTTGATACTAAGTATACCTATGAAGTATACATATTGATATAATATCTGTGATAAGAGATATTTCTAGAAAATTAAACTATTGAGATCTATATGAGGGTATATATCGAGATCAATAAGCAATCAAGTTCATATCATGTTTAGTAACTGCCACTTTGCAAAAAATTCAAATTACTCAAAATTGATTGAATTAGAGTTTGATGCTTATACCTTTCGGTTTCCAATCAAAAATAAAAAAAAAAAATCTTGTTGAAATTTGATAAACACTTCACTAATCTCTTGAATTTTGATGATTACAGTATGCACACTACAATACCCATTTTGACAAAGTATTTGCTAAAATTGGACTTTTCTTCTTGGAATTTGTTCAACCAAATGATTGTAAACTCCAATACCAGTGCTCTTATACCAATTGTAATTTATCTAAATTGGGTTTATATAGAATTGATGTGAATCCGTGAATGAACTGTATGTATGAATATGGAGATAAAAATAAAGCGATAACTGCTAATAAACACACATACGCAGAATATAACTAAAAGGCTTAATTTACAATTACTATAACTTGAGTATTTATAACCAAATACATATCATAAATTAATTATTAGATAAACTTATATAAACAACCTAAATCCTCAAAATATATCTTCAACAATTATTAAAAATAGAAATATGTATAATGTAACTTAATTTTTAAATATGTGAAATTTAAAAGAAGTAAGTGAAATGTAATAACAATGAAAATTAAATGAATGAAAAATTAGTCATAAATCAACGGAAAAATATCAAGTAGCATGAAAATTATATATATATATAATTACATATACATATATAGTAACAGGATCTAAAAAGAAGAAAATTTTGGAGGAGAAAGAAAAATTTTAAATAAAAAACAAGTATGATTCAGCAAAAAAATAAATATGATTTAAAAAAATGTTTTATGTGATTCAATAAATACTTATCTGTGATTCAAAAAACATTTTCATTAATAAACATTTTTCTTGAATCAAATGTTAATTTGATGAATCAAAGAGTTAATTTGCTTAATCAAAGGGTTAAAGGAACCTTTCTCCACCAAACTTTCTTTCTCCCTTGAACCCACTCCTACATATATATATATAATATATATATTGATCTAGTTCAAATGAGAAACCTAAATATCGTAGTAATGTAAGAAATGACTTCAAATCATTTTTAAATATCTAAAACACATTATTTTACAAAATTTGCTTCGTAGCTACTTATTCAAATAACTTTTAGAAGCTGATTTTCAAATAAAAAAAATCGACGTTCTTTTTTTTAATTATTTTTTATTAATTTTTTATTCGTAATAATCACATTTTATAACTAGATAATCACATGAATAATATGTGATTATCAAAACCCTATTTTGTGATTATCTTGAACACATAATAATCACATTATATTAGAGAATAATCACATGTGATTATCATGTTATATTTTGTGATATCATGAATAATCCCGACAGTAACGACTATAAAAAAAAAGTTCAAAAAAAAAGTTAATAAGACTAAATATCGTGAGAATGTAGGAATGATTTCAAAATCACTTTTTAAATATCCACAACACATTATTTTACAAAATTTTCTTCACGACTCCTTGTTCAAATATCTTTTAGAAGTTATATTTCAAATAAAAAAAGTTTCGACGTTTTCTATTTTTTAATTATTTTTTATTAATTTTTTTATTCATAATAATCACATGTTTTACTGTGTGATTATCAAGTCCTATTTTGTGATTATCTCCGACACATGATAATCACATTATATTAGAGAATAATAACATTTGATTATCATGTTATATTTTGTAATTATCTTGAATGATCAAAACTGTAACAACTGTAAAAAAGTTAAAAAAAGTTAATTTATTTATTAAATCTTTTATCATAGCTTCCAAAAGTTATTTTAATAATAATCATTGAAATTTTTTTGAAGAAAAATGTATTTCAGATAGTTAAAAAGTGTTTTTAAAGTAATTCTCACATTCTCACAATATTTAAAAAAGTTATATTCCAAAATAAGCTATTTTATAAAGTTTTCTTCGGAGCTCCTTATTTAAATAAATTTTAATTGATATTTGTGAAATAAAAAAATTTGACGATTTTTTATATTTTTAATTATCATTTATTAAATTTTTTTATTCATAATTATCATACTTTATAACTCGATAATCACATGAAATTTATGTGATTATCAAGTACTGTTTTGTGATTATATCGAACAGATAACCACATTTGATTATCATGCTATATTCTGTGAATAATCACAATACTAACGACTGTAAAGTTGTTTTGAAAAAGTTAAGGGTGCGTTTAGTTGAAGAAAAAAGTACTGTTTTCTAAAAAAAAATTTAAGAAAAATGAAAAATTAAAAAATGCGTTCAAAATGTGTATTTTTCATAACTTCCTAAGATTATTATAATAACGATCATTGAAAAAGTTTTGAGAAAAATATAGTTAGAATATTTAAAAAGTGAATATGAAAATGTGATATAAAACTATCACAACATGACAATTAGTATCTATATATATACATAGGGGTTGACTATTGTGAAAATAAACCTTAAGATAGAATAAATAGAATAGAATCTAAATTGTTCGATAATGAGCTAACAGATGAAAAAGTCAATGCTAATCAAATATCTCTAAAGGGTAAAAATGATAATTACACAATTTTTGGATTCTTGATGCCCATTGATACATAAATATGAGTTATGATATTTCTTTATACAAATACTATTTATTGATGGAAGGTGATGCACATATTATTTCTAGGTTATTATATTTATTCTATATTAAGATTTATTATATTTGATCGAAACCTTATATTCTATATATATATATATAATGATACATGGATTTGTCACATATTCTTACTGAACTTATAAATAACATTCATAAAGATGTGATGCAGAACTATCACAACATTTACACCAGTACATATCAAATAATCGGTTAATACTTCACCTTAAACAACTTGCTTAATCTTCTTGCCATTGTGACATGTTTCGTTATATAAATTTCAGACAAGCTTACTCTAATGTTATCATGCTTGTTTTTGTCATTCAACTTATCATTTTTTATAGGTTTTTAATTTAATTTATTTTTCCTTCTTCCTCTGTCTACAATTTGTTGCATGGTCTTTGAAAACTATTTTACCAATGCTTAGCCAAACCAAACCAACTCTGATTACCTTAGTTACATGTGTTACTTACACCACTCAATTTACTATAAACAATTTATAAGTAGAGAAATCATTGGTTTGTCTAACTTATATATCTAGAAATCAACTTAAAGAAGAGATTGAGGCGCATAATAAATCAAATGTAAATGTCTAAGCTAAATGCTATAAAGTGAGCTCGATATACTTTATCTTTGATGTTTAATCATATATATGATTACTCTACCACCACTCACACGATGCAACGCCCCACATTTATCGTCACACCCCCTTGTTCCACATAGAAACAATAGTCAACTTACTGCCCAACAAACATCAAAGTCCGCTAAGTCCTTTTGTATACAACATCAACTCTGAACAACCCAAGCATCTACATTAACATTTATATAAAAAAAAATCCAACCTACCATACTCATAATACATGCGATATATATGCAAAATACAAGAGCACCAAAAGTAAGATATGAACTTCTATAACTCCCATAAGAAAAAAAATAATGGAATTATAATTGTTTGACTCATGTATCATATCATTTTGTAAGTTTGTATACCATATACATGGATACACTCAGTGTCCCTATTTCTTCCTCATTGGAACAATTAAAATCAGCAACAAATAATTTATTTTAGGGTTCTAGTTTGTAATTAATTTGAAGACTGTTTTATTGACAAGAAGTTTGTCAAGGATTCTCATAAGGAGACGATGGCTTCATCATCAAGCATGCAAAATATTTGCGCCAACACCAAATGTGGGAAAGTTATGGACGTACCAAGAAAAGGCTGGAGATGCCAATGCCGCAACATCTATCTTTGTGATCAATGCTTGTAAGATCCTTTTAGTTACAGTTTGAACATAATTAAAATGCATACTTTTTTGTAAGCAAATCTGATTGTTGCTGCTGTTACATGTATTATAAGTTATGTTTGTTAAAATGTTGAAGGGATTTGTTTATGAAATTAAGTTTTTCTATGATGAAAATCTTGTATCTTTCCATCTTTTTAGTTTCTTCTAATTGAAAACCTTACCATATGCTTATGCATGGGTTCTACATGACCCATTGAAAACCATGATTATGTTTTCTTTTTGATTCTTACTGTCCTTGTTTTTTAGATTTCAAATAGTACTGACTCATGTTTGATTTCACTGTAGTATTTCCTTTGACCTTGGTCAATTTTGTGATATATATCACAAAAATTCAACAAGTTGGAGGTCCTGCAAGTTCTGTAAAAAGGTTAGGGAAGATCTATCGTCGTTAAGTAACTAACAAACTTAAATAAAGGTGGAAAGATGAGCGGGTTTGGTAAGGGTTCAAAACGGGATCGAGCAAATTTTTATATGGGCCAGGTTGACCCACAAATATTTGTTCCCTTTTTATCACATTTGTTCAGTAATTATTGAATTAAATATGATTGCAAAAAATAAATTTATGCATTAAAGTATAGTTTGGGTTACTTTCAACCTTTTTGATTCTTTGCACTGTTTCATTTTAACTTAATTATTAAAGTTTACCTATGAGCCGAACTTTTCCTTTTCTAAGTAAATGGGTAAAAAATGCCACCTCTTAAAAACGTCGTTTCTTATGATAAACGTTGCAGAAGTTTCACGTTGGATGCCTGGCCTCTCGCCATTTGTATTTCAATCTAGAAACACGAGGAATTCGTTGTATTGACTGTGAACCATCTGATACAGTCCCGGTAAGGATCATTATACATTAGCTAATAGTCTATGCAAGAATTGCACAAAGTTAAATTTTCGGTTTTCATCGAATGATATTTTTTTCTTTTTTCTTTTCAGCCACCAAATTCTATAACTGATCAAGAAAATGTGTCCGAGCCACATCGTGAGCGATCAATTCCTCAACGTTTGGCTAGTAAAGACAAGGGGAAAAAACCAATTTCGAAGGGGACTACGAATAAGTCCACTAGCCCTCGGGTTGCTATTGTTCCAGCAACAATAGTAGCAAATGATGAACAAAATGTGTCCAAACAATTCACCCCTTCATCATCCAATCTTGAATACCAAAGGAATAAAACAAATACTAAAGCTCCAGCTCCAGCTTCTACTAGAAAGCTTCATATGGGTCGGTCTGAGAAAAATGAGTCATATCTTTACACACCCAAGATGACAGATGATGAATACAAAGCGATATCTAAGAGGTAACTCTCCCATTTCTCTAATATATATGTTTTTAAGTACGTAGCTAGCTAGTGGTATAACTAAACATCTATGATTTTATACATTTGTAAATAAAATAATTTGTTTACCCCCTTAATTTTTGATAGTGCAAATGCGGAAATCACTTTTCTTTTTGAGAAAAGGTTAACTAAAAGTGATGCTGGGGATATTGGGCGTTTCATTGTGCCCAAGAAATGTGCAGAGGTTAGCATATATACAGCTGCTAACACATTAATAGTCATGTTTCTATTTTATCAATTTGGCTTAATTAGTGTTTTATTGATCCCATATAGCACTTCTTTCCTCCAATTGATGAGCCTAAGGGCCAACCCATCATCATCCAAGATACTAGAGGGAGAGACTGGCGTTTTCATTTTAGATATTGGGAAAACGCTGGTAGCAGAATCTATGTAATTGAAGGCTTTAAGCCTTTTGTCGAAGAAATGAACTTGTGTCGAGGAGATACAGGTAAACGAACAAACGTTACTCGTGATTGATCTTATATGTTTCTACATGTTATTATGATATTAAGGTGTTCTAATTTTATGTCTATAGAATAATAATTACTACGGTCTTCTTTCAGTGACGTTTAGTCAGTCGGAACCTGGAGGAAAGCTTGTGATGGGACACGGAAAAGCTACATCAGCTACTTCCCCCGCTAACAAGAAACCTAAAAGGGTAAATTCTCATTTAAACTTAAGGATACTTATATATCCAGCACTGATTTTTTGGTTCGCCCTGATTCAATTTCAAAGCATATTCAATTCCTAAGCGTAGTCATATGTCAAGTATGTGATAACTTATTCATGACGTTCAAATTTTTAACAAGTAGACTATCAACAAAAAAATTTGTGCTGATGATCGTTAATCATGAGTAGGGCATCGACACCCCAACCAGAAGTAGACGGGTGTCAAAGAAAAAATCAAGATCAGCTAGGAGGAAGAGTATCAAAGGTAGCTCAACTAGTAAAGCCATAATGGAGAGTGATACGGTACTTGATCTTTCTTTTTCTTTTACATTTACATATATATATATATATATATATTATACGGCCTTTCTATTCCTTATATATATATATTTTTACTAGTATTATTGTGATTACTACTATTATTATAATTTTTACCCATTTATTCAAACAAACAATAACAAACACACGTTTTCAACTGAAATATTATCGGATACTTTGTAGGATCCCAAAGAAGTAGAGCTTATAACTGGGTACCTGGAAAACGATACATCTAGTCCTTCATCTAGCGAGGGTAGTCTGTTCCGAAATGCTGAAACTGCTTTCCGTTATAGCAAGCAGCCCAAAAAGGTAGCATATTATTCTTTTCATTTGAACATTTTTATTTTGATCGTACTTATCAATTCGGTTTTATTCATTTAGCACTTATTAGTACTTATTCATAAATTTTTTACAAGCACACGTGTGAAGCTTGTTAGTGTTCTAATGATCGTGATATATATAGGGAATGGTAACTAAAGGCATCATTATTGGGCATTCAAAGGGCAAGGTTACATCAGCTAGGCCTTCGATGTTTGGGATAGGGCAGGCTATTGATAAGATTAGTGCTGCTTCAGATCATAAGGGTAAAGCCAAATTAGTCCCAGTTTGTGGCAAGAGAAAAAGTTGTGGGATTGAGATTGACTTGAAGTGCAAAAGTGCTGAAAATGAGAAGAAGAACAAGTGGACTAAAAAGGCAAAAAGGTCAATCCTGGAAGCTGGACCATCCAGACAAGTGGTCCCATGGATCGAGAATGTGAAAACTGCATTACCAGAACAATCAAAGGCCACCAAGAAGCATCCACGTCATAAACCTGGATGTGTCTGTATTGTTTGTAATCCGCACAAATCATCATGTTTGTACCTTAGGTGTGTCAAGAGACATCGCGGTAGAAAAGGCTCCAAAACTGGTCACAAGAAGTCAATGGGTCAGCCAAGTAACATTCAAAATCCAAGTGATCAGCCAGGAACTTCTCAAATAAATTACCAATTGACTGTCAACCAAAATGAAAACAGCTTGTCGGGTTCAAATTCCAAAATTCTACCCTTTGACCTGAATAATCTCCCACCAGAGTCTGATGAAGAGCTCTAGGCAATCAGGTGGCCAGATATATGCAAGTGGCACTATGGACCCCATGGTGTTCTTATGGTAGTTCCAACATCTTTATAGTTACTTAAGAATAAGAAAAACAGTTTAGACTAGTGGTTTTGTTGTAGTTAGTCCTGCTTCAGATACTCTATTTATGTCTTTGTTTTTTTGGATTTTCATTTTGTGGATCTGAATGCTATGTTATGTTTGCTTTTACTTGTGACTTTGAACAATTAAGACATAGTGTGCAAATCCTTAATGCATCTCGTAAGATTTATAATATATATGAATCGGCTCCCTTTTTTCAGTCAAAAAGGTGGTACCTTGCACAGATGAGGGTGTCTCTTTTCCCTATTTACGAAACATGCAAACCGTTTATAAAACAGTCAAGAGATCCCAGTTTATAAAAACCGATATCAGACCACTTGGGAGCATGTTTCGATCCCATCTATGATATTATATACAAAATGTTGGTGAAAAGCCTTGAGCATTCCAAGCAACTTCATCTTTATATCCACCACTTGCCTCTTCCTTTAGTATCATGACATCCCAAAATTTCTATTTCTAAACGGTATGAATGTATCAAACAAAGCCACAATGATTCTTCTTTCTTGTATGAGACTATTCTAGTTATATAGATAGACCTTTAATTCCTAAACCATCTTGATTTTTAGGGAGCAAAGAAATAGAGGACCAATGGACATATAATATGAAGTTGACGTTCATACAGAATCCGAAGTTTATAGAAAAAGAGGTTTTCAGTTCAATTATGATACTAGAGTTTCTTAACTAAGAGAAAATTTTCAAATACTATATATTTATATTTGGCTACACGGAGCAGGTTCATTCAACGTAACATTGACACAAAGTTGTAGCGTGCCTCATGGTTTGTCAACATGGTCGGTCTTGAGTTTTTCTGTGGCCGGGACGAGATGAAGAAAATGTCCTTACTAAATTTTGTAAACAAACAATACACTATTTTTAGCAATTGTGGAACCTAGTCAAGTTAGACATCTTATCCCCTCACTAATTTTAATTTGATAAATAAAATGTTACAAGTTGAGTAGATAACTCAATTAACATCTACCCGAAAGAGAGGCTACCAAAGTACATACGAACATCTTGGACCAAAGGAGTTAGTTGTGTCTACATTACAAGTATCTTGTTGGCCCCAATTCACAGGATCTATTCGTTGAATCTTGTTTCAATTCTGAACAATGATTGAATTAATAAAAATCAAAAATTATCCACACACTTTGTGTGTTACATATGCCTATCTATATATACATAATGAAAAGGTGCCTTGAATAGTCGTGTCTATTCGTTCGTGCCTTTTGAACCAATGCATCCTTTCCTTTGTAACTACCTATAACTACCATATATATAAATAATGATCGGGATTAACCCATCATTCACCCCCTTAATCATAATCATCTTGTCGTAGATCTTTAACTCCAATAAGTTGTCTCATTGTTAGAAACCTGATCTTTGGTAACGCTTTGGTGAGTATGTCAGCCTTTTGATATTCTCCACTTATGTGTTCAACTTGAATGTCTTCTCTTTCAACGCATTCTCTTATGGAGTGGTACTTTGTATCAATGTGTTTACTCCTTCCATGAAATATGGGGTTCTTCATTAATGCTATGGCAGACTTGTTATCTACCAATATTGTAACTTTTTCAACCTTTGATTGTGTAAGCTTGCTTAACAATCTCTTTAACCATAATGCTTGTGTTGTTGTTGTAGCTGCGATAAATTCGGATTCGCATGATGATAGTGCTACAGTGGCTTGCTTTTGTGTACTCCAACTTACAGGTGAATCTCCATAATAAAATATTATCCCGGTAGTTCCTTTTCCTTCTTTAGTGTTGACTCCATAACTACTGTCACTAAAGCCTTGTATCTTGTTTCCTCCATTATGTTTGTAGGTGATGCCATGATCTTTTGTTCCCTTTACATAACGCAGTACTTGCCTTATTGCCTTCATATGTTGCTCTTTGGTTCTTGCATGAAACAAATAAGTAAACTAACAGAGTAACTTAGGTCGGGTCTTGTATGAAGCAAATATCTTAAACATCCAATTAAGCTTCGATATTGACCATTGTTCCTTCGTTGAGCTTTGTTAGTCTTCCTCCTGGATCCATAGGTATTTGTGTCTCATTGCAGTCTAACATTCCAGCATCCTTTAGAATTTTTCTTGCATAGGCAGATTGCTTTATTGATATGTCACCTCTAATTTGTGTGACTTCTATCCCTAGATAGTAAGCTAATAATCCAAGGACGCTCATCTCAAATTTTTCTTCCATTTGAGCTTTAAACTTGCCAATCTCCTTCTTAGGTGTACCAGTGATGATTAGATCATCAACATATACTCCTATTAGCAGTATTAAGTCTTTGGTTGTCTTCGTGTAGACAGCTTGTTCTAGTACACATTTCTTGAATTCAAGTGACTTAAAGGTATTGTTTAACTTGATATTCCATGCACGTGGTGCTTGTCTCGGTCCATATAGAGCTTTTATAAGCTTATATACTTTTCCATTATTCGCTCGCTTAATAAATCCTTCGGGTTGCGTAACATACACTTCTTCCTTTAATTCTCCATGTAGAAATGCAGATTTTACATCGAGGTGATGTACTTCCCATTTGTTGTGAGCAGCTATAGCTAATAGTAGTCGGATAGTTTCAATCCTTGCTACTGGTGTGAATACTTCTTCAAAGTCTATGCCATGCTCTTGTATGTAACCTTTTGCTACCAATCTAGCTTTATGCTTGACTATATTTCCATTAGCATCTCTTTTGGTCTTGAATACCTATTTCAAGCCAATTGCCTTATGTCCTTTATGTAGATCAGCTAATTCCCATCTGTTATTCTTGTTAATGGAATCTAGCTCGTCCTTCATTGCCTTCATCCATTTTTGATCACTTGATGCTTCTTTGTAGTTCTTAGGTTCATCTTCGGCCAATAATAGTTCCTCTGTGTTCTCGTACAAATCTTCTAATGTTCTAAAACCTCTCAACGGTGTGTGATCATAATGTGAGTGTGAACTCGTGGTTGAGGTTGAACTACTATCACCATGATAGTTTGATTGTGTAGAAGTGTTTGGTGTAAATTGAGAACTAACTTGAGTTGAGTTTATTGACGGTGTGTGAGGTGTTTGAGAATCTCATTAGTTCTCATGAAGACATTATTGCAGGTGATGATGTGTACTCATCATTTCCATTGTTAGAAATCTCATTATCTTCTTCATTTTGTTGAATTCCTTCAACATAATCTTCACTTGTGTCTTCATGATTCTCTATCGTAAAATCACTCCATTCGGGTCCATTGTTATTGAACTTGCTATTATACTCCTTCCAATCCCATGTTTCGTTCTCCTTAAACTTCACATCTCTACTAACACATATTTTTGTGTTGTTGGATCAAACAAGCGATAAGCTTTCGATCCTTGTTCATTTCCTAAGTATACCATTCGTATACTTCTATCATCCAATTTTGTCAAATGTTGTGAAGGGACTTTTGCATATGCGATGCAGCCAAAAATTCTTAATCTAACCAGATTTGGCTTTCTTTTCTTTATCGCTTCATATGGTGTAACGTCTTCTAACGCTTTAGTAGGAACGCTATTTAGGATATAAACAACGTGTCTTACAGCTTCAGCCCAAAAAGTTTGTGGCATGTTTGTCGCCTTCAACATACATCTCGTTGTAGACATAATTGATATTTCTCCTTTCAACAACTCCATTTTGTTGCGGTGAGTAAGGTGCAGTCAATTGTCTTGCAATACCATTTTCTTTGCAGTATTGTGTGAATTCATTCGATGTGAATTCTCCTACACGATCTAAACATTTTCAATGTTGTCCTTAATTCTTTCTCAACTGTCTCCTTATACTCCTTGAAAGTGTCAAATGCTTGACCTTTCGTACTTAAAAAATATGTCCACATATATCTTGAATAATCATCTACTATCAAGAATATGTATCTCTTTCCAGAAGGTGTTGGTGGTGATATTGGTCCACATAAATCTCCATATACTAAATCTAGAGGTTCGGTTGATCTTGCTCTAGCCTTTTGAGGAAATGGCGCTCTACTATGCTTTCCAATTAAACAAACATCACAGATTTGTGTTGTGTGTTTAATAACAGGTATTCCTTGTACTAACTCCCTTTGAGCCATTGATCTTAGTGATTCAAAGTTTAAGTGTCCTAATGTTGCGTGCCATAACCATGTATCGTCATTTAAATTTGCTAGTAGGCAAACATGTGTGCCTATTCTCAGATTCGCTTTATATAGTCGGATTCTTTTGTTGTATAACCTTCATGAAGATCTTGTCGTTCATGTCATAAAGTCGTAACTCGTCATCTTCCATTATAACTTTACAACCAATCTCAGTGAATTGTCCAAGGCTCAGTAAGTTGCTCTTCAAGCTAGGAATGTAATATACTTGAGATATAATTCGTTGCTCTTTGTCATTACATTCCATCAGAATTGAACCTTTTCCTTTTATCTCAATGTGTGAACCGTCTCCAAATCTTACTTCTCCAGTAACCTTCTCATCTAATTCCTTGAAGTGTTCTCTCACTCCTGTCATATGGTTGCTAGCTCCATTGTCTAAGTACCATAGACTATTTATATCTTCATTTGTTTTTTTATACCCTACATCTTCCTCATGTAGTAAGACTTCTTCATTTATCTTTTTGTACCCTACATCTTCCTCATGTAATAAGACTTCTTCATTTGTCTTTTTATACCCTACATCTTCCTCATGTAGTAAGACCTTATGCTGTACAACTTCCTTTTCTTGTTTCCTTTCATCCAAGTCTTCTAATATCGCCATGTAACACCCGTTTATTTTAAGACACATTTTTTTTTTTTTTTAAATAACAATATAACAATCACACTTTATATACATACGTGTAAAATACTTTATTCATAATATTACAAACATGTGTTTGTTTTCCCAAAAAGACTCCCTTAATATCCGAGCGTGATTCAACCGGAGTAAACACTTACTACCAGGAGTAGCAAGCACGCCACTATCCGCGCTGAGATTCCTTCCCTTAACCCTTTATCCCTCTACTCGACCCACCTGTAATAAAACAGCAACAACAATATAGATAAGCACACAAGCTTAGTAAGTAACAGGGTTCATCAGCAATTTAAAATAACACTTTTGTACAGTTACGCTGTAACCACATATATTTACTTTACTCAATAAGAATTCACGTTTTATCTACTAGTCATTTATGATCACTCAGTATAAAGAGGACTAATCGATGGATTATTACAGTACACTCAAGTACCCCAATATTCTAGATACAGTACACTCAAGTACTCTTTAAATACAGTACACTCAAGTACTCTTTAGATACAGTACATTCAAGTACTATTTAGATACTAACACACTCAAGTACTACGACATTCTATATACAATACACCCAAGTACTGTCTAGATACAGCACACTCAAGTACTCTGCAATTTGAGTAATCTCATTCAATTTATATTTTACCTATTACTTACTTCGAAACACGTGTAATCCTGCAAACCTTTGGTCCCTCACAGCTGAACACTGGTCTCTAGCTTTTAATCTAGAATGTCAAAAGTTTATTATTAGGTTTAAAACCAAGTTTTCATATATAATTGTCTCAGTTTACAAAGTCAACTTGTAAAAGTCAACTTGCAAAGTCAACTCGCAAAAGTCAACTCGCAGGTCAACTCGCAACTCAACTGAACTGAACTCGCAAGTCAACACGCAAGTCAACTCGCAACTCAACTGAACTGAACTCGCAAGTCAACTCGCAGGTCAACTCGCAACTCAACTGAACTGAACTCGCAAGTCAACACGCAAGTCAACTCGCAACTCAACTGAACTGAACTCGCAAGTCAACTCGCAGGTCAACTCGCAACTGAACTCAACTCGCAACTGAACTCAACTCGCAACTGAACTCAACTCGCAACTGAACTCAACTCGCAACTGAAACTCAACTCGCAACTGAACTCAACTCGCAACTGACCTCAACTCGCAAGACGAACCCTAAAACCGAAATTTCACAGAAATCGTTCAAATCCATCAATTTAATCAAATTAACCTTTCCAAACTTCAAATATAACATTAAGTAATGTAATCTTACCTTAATCACGGTCCCAATCCTTCAAATCTTCGATTTTAAACCTTGATTCTCACTTTCTCTCTCTAAAAGCTCGTTTCTCTCTCTAAATTCTCTCACTAGAACGTGTTTTGCGAATTGATTTCAATTTCTGGAAGTGATTCGAAGTGTTTAGAAGGTAAACATATATATAAATTGTTAATTACACTTAAGCTCATCAATCTTATATTAAATCCCACCTACGACTCTAACCTTAGTGTCGCACAATTCTAACTCGCGACACCAACAAATAACTTCGCAGGATTCAGAAACTTTATTTTAAAATTCCAAAATTCTTTTCAAACTTTGGGATGTTACAACTCTCCCCCACTTATTTAGGATTGTGTCCTCACAATCCATTCCTGATACAAGGCCGGATAATATTGAATGATTTCATTCTCCGATTCCCACGTAAATTCCGAGCCTTTACGGTGTTTCCATTGAACCTTTAACATTTTTTATCTCTTTATTTCTCAACTTTTTCACTTTCTCATCCATGATGTTAATCGGTTCTTCCACATAATTCAATTTCTCGTCCACTTCAATCTCCTCTAGAGGAACATAAGTGGTTTCATCCGCTAAGCACTTTCTCAAATGTGATACGTGAAAAGTGTTATGAATTTTCTCTAATTCTTTAGGTAACTCGAGTCGATACGACACTTTTCCTACCCTTGCTAACACTTTAAATGGCCCAATGAATCGTGGACCTAACTTCCCACGCTTTCTGAAACGAATAATGCCTTTCCAGGGTGAAACTTTTAACATCACTTTATCACCTTCCTGGAATTCTATGGGACGTCTCCTGTTATCTGCATAAGACTTTTGTCTATCCTGGGCGGCTTTTAATCTTTCTCTTATCTGACTGATTTTCTCCGTTGTCTTTTGAACAACTTCTATACTAGCCAATTCTCTTTGACCAATTTCATCCCAACAGAGCGGAGTCCGGCACTTTCTCCCATACAACATTTCATAAGGCGGCATCCCTATGCTTGAATGATAACTGTTATTATACGAAAATTCAGCTAATGGCAGATGTGTATCCCAACTACCCCCAAAGTCAATTATACATGCTCTCAGCATGTCCTCTAACGTTTGAATCGTTCTTTCGCTTTGGCCGTCAGTTTGTGGGTGATAAGTTGTACCTAAGTTAAGACGAGTACCCATTTCTTCTTGAAATCTCGCCCAAAACCTTGAGGTAAATCTGCTATCTCTATCCGAAACAATAGTCACGGGCACCCCGTGCCTTGCTACAACTTCTCGAACGTACAAATCAGCTAACACTTCTGAGGATGACGCTTCTCTTATTGGCAAAAACAAAGCACTTTTCATCAATCTATCAACTATCACCCAAATCGCGTCATGAGATCCATAGTTATATGCTCCCATTTCCAAACGGGAATTTCTAACGGTTGAATCTTTCCATACGGTTTCTGGTGTTCCGCCTTTACTTGCAAACATGTCAAACATTTCTCTACATATTTGACAATCTCTCTTTTCATTCCTGGCCACCAGAAATCTCTCTTCAAATCATGATACATCTTCGTAGCACCAGGGTGGATAGAATACTTTGATTTATGTGCCTCGTTCAACAACATCTCTTTCAACTGAGTAGAGCAAGGAATCCAAATCCTTCCAAATCGTGTTTTCAAACCCCTTGAATCATTCATAAAGTTACACTCTTGCCCTTTAATACGTTCTTTCTTTGCATCACCTCTTTCCCAAGCTACGCCTTGAATTTCTTTAATTCGCTCGTACAACTTGGGCGTAACCGTCATTTGTAGAGATTTAACTTTTAAAGGATAATGCGTCGTTTTTCGGCTAAGCGCATTTGCCACCACATTCGCCTTCCTCGGGTGATATAGAATTTCACAATCATAATCCTTCACCAAATTAAGCCATCTCCTCTGCCTCATGTTCAATTCCTTATGATCAAAGAAATATTTCAAACTTTTGTGATCAGTATAGATCTTACACTTTTCTCCATATAGATAATGCCTCCAAATCTTTAAGGCAAATACCACTGCCGCCAATTCTAAATCATGAGTTGGGTATTTCTTCTCATGCTCTTTCAATTGCCTCGATGCATAAGCAATAACTTTACCACGCTACATTAACACACAACCCAATCCATTTCTAGAAGCATCACAATAGACTACCATATCCTCTGTGCCTTCAGGAAGTACTAAAATGGGAGCTTGACTCTATTTCTCTTTAAGAGTTTGAAAGGCTTGATCTTGAGCTGCATTCCATTCAAACTTAACACTTTTCTGGGTGAGCTTCGTCAATGGCGTTGCAATTTTTGAAAAGTCTTGAATAAACCGTCTATAATACCCTGCTAAACCCAGAAAACTTCTCACTTCAGTGGGATTCGTTGGAGGATCCCATTTCATCACCGCCTCAATTTTGGCCGGATCCACTTTGATTCCCTCAGAATTTATCACATGCCCTAGAAATTGGACTTCTCGTAACCAAAATTCACATTTCGAAAACTTTGCATACAGTTTCTCAGCTCTTAATATTTGCAACATTTGTCGCAGATGTAACCCATGATCTCCCTCCGTTTTCGAATACACCAATATGTCATCGATAAACACGATAACAGACTTGTCTAACATTGGTCGGCACACCCGGTTCATAAGATCCATAAAAACTGCTGGTGCATTCGTCAGACCGAAAGGCATTACCACGAATTCAAAATGACCATAACGCGTTCTAAAAGCAGTCTTTTGCACATCCTCCTCCTGGACCTTCAACTGATGATACCCAGACCGCAAATCGATCTTTGAAAAGAAACTTGCACCTTGAAGTTGATCAAACAGATCATCAATTCTTGGCAAAGGATACCTGTTTTTAATAGTAACCTTATTCAGCTCCCTGTAATCAATACACATACGCATGCTCCCGTCCTTCTTTTTCACAAACAATATCGGTGCTCCCCAAGGTGAACTGCTAGGGCGAATAAATCCCTTATCCAATAACTCTTGAAGTTGACTCATCAACTCCTGCATCTCCGACGGAGCAAGTCGGTAAGGAGTCTTTGCAATGGGGGTGGCTCCAGGCGTCAATTCAATTCGAAACTCTACCTGCCTGTCGGGTGGAATACCCGGCAATTCATCTGGAAAAACGTCAGGAAACTCCCTCACAACAGGGATATCAGAAATTTTCAATTCCCGTTTCTGCCCATCAACAACGTACACTAAAAACGCATGACAGCCATGCGACAGATATTTCTTAATCCGAGCATACTTACAAGTAGATAACGATGATCTGGGCTTTTCCCCATAGATCTCTATTACACCTCCACTCAGCGTTACAACACAATAATCTTCTTTTCACACTGAATAATGGCTCCGTGTTTTCCAAGCCAATCCATACCTATAACCACATCAAACTCGCCCATTCTCATGGGGATTAAATCAATCATAAAACTTTCCTCACCAATCACCAGTCTACATCCACAGTAAACTTTAACCACATGAATAACTCTATTATCCGGCACTTCCACATCTAAAGGACCATCCAATTCACTTAACAAAACAGAAAAATCTTGGCTAAAGGTCTCAGACACAAAAGACCGAGAAGCCCCTGAATCAAATAAAATATATGCGGGCTTTAAATTTACAAGAAAAGTACCCAGGTTAAAACATTTGGGGCATTCCTAGCCTCCTCGGCTGTAAGTTGAAAAGATCGACCTCTAGGTCTCACCGATTTGTTCGTTCCTCTTCTCGTTGGTTGCCCTCGGGCAATCGCTGGAGTCAGAGTTCTCAACTTTGGGCATTCAGACTTCATATGGCCTGGCTCATAACAATTAAAACATACATGAACCGACTCGGGACACTTCTCTCCCAAAATGGCCTTCTTTCCCACATCTAAAACACACTTTCTTCCCAGCCCTACATTCTCCCAAATGCCTCCTGTGACACTTCTTACATTCTGGTACGTCACATCGTTCTTCTCTCCTAAAATTCTCTTACTTGAATCTCTTTGAAGAACCTCCAGGTTGTTCAGCTTTACGCTTTGACGAATCATCATCGTCTCTGTTAATTTCAATTTCTCGTTTCCTGGCTTCATTCACAAACTCTTCAAAGCTAGACCAACGATCTGGATCGACAAATTTTCGTATACTCTTCTTTAATACCTCATGAAATTGATTCATCAGCTTCCGCTGATCTTCTATAAATTCAAGACAGAAACGTGCTCTATCCAGAAATTTTCCTGCTATCTCATTCACCGTCTCGGTAGTTTGCTTCATATACAAAAATTCTCTCCGAATCTTTGTCAATTCAGCATTCGGTGAAAATGCCGCTTCAAATACCTTCTTAAACTCTTCCCAACTCATATTATTGACAGTTTCCGCCCCCTTAGTCTGGCGCTGGACATCCCACCATTCTTTAGCTCTACTTTTCAACAAGCTCGATCCAAACTTCACCTTCAAACGACTTGGGCATTCAGAGATATCAAACGCACCCTCCACTTCAGATACCCACCTGTGGCACTTAATGGGGTTAGTTTCCCCAAAGTATTCAGGCGGATTGCACGCCAAAAATTCCTTGTAACTGAACCTTTTTCTCTCTTCTTTTTCTTCCTCTCTCTCTGTCATTTTACTCTGTATTTCCTCAAGCTACAACCTCTTTAATAGTTGATGAAATATGATCCAGTAAGAAAGCAAGAGATTTTTCTTGAGCCTTTGCCACTTCCTCGACAATTATCTCTTTCATCTCTTCTCTAAAAACTCCTTCCACATTCACTCTGGGGCTCTGTACGCCAGTACCCTCTCCCGGATTAACCTCTTGATCACCAGACATCTTTACTCTTTTAACTCTTAATTCTTTATACTGAAAATTTCACAAAACTCAGTTAATCAATCTCAGTAAGGCTAGCTAAACTCTGCTTGCCTCATACACATTTCACAACACCTTGAATCTCAACCAAGCCCCCTTGACATCATGTGATTTCTGTAGGTTTACGTGAGGCATGTGATAACTATTACGTTGGCCAGACGTACGAGTTGTCACATCACCGTCACGTATCTCTACAGCCCCCACATAATGTCTCGGTTCCTGAGTCTCATCTTTACATAACACATAATCCATGCACACATATAAATATATGTACAATCCTTAATCATATCATAAAATACATATGCTCAATCACATTTTAAGTCCGAGCACTCAATAATGGTGAATACTCGAATCCCTTAAACCAATGCTCTGATACCAACTTGTAACACCCGTTTATTTTAAGACACATTTTTTTTTTTAAATAACAATATAACAATCACACATTATATACATATGTGTAAAATACTTTATTCATAATATTACAAACATGTGTTTGTTTTCCCAAAAAGACTCCCTTAATATCCGAGCGTGATTCAACGGGAGTAAACACTTACTACCAGGAGTAGCAAGCACACCACTATCCGCGCTGAGATTCCTTCCCTGAACCCTTTATCCCTCTACTCGACCCACCTGTAATAAAACAGCAACAACAATATAGATAAGCACACAAGCTTAGTAAGTAACAGGGTTCATCAGCAATTTAAAATAACACTTTTGTACAGTTACGCTGTAACCACATATATTTACTTTACTCAATAAGAATTCACGTTTTATCTACTAGTCATTTATGATCACTCAGCATAAAGAGGACTAATCGATGGATTATTACAGTACACTCAAGTACCCCAATATTCTAGATACAGTACACTCAAGTACTATCTAGATACAGTACACTCAAGTACTCTTTAAATACAGTACACTCAAGTACTCTTTAGATACAGTACATTCAAGTACTCTTTAGATACAGTACACTCAAGTACTACGACATTCTATATACAATACACCCAAGTCCTGTCTAGATACAGCACACTCAAGTACTCTGCAATTTGAGTAATCTCATTCAATTTATATTTTACCTATTACTTACCTCGAAACATGTGTAATCCTGCAAACCTTTGGTCCCTCACAGCTGAACACTGGTCTCTAGCTTTTAATCTAGAATGTCAAAAGTTTATTATTAGGTTTAAAACCAAGTTTTCATATATAATTGTCTCAGTTTGCAAAGTCAACTTGTAAAAGTCAACTTACAAAGTCAACTCGCAAAAGTCAACTCAACTCAACTTAACTCAACTCAACTCGCAAGTCAACTCGCAGGTCAACTCGCAACTCAACTCAACTGAACTCGCAAGTCAACACGCAGGTCAACTCGCAACTCAACTGAACTGAACTCGCAAGTCAACTCGCAGGTCAACTCGCAACTGAACTCAACTCGCAACTGAACTCAACTCGCAACTGAACTCAACTCACAACTGAACTTAACTCGCAACTGAACTCAACTCGCAACTGAACTTAACTCGCAAGACGAACCCCAAAACCGAAATTTCACAGAAATCGTTCAAATCCATCAATTTAATCAAATTAACCTTTCCAAACTTCAAATATAACATTAAGTAATGTAATCTTACCTTAATCACGGTCCCAATCCTTCAAATCTTCGATTTTAAACCTTGATTCTCACTTTCTCTCTCTAAAAGCTCGTTTCTCTCTCTAAAGTCTCTCACTAGAACGTGTTTTGCGAATTGATTTCAATTTCTGGAAGTGATTCGAAGTGTTTAGAAGGTAAACATATATATAAATTGTTAATTACACTTAAGCTCCTCAATCTTATATTAAATCCCACCTACGACTCTAACCTTAGTGTCGCACAATTCTAACTCGCAACACCAACAAATAACTTCGCAGGATTCAGAAACTTTATTTTAAAATTCCAAAATTCTTTTCAAACTTTGAGATGTTACACGCCATTAGTAGAGTTGGTTCCAAATCTTCTTCCACAAGATTGGATTGTTCAGTTGCTTTTGTCCTTTGAGGACAATTTTTTGCAACATGTCCTAACTTCTTACATTGGAAACATTGTGTCTTGCTATTATCATAGCTTGGTTTCTTGAAGTTGTTTCTATTGAATTCCTATGAGAGGTTTCTTCACCCTTCCTCTCTTCCTTGAATTTCTCGTGGCTTTTTCCTTGTGAAAAACTATATTTTCCACGTCCACGTCCTCTAAAGTATTTTCCTTTACTTTCATGTCGTGTGAACATCAGTTTCTCTTGATTGTCCACTTGTTTACACTTTTTATACTTTATTTTTTCCTCATACATTTTTAGTCTTCCAATTGCTTCCTCAATTGTCATTTTACTTAGATCAGAATATTGCTCTATCGATTCAACTATTTGTAGGTATCTCTCAAGTACAACATTTAATAGCTATCGTACTACCATTTGAACTTCTATCACGTGCCCTAGACTAGCAGCTCTATTGACCATCATTGTAAATTTTCCAGTGAAGGTATCGATCGTCTCATCTTCCTTCATTTGCAACAACTCAAAGTCAGATTTGAGTGTTTGTAACTTGGCTCGTTGAACTCTTTGTTCGCCAATGTATCTAGCTTTCAAAGCATCCCATATAGCCTTTGCTGTTTTGTGCTTTGTTATTTGTAGCAATTGTTCTTTGGGTAAAGCTTGGTAAAGATATGCGATAGCAATTTTTTCTTTCCTTGTGTCGGCTTGAGTCGTTTCCCTGACTCAACCATTTCCCATAAACCATTCGCTTCTAGAATGATTTGCATTCGAATTGCCCATACGGGGTAATTCGTTGCTTTTAACATCGGACATTGGAATTAAGGTGTATTTCCTCTTTTCTTAATAACGTTTCTCCATCTTCTTTTGACATATCTCTAAGGTATATTCTAAACTATTCCTCGAGATTTTCTTACTTTGAAAATAATCTAAGGTTGCGCACTCCCTAAAAATACTTTCTAATATAATAAGCAGTGTAATCACTAGGTTATTATATTTTCTACTAACTTTGGAAATATTTGCCTAAATTTCATTTGAACTGGCGGTTCCCTTTTGTTGTTCTTCTTCTGCGAACAATTAGGGTTTCGGTGTTGGATTTGCTTTGGGCCCTTTCTGACTTCGATCGAACCGCCTTTGATTTGGTGGTTCTGTGGGGTTGCAACTTCGAACGACAACAAGGTGTGTTCGTTCCTTTTTTTTTGCTTTACTATGTTGCGATTAAACTTGCCCCCTTTGATGTCTTCGGTTTGAATCTTTGAATTGAAATATAACCGTGTCCCTTTGATGATGATTCTATGATTTCAATTTTCGGTTTGTTCTTTATGTGAAAACCTTGCGAATATAACTTGAAACCTTTGTTGCCCGGTTGAATTGATCATTCTTCTATGATTGATCCTTGGTGACGAATGGATTCAAGTATTTGATTTGAACACTACTGATTGATGATGATTCTGATTTGGTGTTCAATTGTGTAATGGATTTCCTTGACCGAAATCTTCACGGTTTGATTCAAGACAAAAAACTTAGGTTGGTATGTGATGAAACTTGATTTCAATGAATCAAGCTCTGATACCGATTGTTGGCTCCAATTCACAGGATCTATTCGTTGAATCTTGTTTCAATTCTAAACAATGATTGAATTAATAAAAACCAACAATTATCCACACACTTTGTGTGTTACATTTGCCTATCTATATATACATAATGAAAAGGTGCCTTGAATAGTCGTGTCTATTCGTTCGTGCCTTTTGAACCAATTCATCCTTTCTTTTGTAACTACCTATAACTACCGTATATATAAATAATGATCGGGATTAACCCATCATATCAACATCTGACTACCGCATTAAGATGAGTAGATTACAATATGATTAAACATGGATCAATATCACGAGGTTTCAGAATCCAAAAACTCTACTTCAGAACCTTTATTTCACATCTATTCTCCATCAATAAAGTTCTAGTCACTCAATCCGAGGAAATATATCATCCTGGTGCAACTTGCTACAAATTCACTGAATTCGATAGAACATTCGTTTAGCATCAAATCAACCAATTAAAAGTCTTCACAAATCCTCATTCTTGTTGGAGAATTATGTATGATTTATGCTTGTATTACCCGACATTATATCCTACTTGTACTAGTTATCGGCAATGGCATACATGCATTTGTGTAATTGGCTAGGATAGTTGGTGGGAGCACTTTGATCATAAAAGCGACCATCTTTGCAGGTATGTACAGTTTATACAACGTTAGAGATGTGTTAAGGATAAGGTTGAATGCCCCAATGCCCCAAACTGTTGAATTAACATCGCAAATGAATTTGCTACAAGTGTGATGATCTTCATTTACTGAGATGGTTGTGCTTAAAACAAATTCACACTGTTGGGTATTCAGTCTCTATCTTTTACTCGTGTTCGATTTGTTGAAAGATGTACAGAGTATACACAGCTCAATAAGCAATCGTCATGGATCATGTCACTAAGACTTAAAGGCTGCTATAGAGGCAATCTGTGTGCTGAGTGAACATACACTCAATTTCCATTAAGACTCATAATTGCCGTTGTCCCGACAACATATGTCGCGAGCTGTCTAAGCTATTTTTCTTGATTCAAAGATGGTAAACATAGACATTCTCAAAGTTGTTATCAAGGCTTTATCATCATTAAATTAGATAGAATTATCATGTCTCAACAATAAACATTTTATTTACAGTTCAAAAATATATGTGTGGAGCTCCACAGTGACGCACAATTCACATTGTCAACAAAGATCGAATTATATGTCTATCTGATTCGATAAAAGAAAAGTAAATAACCAAATAATCAATGTTTTGAAAATCGGGTCTGGATTGATCCGGCTGAAGGACAGGGTCCAATCAAACCAGGTGAACCCACCGGTTGAACTGGTTTTGAAATTACGCTACAAATATGAGTTTTCAATGGCATGACTGTAAATATGTGAAACAAAATAACTAGTACCTACCCACTTCTTCTATCACCACCTATGCCTCTTTGTCCCTTCTATCCCATTCCAATTAAATCCGAAATTCACGAAGTCGACAAAGATCGAATTAATTACATGTTTATCCAATCCTATATAAGAAGAGTGATGATTAACCCATTTGAATAAAATATATACTTTTTTGAAGTACAATGAACTATCTACAAACAAAGCCAAAAAACGTTTAACTAAAAAACGAAAAATTAAATTATAAAACAGAATTATTCCGGATTTAATTATGAGATGAAAATAATTCAAATAATATTTTTGTACTTTTGCTGTGATAATTATTTTATTTTTAATTCACATGTTGTACACATGGTTATAAAACAAAACAAATGTTATCCGACTATATTAAGAGCCTTCCATGATACATAATTTAGCAAATTTTATATCTTAGTTTCCTAGATATTTACCAGCTTGTAACATTATGGAAAATTTTCCATCTTCACAACTTTTCTCCTTTCATTGTTTTCATTAATCATTTTGATAATTTTTATTAGCATAGAATGGATATCATTCCTTTTCAAGTACTAGAAGAACTTTCACCATCCCCAAGAAAATTTCCAGTTATTGGATCCACCAACTAAGCTCGAGCTCAAATCGTTCCTCCAAGCCTTGTCTCGAATATATGGCCAATCATGCTCCTTCACTTTGGCAACATAACCGCACTTGTAGCCTCGTCTGCTCAAGTAGCTAAAGAGATCATGAAAACTCACGATTTATCATTTGCTAGTCGTCCCAGTTTACCTATCCCTAGCATACTAGTGTACGGATGTAAGGACATTGCATTTTCTCCCTATGGGGAATATTGGTGAAAGTTGAAGAGTATTGTAGTAATTAATGTTTTAAGTAATACACAAGTATAGTCATTTCGAAAAGTTAGAGAACAAGAGACAAGTGTTATGCTTGGCGTTCTTGAAGAGAGTTCCGGTTCTTTGGTAGACATGACTGCGTTGCTTGGTTCACATACAAAAATAAGAATCTCTAGGGTGGCTTTTGGAAGAAAATATGATGTACTCAAGCTTATACATTTATTGAGAAAATTTGCTGATATGTTTACGGTTCTTACTATAGGAAGTTATATTCCATTGCCGTCATGGTTAGATTGACCAAGTGGTTTAGAGGGAATAGCTAAAAAATCCTCTAAAGAATGATGAGTTTCTTGAAAATGTTATTAAAGACACATAAATAAGGAAAGAGGGGTACTAAGGGATGATAGTGATGAAGTTCGAGACTTAGTTGACTTGTTACTTGATGTCCTAAGAGATAACACAGTTGACCTCATCCTCCATAGAGAACCTCAAAGCTATTATTGTGGTAAGATTTATCTGACTTTGTTTTTCAAGTTTAAGAGTTATGATTAAAGTTACTAATTAGCAATTTTGTAGAAAACTGAGGCAGTCATGCATCAACCTCTGATAAACATTTTCTTAATACGTCATTTTCAACAGCTTGCATATGCAACTTTCGTAGTATGTTAGTGAGGCCGGTGACTATGGGTTGGGTTGGGATTGTTGGTTCGGGTTAGCAGGTTGATGGGTCAAATTACCCAATCAGAACCCGACCTTATTAGATAAATGGGTTAGGCATCTCAGCTCTAACCCGACCCGAATAATCTTTTTAAAAACACGTCTACATGTTAACAGGCCGTAGGGACGGAGGTGTGTTGATGCCAAGGTGTGGGCCAAGACCATCCCACATATTGTTTTAACTAGTATACATGAATAGTTAGTCTCGCTGGTTTTAAATGTTGGCCCACTCAAAAAAGGTTAAATTTTAGGTAGGTAAGATTATATTTTTTAAATCTATTCGACTCGTCACTCAAAATTATAAGATTACTATTTGTTATTAATTAATATATGTATATGTATTACATCGCAAATTTGGGTACCATTTAGCTGGGTATCTACCGATTCACAAATATTTTTTAACAAAATTTTGATTTCGAGAGCATGATTGCTTTAGTTATTGTACAATGTATATAGCTTTTTTAGTAGCAATATGTGTAGATAATATGTTAAGTTGTTTTTATATGGCGTTTCTTCTAAACTATTAATATTTAACGACCTGGAAAACTTGTTACGACGGTATAGGTTTTTGTCCGGGTTATTTTTTTTTTCTCTTTTTTCTTTCTTTTTGGGTGATTTATGTTAAAACGACCTTTGTATGACGATTTATTGATGTTTTTAGTTTTTCTTTGCACTTGTTTACAATCATGTCTATATACATACATATAACACGATTTTGTGATTATTATACTTAGTCTAATTTCTTACATTATACACCATGTTGGAAGACTTTTAGCTTATAGTAACTTTTAGATGATATTATCGTAAAAGAGCGCATGTGCAACTAATTTTTCTGAAAATGAACAAACTTATTATGACTTTTTTTCATGGCCCCTTTCCAGCTAAGTCTTAGAGGAGAGAAAGTGGTGACCACCTCGTTACAGTGAAAATGGGGAGAATGGGAACGGTGTTCAGAAAAGCGTTCGAGAATTTCTTTTTGATTTTTTTATTTATCATAAAATTCATATAATATAAATAAATAACAAAATAAATTAAATAAAATAAAAATAAATGAATTTAAAAAAATTAATTTAATTTAATCAATTTTAAGATAGATGGATTTAACCCAATTATAATAATAATAATAATAATAATAAAATAAATCAACTTAAAAATGAGCCCACTTATTAATAATAAAAATAATTTAATAAAATCAAAATGAAAGTTTATTTGCATACAAATAATTGAACAAATAAAGACCCAATTGTCCCTAATAGTTTTAGCCCGTAATATATATGATCCACTTTAAAAAATTAACCCATTAAGAAAAATAAACAACCTCCATTTAAAAACCAAGTCACCTAAAAAGTAAGCCCATATAAAAAAAAATAAGCCCAAAATGTTAAAACTCAACTCACTAAAACCTAATTTTTCCTCGGTCTCCATCTTCTTCCTCCTCTAGCCTTCATATTCATCTTCTTCTTCTTCACAAAGCAAGCAACCTCCATTCTTCAAATCAAAATCAAAAATAAAACAATAAAATAAAAAAGTAAAAAAAAACGGGAACACATCGCCTGTAGGGGAACGTTGCCGCTGGAATACCGCCCTGAACGCCGTCTGGGAGTGGGGGAATTGTGTAGTTACAAATAAATATACAATAATTGGGAAAAAAAAAATCTTTTATATACGACTTTATTATCTAATATAGGGTTAATATACAAATTAGTTATTCTACTTTACCAAAATATTCAATTTCATTACTGAACTTTCATTTTGTTCAATCCTCATGTTGTTGTAGAATGGTATCCTATTTTTTGTTCCATTAGATGACTTATCTTTTCTCAAGCATTCCTTAAATTCGAATGGAGCTAATACATCATTTCTTGGTACTATCAATTTAGTAATTCAACATCACCCACCTAAAAATGTTACCATTGATTATTGGATCCTAAATAATAAACTAACAATTATGAAAAAATTTGAGGTTTACCAAACCGATTTAACCACATTACCTCTCAGTTGTTAATTTTACGATGAAATTCGGGATTCAAAGAAAACATTTGTCACGCTTGTTATATGTCCACGAAATGAGACATAGATGTTAATTGACCACACATACTAGCAATTAAGGGATTTACATCCATGGAATTTCGTTTGTTTCTGTTTGATATTGAGTCACCAAAATCGATGATATCAAGAAATGATGTTTTATTGATAACTCATATGATGGAACAAAAAAATAGGATATCATTCTACAAAAATGAAAGTTCGGTAACAAAATTGAACATTTTGTATATAGTATATTAACTCATCTGTGTATTGACGTAATACGTGGCATGAGGTGGATTGGTGATGTGGACAAGCTAGTGACGTGGACATGAACAACCGAATGTCAAACTGTAAATGATTGCCTAGTTTCTCTAATTGCACATGATTAGAAACTTAAGTAACAATTTAATCAACTATTCAGATTTACAGTAATTTACTTGAACAAAATGAAAGTTCCATAACGAAATTGAACATTTTGATAAGTACAATAACGATTATGTGTATTAACCCTTTAATTAAAATAATCAACATTGGGGGGCATTAGAATGAACCAAAGCCAACAAACATACACAATGCCGGCCCAATGGGTGTTCAAGGTGTACATATGAATAGGGCCCATAAATTATTTTGCATATATAATAGAGTATATTCATTTATGGGCCCAAATCAATTAGGTTAGGGGAAATGTGAGAGCTGGAAGTTATTTTTGGGAAAAAAAAATGTCGTTCTTGCTTCCTTCTTGTTCCCAGATTACACTCGTGACATATGGGGAAGCCAATAAAATCATATGTGAGTTCTTATTTTCTTCCTACTTGGCTACTTCTATCTTCTCCAATATCAGAAAAATCAAAAACATTGAACTAGAAATCCACTCTTTTTACTCGAAATTAAAAAGGCACAAGAAGCATCAAAGAAATACTCGAAAATCAGTAGTTTTACTCTAGAAGATCAGAAGCATCATTAGTGAAAACGGCTCAAAAAATTAGAGGCTCAAAAATTTGAAGCTTCAAACTTCAATCAAGCTCGAGCTTTTGCAAATAAGAAGGTACATGTTTTGTAAATCATAAGGTTTAAAGTGAAATTATGAAATGCAAATAGGTAGTGGTGTATTACTGTTGGTCTGTTAGTTACCCAAAAATAAGTTACTCTATGTTATCTAGGTGAAAGATTGATATAATATAATGTTTTTGTATCATATTATTTTTTAGATAAGAATTTTAGCTAGAAATTTTTAAAGGATAAAGAGCACTTGTTAGCAATTAATCGGCCGAATCACCTATCTAAAGATTAAAACTACTATTATTATTATATGAATGAATTTCTATTTTTCGTTTATGTCATAATCTGGCGCAAAAGAAGAGTTATTGATGGTAAAATAATAGTTCAAACTTACGAGTGTAAACTATCATTGCAAATTTGCAATGTATGTAAGCATGTCGTCATGTCTATTAGTTTTTAATTTGTCTAATAATTTCTGATTTTTACATCTCGTTAATGTTGTATTAATTTTGACAATCATAAGGTGTTAGAGGAAAGATTTTTAGAGGCAATTCATTTTGGAATTGAGAGCCAAGAAGGACTCAAGAAAGTCTACATATCACAAATTAGGTGTTTTCTCTCATTTCTATAATTTAATATGTCAAAAAATATGAATCTGGACGTGAAAAACGTAAGAAGAGACAAAAACTTGAAGTATTAGCTAAATCTCAAAAAGGAGCTATGGATAAGTTTTTAATAAAACCAACACCGAACTCTCAAGAAAATGAAAATGAAGAAAATGTTAATAATGTTGATCATGCTAATGTTGTTGATGCTAATGTTGATAATAATGATAATGTTAATGTTGATGATAATGATGGTAATGATTTTCATACATTTGATATATTTGATCCAAGAAATTGGGATTCTCTTGATTCTAATATGATAAATATTTTTGCATTAAAAGGTCCTAAAAGAGATTTATCAATTATTAAAGGTCCTAAAGATAAATATTTAAGAAGGTTTTCTTCAACATATTTTACTAGAACTTTATCAAATAGGGAAACATATGATAGAGATTGGCTTGTTTATTCTAAAGAAATTGATAAAATATTTTGTTTTTGTTGTAAAATATTTCGTCAAGGGTGTGGAAAGGGTTTAGTAGCAATTGAGGGTTTTGGGGATTGGATACATCTTAACACTAGAATTAAAGAGCATGAAACTATTTTTGAACATGTTAGAAATATAAATACTTGGTATGATTTGCGTCTAAGATTACAAAAAAAAATAAAACTATTGATAACGCGGCTAAAAAACAATTAGATAAAGAAAAAGATCATTGGAAAAAAGTTTTCTTGAGAATTATTTCAGTTACAAAATTTCTTGCTAAACATAATTTAGCTTTTCAAGGGACTAATGAGAAATTGTATGAAAATAACAATAGAAATTTCTTAGGCTTCATTGAAATGTTGGCTGAGTTTGACAAGGTTGCTCAAGAACATGTTTAGCGTATTACAAATGAAAATGGCATCCATAATCATTACCTTGGTCATAGGATACAAAATGAATTAATACTTTTACTTTCTTCCAAAATAAAATCTATGATTATTGAATTAATACATGTTTAGCGTAGTACAATCAAGAAACTCTGGAGCTTTTTATACTCCTTGTGGTTGTCATAGTTTAAACTTAACTTTGTGTGATATGGAATACTTGTGGCAAAGCTAAAGATTTTTTTGGAACCATACAACGTATTTATACATTTTTTGCAAATTCTAATAAGAGATGGCAAATTTTAAAAGAAAATGTAAAATGATTAACTCCCAAATCTTTGTCATCAACTCGTTGGGAGCGTCGTGTTGATAGTGTTAAGGCTATAAGATTTCAAATTTTAGATATACAAGAAGCTTTGTTTCAAGTAGTTGAAAATGATAATGATTCAAAAATAAAAAGTGAAACTAAATCTTTAGTTGAAAATGAACTTGGTAATTTTGAGTTTATAATGGCATTCGTAATTTAGTAAGAAATGTTAAACATTGTAAATTTAGTTAGCAAACAATTGCAATCACAAGATATGCTTATTGATGTTGCTATGGAAAAATAAAAGGGGTTGATATCTTTTTTAAGGAATAAAGAGAAATTGGTTATTCAAATGCTTTACAAACTGCAAAAGAAATTGCATTGGAAATGAACATTGATCCACTATTTCCACAAAGACTTGAAATTAGAAGAAAAAAATATTTTGATGAGATTTCAAATGATGAGTCTTCTAGTGTTTCACAATCCGCACAAGAGACTTTTAGAATCAAATATTTTATATATATTGTTGATCAAGCAACTATTTCTTTAACTACAAGGTTTGAACAATATCCACAATATGATAATATATTTAATTTTTTGTTTAATTATGAAAAATTACTTTCTTTAGATGAAATGAGGTTAAAATCTTGTTGTAAATCGCTTGAAACTTCACTTGAGAAAGATGAACAATCGGATATTGATGCAAATGAATTATATGTTGAGTTAAAATTACTTCAACATCTTTTGCCTTAGAAAAAATGACAGAATTTGATATTCTAAAATTTTTAAACGTGATGATTGTTTTAATGCATCTATCGCATATAGAATTTTGTTAACTATTTATATTACCGTTGCATTTGCAAAAAGAAGTTTTTCCAAATTGAAGATATTAAAGAATTACTTACGGTCTATAATGACACAAGAACAACTTAATGGATTGGCTTTGATGACGATTGAGAGCAAGCTTTTGGATAAAGTTAATTATAAGGACGTAATCGAAAAGTTTATTTCAACTAATATAAGAAGGATTGTTTTTTTCAAGTAGAAGTAAGTTCTTTTTTTATGTATTATTTTGAATAGATTTCAACTTATATATTACAATTAAAAATGAGAGTTTAGAATTTCAAATCTTAGAGCCTATTTTTACTAAATTGTACGGGGCCCACAAAATCTCGTGGCCGGCCCTGAGCATACATACATACATTCGGTTATAAACCAAAGATTAATATATTTAATTAAAATAAAATATTCAAAATACACTTGAATGGGCACCCAAATCCGACCTGGAATATTAAGGTTAGCGAGTTTGGCAGGTTGGTTAGTCGACAAAATTCCAACCCCAATCTAGTAATTTTTGTGTCAGTCTGGTGTAAAGTTTCAGATCATGTCAACAATTGTTGGTTCTAACTCTTGATAAAGTTATCTTATGTGATTAGTGAAGACATTAATACAGTTACAAGGTCATTGTTTATTTACTTATTATTTTTGTGAAATAACTATGTACGTGTTTCTTTAATCAGAAAAATCAAAGGTATGAAGCCGGATCTACATATTTACTCTTATTTTAGTGAGAGTCTAGGGGAAATTAGAGGAGATCTACATATTTTCTTTTTAAGTTAACATATACATGCTTAGTTATCTTCACAGTCATGTCATGTTTTCTTCTTAAAAGGTTATTAATGTACAATTAGATGTTAAATTGCATGAAATATTATCGACCATAATCAAAATTAAAACACTAGATTAAATTAATAATGTAATTAAAAAAACTCGCTTACTTAATCACGAGCCAAGTAATTAAGTTTATCACGATTGATCCATTTACTTAAGCAATGTTAATATATCATGACTGTGTTTAAAACATGATTAAAAAATTAACTCTGATAGCGGTAGAAAGTATGCAAAATTACTCTCATGTATTGTTGGTGCATGTTTTGTGACAACAGCTTCTAGTTTGTAATAGTTAGGTTTAGAAGTCATTTTGTTAATCGTTGTAATCGTTAACTTAAGTTTTGTCTGTGTATTTTGTAGATTCGTACGAACTTAGAGTAGGTACGAACTTGTAGGTTCGTACGAACTTAGATGTTCGTACGAACTTGGTAGGTTCGTACGAACTTAGAAGCAGCTAAGTTCGTACGAACTTAGTTGCCTATAAATACACAAGTCCGAAAAAGTTGGTTTTAAAGGAGTTTAGGAACTGGGTTTTTCCAGCTAGGTTCGAATACTCTGTGTAACTTCGAATGTAACCTCGTTTACATTCAATAAAAGTGATATTTATACTCGTTTGTTATCGTTTATGCTTATGTGAGGATTCCGCACTCATATAAACGTTATTACCCCGTAGATCCAAGCCCGGAGGGGACTCACATGTATGTTGGCCGATGAAATATAAAATTTGAAATACGTTAAAAACGTAACGTTGAAAATTTTATTTGACTGAGCATTTGGCCTAGTTGAGCAAAAATATATAAGAAATGTTAACTATAGTATTAAGGGTTGTTTAAGTCTACCATATTCAACTTAATTTCGACTATATAACTTTCAATTATCATGAATAGACATTATTATCAAATTTAAATAAGAAAATTTGGATTTAAAAAGGAATATTCATACTTCATAATTAATTCAACTGGGTTTAAAATTTTAAATATAGAAATCTTAAACTATAACTCTATATGAGTGCGGAATCCTCACAACATCAGATCGTACGAACCTAGAAAGGTACGTACGAACTTACCCAGAATAGCCATACGAACTTACAGCTGTAAGTTCGTTCGAACCTACGTTCGATAAATTTCTAACTTCGTACGAACATATAACCTTCCATAAGTTCGTAAAAAAAAAAAAAAAGAGTTATTTGGCGGGAAATCTCCGGAAAATTTTCTTTGACCGAAATTTGAATTTAGGCTTACCATTGTTTAACTTTGGTTTGAAAAAATTTAAATTTTACTCGGAAAATATTCGCAAAATTTTGGAGGGAAATTTGTGTTTTGAGTGAACGTGACATTAGTTGACTCTCTACTACAAACTTACCTCATATCCGTATACACTCTTACAAGATGTCAAATATGAACAAAATGATTGAAATGGATCATACCTCACCACCAAAGCTTTTAGCTGAAGATTACTTCCGGTGGAAAGATAGATTTAAATCATTTGTAAAATTCACTGACATCAACATGTGGATCTGTATCAGTGAAGGGTATGATACACCTTCTTATGAATTCGAAGGGAAACGAGTATTTCGTTCGTATTCAACGATGAAGGAGGCAGACAAAAAGATATATGATGCAGAGAACAAGGCATTGTCTGCTATCATCAAGTGTCTTCCTGATGATATTAGGTATACCTTCAAACAACGTTACCACTTTTCTAGAGAGCTCTGGGTAGCTTTGGAGAAAAGATTTGACGGTGGTAAACAGATCAAAGAGAGTAGGGCTGACTCACATCAAGGGACGTCTTCTAATGACCAATACTCAGGGAATAGTACATATTCTAGAGCATTGGTTACTGAAACACGGGACAGTTCATATGATTGGAGTACACCTGTTAAAGGGCCTCAGGAATTCGTGACCACAATTGATGAGGCAGATCAACAGGATACTAGTGAGAAGAAGACTGAGAGAGAGTTACCTGCTTCAAAGACCAGGGTTATAAGGATGGAGTCTACTGGTACTATGAGTACAAAAGACTTCATTGCATATATGGCCAACATGGATGCTGAGAAGCATAAGGTTATTATAAACTTAGACTCTGTAGTTAATGCTTGTGTTTTATGTACTAACTTTGCAGAGCAGGCTGAGAGTTTGATTGAATCATCTAATATGATGAAGGCTCAGCTAAATGCTTTAAAAGAAGAAAACACTACTTTAAAACAGAGAAACTCTGAGTTAGTTATTAAAGCTAAATCTGATGCACATGATTTAATCATTTTAAAAGATAGAATCAAAGAGCAGAGTCAAATAATTGACTTAGCTCGTGAGCATGTTTTAGATTTAACTAAACAGTCTTCAGAAGCTGACTCTACTACACGATTAGCAGTCTCTGAGATGGGAGACTTCACCGAGTCAACCAAGTTAGAGAGAACTGAGTTAGGGACCAATGAGGAGTCGGAAACCAATCTTGAGTTTGTTAGACCTACAATAGAAGATGTTAAGAATAAAAATGACAAAGGTAAACAAACTGAATCGGAACACCAAATGATTCTCATGGCTCAAAAGAAAGCCTGGGAGAAATGTTCGTGCTTCACGTGTCATCAAAAGGGACATGTAGCAAGTGTGTGTCCATATAAGAAAGCAAGAGTTTCGACAAATGATAGTCCAAGGAGCACTTCTCCTGAAACAGGAAGCTCAAAAGAAGGATCAATTCGGTCGAAACCTTCAAAATGTTTTACCAACCCCAACAAAAGTGTTCCTAACCAGGATAGTAGTAATGAAAATTTTCATTATAACTATAAATCTAGGGTTAGATATTTTTCAAACCAAAGGCCAGTCAATCAGAGACTTTTCCAAAAGTCTCCGGATAGAAGGGCTAGTGGTAGTTCCTCTCATTCCCCAACAAGTGAGAATTCCAGAGTATCCAAGTCACCTGAAAGGCGAGACGGATATCTGAAGGAATTTACTTTTGTTGATGACAATGGCCAATCCAAGTCCGTGGTAGCTTGGGTCCCCCTTTGTAACTAATGATTTTTATCTAGTGTGCAGGAACACAAGCTTCAGAGGCTACAAGTTCAGTAGTAGACGTAGCGACTGAGGGGGGGAGAAGATCAAAACTGGGATGATAATCTAGCTTATTTGTATGGTAAGGCTTTTGATAAATCAAGTTTTGAAATGTTAGTCCACATCGCTAAAATGACAAATCATGAGTAACATATCTCCTTTAAGAACTTTTATCTATCTTTATTTCTTAGGATTTTTAGTTAGTTTGGAAAACTATAAAAATATGAGTGTCACTGTAATGACGCGAAGAAATGACGAAAACATTACCCATGCCTAGAACATTTTTATATGTGTGGCTTTTAGATGTAGTACATACACAGTAAAAAGTACTTTAACTATAAACGTAACTAATAGCTTCATCATACGATGTATTGGTAGGCATACGACATAATAGTTTTCAAGTACCCAATCAATATTAAATAATACGGTTATTCTATGCGATCTCTATTTTGATGTATGACATTAAGTCTTAATTCTTAGGAGATAGATTGTACCTGAATACATGTTTTTGGATAAATAAAAACCAATTCATCTGGGCGGTTCACTGACTGTTTCTTCTGCAACATCTTGAAACATGCTGACCTAGACTCAGTCAGTGTATCCTAAAAATAGAGCAAACTCGACCGCGAAACAAGAATACCGTTTTCAAGGTCTCTAGTCAAACTATGTCGCTTTGTTGTACGAAAGTACAGACCTGTCATCTCTGGTTTGATTTTAGATTTGTTAGGCTCTAACCCTAGTCTAGTCTCTTCACATGTACAAAAGTACATTGCTCTTAATATAAAGGACTTGACTTTAGAGATGAATTTTCAAATAAAAAACATCCATTACATGGAATTCTGGACTTTCTCGATCCAAAGTGTATATCAAATATGAGATACATAGATAATCGTTAACAATAACCAACATTGTACTTGAAAATCCTGAGTGTTAATTGCTTAAGTGGACAACAATACCGATAATCGTCGTGAACTATAAATTACATACATAATAACATTGGAATAATTCAATTCCTAACTGTGTATCGTACGCATTATGGCTAATATGATCTTCGTCACAGTGACTCTCATAAAAAGAATGTGCTTTTTAATATGAATAATTTCATATTTGTTTGGTTATTTTTAGTTATTTTTTCATTTTTTAATTTGTACAAATTTAAGTTCTTACTAAATGGGGAGATAATTACTTTTGACTGTTTTTTTATACGATTGGAGAAACAACTCGAATGAGATTAATTCAAAGTCTAGGTATGACCAAGCGTTGAAGCTAGAAGATCTAAATTCGAGGAGGATATAGGGGGTTTGCGTGTAAACAGACCGAAAGTGGTGATGAAAGTGATGATGACGATGATATTCCACAGAGTTGGATGCATCTAGATCTAATACAACTTGGATCTCACTCAGGGTCTTGTTTTTCTACGGATAAAGGCAAATATAAGTTAAATCAAGACGATGATTATCCATTGCAAGATGACGATGCTAATTCTGATAATGATACCTCGTTATTCACTAGACGGTCCAACAAGAAGACAGGTCTAGTGGGGTTATCATTAGTAAGCCGACTGCCTAATCCACGACCATCACCACCTACACATTACAACAACAATTCCAACCAAGCCTATTACAACTATTTCACCATAGCTTAGGCGGAGATCCCTTGTTGAAGAGTACAGCAGCTCAGGGGGAGAAGCCTGGCAAGGGGTGAAGACTGCTTGTAAAGAGGAAGTGTTGAGACAGAGACATAGACGATGATCCCAGAAACCAATTTGAGCTGCCACACTCTTCAACTGGAAGACTTGGTATGCTTGAACAGGTTAAGGGTGAGTCTACTTAATCTAACAGGGAGAGATACCATTGAACTTACGAGTTTAATAGTGATAAATCTGAGTTAGAGAATACCTATAGAAGTCTAGTTCAGAAATGAAGAAATGTCTGAAGGTAAATTGTAGTGATAGACCAAGAGGAGTTAAGATCTGAAAAAGATGAAATTCCTAAAGGTGACTCGGAAGCTACAAGAGTTGTTGAGAAGTGTATGACATGATTCGATGAAGATGTCAGAAGCTAGAGATAGTTAGAGACATGAAGATTGAAGATGTCAGAGGGTGTTGAAGATTTTGTGGAAAAGGTGTTCTATGCAAGAAGACAAAAGAGCTTAAAAGAATCAAGACCGAAGACAACTCGGGTGACAACATCTCCGGTGAAACCAGAGCTATCGTCAAAGGGGAGTCTGTTGGTGCATCGAAACTAGAGCTATTGTCAAGGGGGAGTCTGTTGGTGCATGTTTTGTGACAACAGCTTCTAGTTTGTAATAGTTAGGTTTAGAAGTCATTTTGTTAATCGTTGTAATCGTTAACTTAAGTTTTGTCTGTGTATTTTGTAGATTCGTACGAACTTGTAGGTTCGTACGAACTTAGAGTAGGTACGAACTTGTAGGTTCGTACGAACTTAGAGTAGGTACGAACTTGTAGGTTCGTACGAACTTAGATGTTCGTACGAACTTGGTAGGTTCGTACGAACTTAGAAGCAGCTAAGTTCGTACGAACTTAGTTGCCTATAAATACACAAGTCCGAAAAAGTTGGTTTTAAAGGAGTTTAGGAACTGGGTTTTTCCAGCTAGGTTCGAATACTCTGTGTAACTTCGAATGTAACCTCGTTTACATTCAATAAAAGTGATATTTATACTCGTTTGTTATCGTTTATGCTTATGTGAGGATTCCGCACTCATATAAACGTTATTACCCCGTAGATCCAAGCCCGGAGGGGACTCACATGTATGTTGGCCGATGAAATATAAAATTTGAAATACGTTAAAAACGTAACGTTGAAAATTTTATTTGACTGAGCATTTGGCCTAGTTGAGCAAAAATATATAAGAAATGTTAACTATAGTATTAAGGGTTGTTTAAGTCTACCATATTCAACTTAATTTCGACTATATAACTTTCAATTATCATGAATAGACATTATTATCAAATTTAAATAAGAAAATTTGGATTTAAAAAGGAATATTCATACTTCATAATTAATTCAACTGGGTTTAAAATTTTAAATATAGAAATCTTAAACTATAACTCTAAGAATTATGGTTAGCACTCTCCAAATATAAATTAATGTGACATTATTCTTTGAAGTCTTTTTTTCCTACTGATTTTAAAGTTCTAGTTTCATTTTGGAATTAGTGTGTGAAAATGCACTTAACTTTAGCACAAATTTTATATACTGTATATCCAACCTCATTTTGCTATATTGTGTGTATTCAACTTTCAAATATCTTTATTGCAATTATTTTAGTAATGTTAGTAATCTTAATAATGTTTCAACATTTAGGATTAAAGAGGGGTAATTTAGTCATTTTAATTGTTTTAAGATTTTCAAGATTTAACATTGAAGACTCTTTATTAACAATAGTAGATATACATACTTAATTTTGTTCATAGTCTTTGTAGGGTTTGTTCAGGACTTTTGAATTTCATAAAAACAAAGAATAGCAATGGAAGCAGAACTTGAACAACCTTTTAAAACCATTTATAAACCCCACCAAGGATCCAAATGCAAGCATGTAAGATTTAAACACAAGTATATATGGTTTCAAGAACTACAACCTTTCAAGTCTTTGAAACTTTCTTGAGAAATTAGATGTGGATAAAAGCAAGGATCCAAGCAAGCCTCCCTCTAGAGTTAGTCCACACCAAACAATGTACCAACACTAAATGGATGCTAGTCCTTTTTTTCTTGCACAAACAACCTCTTGAAACTTGAAGGAAAAAACCGATTTTCCTTCCCACGAGAGTGCTATATGTATCTTTCTTTTTGTTTTGAGAGAACTCTAACTATTAGAGAGTGAAAAATCTGCCTTCTACTCCTCAACAAAAGCCAAGTATTATAAATTTAAGTGTATACATGTACCACACAAAAGCGATGCATTTATAAATAATGAGTCTTTAGATGCATGTCATGGGGAAACTAATAGCCAATGCTAACCATTGGCCCATTTTCTTGGCCTCTTTTGGCTGTCCAAAACAAAGAGAGGGGGAGGGAAAGAGAAAAAAAAATCTTATCACTCAAGTGGTCCCACCATACACCTAAAACATATTATATATTTAACCCCTTAGATAAGTATTTTAATACTTGGTGTATACATACCTTATGTATATAATTTTTTATACAAATATATATTGTTACTAGAAACATTATCATTTATGTAAAATAATAATTTTCTCAATATAATCCGTACTTAAAACGTTATAAAAACTTTCATTTTGTTATAATCGAGAATTCAAACACAAATGAAAATGTTTACCTAATTCCATCGAGCATATTTCCTTTAAAGGAAAGATTTCTTTCCATTTATGATATGATGTTGTTTTCTTGGAAGATTATTTTTAATAGTATCTAGTAAAAGAATATTTTTTCTAGCTATGTATGAGTTTATAAAAATCCTTTTAAAACCCTTGAAGTTTTTTAAACATTACATAATCCTTTTAAGATATCTAGATATTTATAGAGTGTTGTTGGTGCATGTTTTGTGACAACAGCTTCTAGTTTGTAATAGTTAGGTTTAGAAGTCATTTTGTTAATCGTTGTAATCGTTAACTTAAGTTTTGTATGTGTATTTTGTAGGTTCGTACGAACTTAGAAGTTCGTACGAACTTAGAATAGGTACGAACTTAGTAAGTTCATACGAATATTTCTGAAATAGAGGTTTTTGAGAGTTAGGTTCGGAGTTGTAAGTTCGAATATACTGTCTTAAGTTCGAATATTCAATAAAAGTGATAATTACCCATTTGTTGTTTATGTGAGGATTCCGCACTCGTATAAACAAGTTTACCCCGTAGATCCGAGCCCTAAGGGGACTCACAAGTGTTAATCATTTAGAAAAATAGTGATCAAACTCATATCATTTAAGCAAATAAGAGTTGACTTGATTTGACATGTACGATGATACGGAGACATGAGTGCTCAATAGGTTCACCCAAGAAAGTGGAATTGGATCAGCAGGTCTATGGTTGATCCATAGACCAACCGCGGATCATCCGCATACAAGGTATCCACAATTATACTTTCTCTTTATGGTTTAGCCTATATCCTTTTCGTGATATAAATGTAAGCATATAATTTCTTCCAATAATGAATCATAAACTTATGTTAATTATCTTTGTTATCCTCAAAACAATGACTATGCATTTCCACTTGATACGTTATATTTGAAATAACCAAACCTACACCAACAATAACTAAGAATGAAGAACCATATGATTTTTGGACTGATTTTTTTATTTGCAAGTTAGGGTTTTGTAAGTTCATGGTGAGATGACGATGACATGGCATAGCTCATTGAATCTTGGGTTATGTGGCTTTTGTGGCTTTTAAGTGAGCTATAAAAGATTGAAAATGAGGGAAAAAATTGATAACTTGTTAAGAAGGTCAACTCATTCATACGTAACACATTTTTATGAGTTCGATACACACAATAAGAGGTTCTAAAGTTGGATGCATACAATAGTAAAAATGTTGAGTCACTGATCTATGATCAACTTAATCACTGGAGTACCTCATAGAAATAATGAAGTCAAAACTCCTAAGACGAGTTTGTGAACTATCGCTGATCAACCAAGTCACTGCTAAGAAAATGAAGATGATACTTTGTAAATTATCGCTAATCGCTAGTCACTCGTATTGCTAAGGTTTCTAGCGCAATAAGCCTTTAACGATGAATAAACTTGATAATGTGATTCGCTGCAAATGAAGAAGACCACTGCTAAGTAAACAATCTTTACCAAGGAATAAGCCTAATGCATGGTGTTAGCTTATTTACTTATGCAATACAAGATCACATCAGTCGTTGTGGTTATATAATGGGAGGTCACTGGATGAACTCACGTCAAGTCACTCTATAAGAGCATGTTAGCGCGCAGTAACTGTGGAAGCTTCTTTGTCCTCCAGTGACTTCATAAATAAATGAATAAAGAAACGATCAAGTTCAACTCGCTATGAGTATGGGGTCCCTGGTCAATATTAAATTAGGAACCTTCAAGGTCACAATGATGAAATGTCTAACATCATGCTTCATTGATATTGGTGGAAATACAACACACAAAGAGTGCCTGAGCAAGTGAGGACCACAAAAGATTCCTTTTAACCAATTGTCTGCTAGAAGGAAGCCATTTACATAACGACACATGTCATTCTATTTCGTAGATAATAGGAGATATTTTTAGTCGTTTACCGATTTGTAGCTATCATTTGAACATTATTCAGTGATAAAGATTGTCTATCTACAAATTAGAGTTAGTGAGTAATAGTCAGCATATTCTCACAGCGAGTAATGCAATAGCTTATAAGTGTATTGAATTAGTCTTTAGCTTTGGCTTAGATTATTCCACAATTTAATACGTTGATGTAATTTGTTGTCAATAAATTGATCATTCAAGTTATTTGTGATTTGTACCTTTGTTACCAGCTTTCATATTTACAATTCATACTCTATTTATTATACAAGTGTCTTAAATAACTAATATGTGTTAACAATTGTAAAATACTACATATAAAGACATAAATTGTATTCACCCCCCCCCCCCTCTACAATTCATGCTATATATTGAAACTCCATATCACTTAAGTAATAAGTGATACTTGGGACTTTCACTTGGTATCACAGCAGAGTTGATTTAAATCATTAATCGGATCTATAATGGAGTCCATCAAGTATAATTGAGTTGATTCATCATATCAAAAGGGAAATGATTCAACCACCAAACCTGTTGAGACATGTTTTGTGACAACAAATCTAGCTTGTAATAGGACTAGTGTAATTATTATCAAGTTTGTACATTGGTTTAGATTTGTAAATATATGATTTTAGTTTGGTATTATTATTTGTGAAATATAATAATATTAGACAAGTAACGAATACAAATTAAAGTCAGAATTGCGAATTGAGATTTCAAGTCGCAAGTCATAAGACTTGCGAGATGAGATCTGGATTCACAATATATACTCAAGTCGCAAGTTCTAGTACTGTGAGATGAGATCTGGATTCGCAACTCATATAACTTGCGAGCCGAGACAAAGTCAATGGGCTGACTTGTCTTGCGAGCTGAGTCAACTCGAAAAGCCCACGGGCTGCGAGTTGAGACGAGTATTTAATTAATATTCTGATTAATTATTCTGGTTTAATACGGATTACTGAGTTTTGAGTTTCCAGAGAATATTAAATAGACTAACGGCTAGGTTTTGACTGATTAACATTCGTTAATATCAAAACAGAGCATATTAGTTAATAGAATCGCGTTATAATCTTGAATTAATCGTATTGAAGGATTCCGCACCTTAATACTATAGATAACAGAGTTATCGAACCAAGATCAGTGGACTTACAATTGGTATCAGAGCTTTCGGGCTAAATACGTTGTGGTTTCAAGATTTTAGTCGATATAACGCGTGATTTCGGGTTGTTTTTAGCACTCTAAGTACTTTTTACGACCAAAAATCAATCTCTGGACATTTTTGTGTTTGTTTACGATCGAAATTCTCTGTTTTAATCATGAAAATACCTAAAAATTTCAAAAATTGAATTTTTCAACTGTTTCGCGAGTTGAGATTAGGGTTTCAGCTGGGATCTGCGAATTGAGCTGCGAACCGAAATTTCCTGCTAACTGAGTTCAACCTGCGAACTGAGTTCTTCTGCGAACTGAGTTCATCTGCGAACTGACATTACTTGCGAACTGAGTTCATCTGCGAACTGACATTACTTGCGAACTGAATTGTGTTGCGAACTGAGATTAACTGAACTCGCAAAACAATCTGATTTTTGACTTTTACGATGTCTGACTTAAGTAAAATGATTGAGATGGACCACGAGATTGGAAAATCTAATGTTCCACCTAAATTGCTCCGACTTGAGGATTACTATGGATGGAAGGACAGGTTTGAATCATACTGTAGATTCCATGACTTGTCAATCTGGATGTGTATCAAAAATGGATACGCTGCACCTACTGCTGTTGTTGAGAATGCTACTATGGTTGTACCTTATCATAGGATGAATGATAACGAGAAGAAAGATTTTGAAATTGAAAATAAGGCTCATTCCTCAATTAAAATGAGTCTTCCTAAGGAAATCAATCATCAGTTGAAGTCCTTTCATACTGCTAAAGAGCTCTGGGTAGCTCTTGAGAAAAGATGTGAGGGTAGTCCACAGGTTAAGGCTGGCAAGAAAAATCTTCTGAAAGAGCAGTTTACTGTGTTTAAAGCTTTTAGAGAAGAAGATCTTGAAGCATATACCACCAGATACTACCATTTACTGAGTAAGCTAGATGACCATGAGATTTTCTATACTGATGTGGAGAAAACCAACAAGTTTATTGAGGGTTTACCTTCCAAATGGGAAATGCATGGAATTATGCTCAAAGATAATGATGAGCGATATGCTACTATGACTCTTGAGCAGGCTATAGATAAGCTCAGAGATTATGATTTCACTAAGAAAACGAGAGAGACCAACTATGATCAATTACAGAATCCTGGATTGTATCATGGAAATTCTATTCTCTCAAATGTTTCATCTAGTTCGACCACCGCTCTCTTAGTTGGTGAAACTAATGAAAATGGTGAAATGGTGACTGAGGATTTGTGCTTTATCGCTTCATCTGGAAGTCAAACAAAAGGGAAACCCACTGAGAAGTCACCTCAAGAGCATCATAAGATGCCTATGAGTGTGAAATCTGCTGAACAACAACTATATGTTCTTGATTCTTTTGTTGCTTCCTATGAGAACTACATTCAGGGGAAGATCAATGATCCAGCTGTGTTTGATGAGGATTATGATCAGATTGACCCTGACGACCTTGAAGAAATGGATCTTCAGTGGCAACTAGCAATGGTGTCAAGAAGAGTAAAGAATTTCTTGAAGCGTACTGGTAGAAGGGTAGTAGGCAATCGACCAGGGTTTGACAAATCCAAGGTTAAGTGTTATAACTGTCAAGGTTATGGACATTTTGCTAGGGAATGTCAACGACCAAAGGTTGATATTGGTAATGGAAGACAAGACTCGGGAAGCACTTTAACTTCCAAAGTCTTGGTGGTTCAGCAGATGGATGGTTCTTATGATTGGTCTACTCAGTCTGAGCAAGCTCTTATGGCTGAAATAATTGATCAAGAGAAACCTGCTGAATCAACATCCTATATGCCAACTGATGTAGATTTACAATTTAAGGTGCCGGAGGTAGAAGTCAAAGCAAGTGATGACGATGTGCTCTACATCAACTCAACTGAGAATATGAATCCTGATGAGTTTGTCGCACATATGGCTGATATTCAAACAGATAAGAAAAGAGTATGTCTTAGCATCCTTACTCTTGCTGATATTTGTTATTTAGTTAATGATTTGCAATCTCAGGTTAGTGTATTTTCTGAATCACATAAAACCTTAACATCTGAACTTGAAGTAGCTAAAAGTGATGTACGTAGGTTAAGTGAGGATAAACTAGCTTTAAAAGAAAAGATTAAACTTGATGCTTCTGATAGAACCAATCTAAGAGATATCATTAATGAACAATGTGTTAAAATATATGGGTTATATTTGAACTTGAAAGATTTAAATCAAAATATTGCTAGTAAAGATAAGGAGTTATCTGAGTCTAAAATGAAGTTGGTTGAGTTAAATCGTAAGTTTGAAAGTTATAGGACATCTTCCTTAACTTTAGATACAAACAAGCAAAGTTGTCCTCCCGCTTTCGACCCCTCATGGATTAAAACATGGATGTTTTGAATGATGATGTTCTTTGATCTCACTGATGATCGACTTTGTAGTATCATAACCAATGGTGCATACATTCTAACTAGTATTGTACCTGCAGTCCCTGCTACTACTACCACTCCTGGATCTCCAAAGATACTGGTACCAAAGCTTGTAATATAATGGTCAGATGAGGACATAAAAATGGTTAGACTTGAGAAACAAGTCAAAATCATCATAGGCATGGCTTTGCCAGATGAGGTGTTTGGTTGTGTACCACAGCAAAAGAGATGTAGGACACCCTGAAGAATATTTATATTGGAACACCATATATCATTCATTGTCAATAAGTGAATTTAACTACACAATATGAGTTGTTTGGAGTTGATGACAATGAATCTCTTGTTGCCACTTATACCAAATACTAGTCCTTGATAAACAAGATGGATAAAGCTGGTATTGGTAAAGAACAAAGGTTCATTGGTAAAAGATTCTTAGACGTATTGCCTAGAAAAATCTAGAGTACAATAGTCACCTGCACTAAGCAAAGAAATGACTACTCTATTCTAAATTTAACCAAAGTCTATGGGATCTAACTAAACTAGGAACAATCATAGAAACAAGTTGATCAAAATGATCATATTAGAGCTACTCTAGGTTCTCAAAAGATCTAGAATGCATTAGTGGATGAACTTCAACAATTAGAAGATAATCAACGATCACTAATAACCAAAAAGACTACCAAATTGGTTAAAGAGAAAGAGGAGATTGAGCAAATCAAAGAACAATCTGAAGATGATGATGATGAGGATCAGCTTTGTCAATTGAAAAAGGATATGGCAATGTTGGTTTCTAACTTTATGAAAGGAATTAGAAATACCGAAGTCACTGGTACATCTAACTGATAAATCCAAATCAGCAAATAATTTTTTTAATTGTGTCCAGGTCACTATGTTGTTGATTGTAGACTTAAGCCAACTACCAATTTCTCTTACCAGGGATCAAACTCAAGGGGAAATAAGTATGAAAAATATATAACTAAATATAAGGCAATGAAAGCTCTCGCTAAGGGAGGTAAAAAGAAGAACAGCGGCTTAGTTGTTGAAGAAGCATCCTTTAGTGACTCTGACACTTCATCATCTATGAGAGACAACGACTATTGTCTAATGGCAAACGATGATGAATATCAAGCTGACATGACCGAAGTCGCTAGGAAATGTGCAGCAAGTGGATGGGATCCTAAAACACTATCTAAGGTACATAATTTTAGATCCTACTCCCGGAAGAGAAAAACGCAGTAATTAAATGTCTAATTGTTGATTTATCAAACTTTTATGACATTCAAAACATATTGAAAATTGAACTCGCTGAGCCAAAGACAAATATGACTAATCAGCAAGATAATGAGCTCAAGATTAAGATTTTGCAAAACGATCTTGATGCTCAAATTTATGCAAATCAAATATGTATTCAAAACAGATCTTAAGTCAATACCCTTTGCGCAGAATACAACATCAATGAACAACCAGATCAGAGATCTTGTATACCTTGTGGAAAATGCTATGCTAAGTCTTCCAGAAGGCCAGGAAGAAATGGCATGGTTGATAGACTTTACGGGGTGGTCATTTAGTGCCAGTGTACCAGTTAAAACTGCTAGGGACACTGTCAATATACTGCAAGACCATTATCCTCAAAGGCTAGCCGTGGCGTTTTTGTACACTCCACCACAAATCTTTGAAGCATTTTGGAAGGTCTGTGTAAAATATGCTCACAAGTTTATCCAAATTATCCATCTGAGAATGTAGATTATATTTCAATGCATCACGAATTAACACCGCACCGCAATATATATATTCAATATGTAGATTGTTAAATATTTCATCGACCCAAAAACATCCCACAATGTGAAATTTGTGTACCCAAAGAACAAAGAAAGTGTAGAGCTAATGAGATCATATTTTGATGTGGATAACCTCCCAACTGAGTTTGGTGGAAAAGCAACCATGAAGTATGACCATGAACATTTCTTAAGATTAATGGCTCAGGATGATGTGAAAGCTGCTAAATTCTGGGGATTTGATGAAAAGAATGCTTCTCCAACCAATGGCTATGCTGCTGGTGCAGCAGTGGCTCCAGAGCCTGTTAGCGCATAATCCTGCAAATTGTTATGTTACTTGCCACATTGTTCAGTTTTGGCTAGAAAAATGGATTAATAATGTATGGTCGTTATAATACAATGCGACGTATATCATACAAGAAATAGATCTCATGGATCAACAGTACACAAAACCGCTTACTGCTACCATAACATTTTAGGGATCAACAAAATCTATTTACAAAGAACAATTACAAGTTCAATAAACAAAAACATGACTCAAATGTTTCATAATCTATGTAGTTTCACTCATCCCAATTGGCTATCAACACACACTATAACATATCAAACGGTGAAAAAGGAAAAGAAGCAAAAAGAAAACTTCATAAGAATAACTAAAGCCGCCTTCTGAAGTTTCGAGTTGTAGATTGATAAGTACGAACTAGAAGGCCAACACCAATTCCGACCCCAAGGCAAATTCCAAGGCCTAGACCAACACCGACTCTCACACCAGCATTGAACCATGTGAGTTCTCCATCTTCGCCTTCCATGTACTCGTTTTGATTCCAATGCAAGCTATTATTGTAGTCATACTCATTTTCACTCTTGTATGGTCCGTATTCAGATTCCTGCATGCCCCCAAAAGATTGTAATTACAAATGCTCGAAAATTTAATACAACCATGCGCAATGCCTACTAGATGCACTCATTATAAACCATACACAATACCCAGTAGACGAGGAAAAGAAGGCTAAACTATGTTAAACTCGTATGACTACTTTAAAGATAATTCAAACAGCATATATAATAATGGATAGTGCTGTGAAGAAGGTATTTGCATTCATGCATAAATAGTACATAATACCTACTAGATGGACCTGTAAAGGGTTTGTACACAAGGACCTTTTAACAAGAACCAAACAAAACACGGACAAGAAAGCTTAACGAAGCTAAATTATGATGCATATTATATAGAAGTCTTAATAGCGAATATTCTCTATAAAGATAGTGCTTGATGCTTCCAAGTATTTATCGAAAACATAGAGGAAAAACAGTTCAACAAATCCAACCTCTAATGCAAATTTTACGAATGGGTCATTTGTTAGCATGCAATATTAATATATACATGGTATCAAGTTAACAAATCAAGAGAAACCATTAAATGAATGATTTTTTTCATTTAACATGTTTTCCATCAGTCCATGGTTCTAAATTGATGAAAAGAAACAATGATCCGCCTTCCAAACAAAAGGATTAGTAAAGAATAACGGTGGCTATCAGACCCATTTATTTATGAAAGGGCTGATTCAGGTTATGTTTTACTTATAACAAGTTTTAGAAAAATATATAGCCAAAAATTAAAAATGCCTAATGAGTCAAAAGACAAAAGTCACAAAGGGTGTTTTTGATACATCCCACCAAGGCACCAACTATATTTCTTTATTAGAAAACTTATATCATTATGGTATTATTGTAATAGAGTAATATATTTTACGTTATACTTAACCCGCAAACTGTTTATAGTTAATTAAGAAAACTCAGACCAAATGTGCTTCAGATGATCACACCTATCTAATGAGTTTCGATGTGTACCAGAAACTACACTTGTTGGCTCGTCGCCCACCCCGACCATTTTGCCACCAACAAAGAACAACTAATTTAAACATGAAATATGACCTTAACCACACATATTAACATGTAAGTTGATTATAATACCATATTAGTCAATCTTGAATTTTGATAAGTACCTGAAGATCAAGATCATGTCCATTTGCAACATCTTTCTGAGATTCAGCTGCCTCACCCTCTGGAATCGGATCCAACAACAATTTTCGATTTTGCATCTTCCTGAGACTAATCTGCAAAGTCTTGGTCAAAATTATAGGTGAACCCATAAATGAGCCCGCAACATAAACTTCAATCATAGGTAACATTGAATCAGAACCCATAATTTGTTTCCCCTTCATAACACGAGAGTTAGCACCAATCATTGATTCACATTTCATACTCCATCTCTCAGCATCATTGTTCTTTGCTTTACCAACAAAACCGTTGCTATTTTTCGACATCTCAAGAACACCAGAAAGAATAAGATCTTCACCATCAAAAACCTCGAATTTGACACTTCCCGATAATCTTATACTATCAGTGCTCACAAACGTAGCTTCTTCAAACTTTTTGTCAACTCGGTTTCTTTTTAGACGACATGAACTTCCCGGTGAGTCAAGGGTGCATCTTTTTTTGTTGACTTCAAGAATGGTATCGGGCTCTAATGGTATATGGCTGAGAGTGAGATATTCAGGTGTGTAGCCTTCCACCATAAAATTGCTGATTCGAACATAGAACACGCGTATATCAAACCAAGCTAATAATGGTTTTGTGTATGTGTACGGTTGGTGAGTTGGATACTTGATAATCTGAAGGTTGTTTTTCGTCGTTCCATTTGAATTCTCCATGTTTTAGGGAACTTAATTCTCATGGAAAGAAGATCAAATAGTCAACCCTGTTATAGAAAATAAACATTTATGGTTCAATGATCGAATCGAATTAAGTCACAACAAAAACTTTACTCTGATAATAGAAATTCTGATACTTGACTGAGAAAAATAACTGCACAAAATTAGAGTGTACAGGCTGATGAAACCTTTTAAACTAAATGCCCTAAAATTCAGAACCTACCCACTTATAGAATCTATGATTCTGACTTCAATGAACCTAATTTCAAGAAGATTTATTATACCCACATGAGAATTTTATATGCAAAACTCAAATTCTTATGAATATATCATTCCCTTTATAGCTTATTTTCTGGGCTTTAAGGGTTATTGAAATCTGAAAAAGCCGATAAGTTCACTTTTAACGGCTTATTAGCTTCTTAAGCTGAGTTTATCTTCGACAAGCCATAAACCAAAGTTGATAAGCCCTAAAACATGAACTTATTGGCTTTTTAAAATTTCAACAAGCCGAAAAACTTATAAAATAAGCTAATCCAGACACCATACCTATACACACATATGATTTGATGATATGACGCATGAAAACACAAAAAACACAGACCAAATCACATATTTCAATCCAAATTATCAACAAACAGTAATATAATCTATGCAAAAATAGATAGAAAACACACTAGAAATCAAGCATCCAACCCCAATAAATGCTCCCTTATAATTATTATTATCAGTGTTAATATCAGTGTGTGTTTGTATGTGTAATGCTTAATTAAAAGTCGGCAATCCCTAATATTATTCTTAAGTGTCAATAAGATCCAAAAATATAAAGACAAAATAAACCAAAAACAAATTTGTTAATAATAAATTAAATTGAACTTACCCTAAATAGAGTATATCTCTGACCACCCACTTTGAAAAGATATTGAAATCAAATACAAGCCACGCGTAATTTCATTAATCGCTATCACGAAATCGCTTTAGATCTCCTTATAACTGAAACCCCTAAAAAAGACTGAAACTTTTTGGGTGTAATTTAAAGAAAACAGAGCCACTTAAAAGATTGAATATATATCTACAAGACCCAGATGTTAAAATATGAAACATCTATTTTCTATTTATGTAACACAAGTATTGTATACGCATATGAATATGAATACACGTATGTTGATGGTGATGGGCATGGAGAACTTATCCCAAAAAAAAAGTTAGAAAATAATATTATTTGGGTTAGGAAAAAGATGGTCGGTTTCCAAATTTCCAAATTAAATGTCTTTATATTACTAATCATTACTCGTAAATATTAAGGAGGATTTGTTTCATAAATAGGTTTCTACTTAATTAGTTATATAAAATGAGTGAATTATATACTATCAAATTTTTTTCACATACCACTCATTGTATTTTATAATATTTTATAATATTGTACAGCACAATACTATAAAATAAAGTTAATAATATAAAAAATATTTTAATGGTAAACAAATTATTTAATATACACAAAATCTGACTAAATATTTAGTTAAATATCTATTTAATTTATACACCATATGAGATTTCACTTTAAGAGTTCTTATATTTAATTTGAAAAGATAAAAAAAGTTTATGATCATTTCGATAAATTTATCAATCAATGTTAAATACTAGTTGTTTGTACAAAAAAGAATTATTGTTCTTCCCTAATATCATCATGTCCCAAAAATAAAGAAGGGCAAATCAAATAAAGCTTGTGCCCGATCTTCTGGCTCTGGCCTAGACCAAGCCCAAGCCCAAGCCCGAGCCCAATTATGAGCCTGTTTGAAAGAAGTCCAACTTGAAATAAAAGGCGGGTTATGTCTTGTTTATCTTAGAGATAAATCTAGAAGGTGACTCACAATAATTTATTTGTAATTTTGATAAAGTTTTCTTGCCTAATATCGTGTTGTAAAGTTCGTTACTAGTTTAACTAGATGCGTGTACCTAAGAAATGAAGTTGCCGAAGTCCTTGATGATCGAGGACTTCTGATTTTCAATCATGGAAAATTGCTTGGTGCTCGTTTATCGGTTCTTGAACGGTGACCATTGGTTGTTATGCTTCTGTGAAGGAGTTATAACAATGGATGTTAAATTACTTTAGTTTCATCACAGGCTCATCACAATCATGAAGGGTCTCTAATGGAATCATTCACCTACTTCCGCGTATGATGGAATCTCGAGCAATGTACACAAATAGTTTGGGCAATGCTATTTGGAAGCACCTATGTAGGATGATGAGATTTCATTTATGCAGAGATAACTCTAATAGAGTTATTGAAGGGTTCCATTGACGTGCAACTCAAGTATGTCACTTTTGAGTTTTGAATTTTAAAATATTGAATATTAACAAGAAAAATTAACCATTCTATTTAAATATGTTTGAAGAAATAAACTGATAACTAAAATCCTGAAGACTTATAGTTAAAACTGATAACTATAAGTTATATTTGGAGATTTAAACTGAAGTTAATGTGTGGACATACGCATAACCCGTGAAATTTGTACGAGAAGCAAAAGGATAAAACATGTGATCATCTTTAGGTAGAAAAGCATGTATCGAGTAACAATCAAACATTCAAACTCACCGACTACTGCTTTGTTTTCGGATCTCGTGTTTTAATTTTGGTCGCATGTACTTATCCATTCAATTCAAATAATACTAATAATAATAATAATAATAATAATCTACATATTTTATCATGGTTTGTAAAAGACCATAAATAATTTTCACAACTCTTAAGCTACCCCTAAAATCTTAATCTCCTAAACAATCTGAAAATAAGTTTTAATTACTCTACATATTCAATTGTTTTCTAAATTAATTCAATACTACAAACTTCTATGAAAACGAAGATACGGTCTACACACTTTATCTAAGAAACAGGGATTACACTTTCAATTAAGAGGTATCAAACTCAACACGTTCTGCTATTAATATATCTCATCTTACGTATAATATACTATGATAGTTATCGAATATAAAATTAGCCAATAAAATAGTTTGACAAAATCAAATTTTCGTATGGACTAAGTGCTATAATATATTTAAGGTTTTGCATTTCATTAGAAACTCTAATACCCCGATAACATAGTAAACTTTTTCATTTTTCTTTCTTTCATATATTAATTTATATAATAAAACATAAAATGATAGACGAATCACAATAACAAAAAAAAAAAACTAAAAAGTATCCTTTTTAAGCATATTAAAAAAATATGCTCCAAAATTATTATTTTTTTGCCAAAATCTCCCCCCCCCCCCTCCCCGGGTAAATTAGCAAACTGCAAATTGTGGTTTGCGGGCGGTGCACGGGATCGTGGCCGAGAAATCAAGCCAGGATCCCAAACATGCAAGTCGTATTTGGGATTTGCTTTTCACGATTTGCGGGTCTCGTGTCAGAGATTGTGGTCTGATTTCCAGGATTGTGACTTCATTTTCGTCTTAGATCACTTTTTGGCTATCTTGGACCAGTTTTGACTCGCGTTGATTTCCTTTGACCATGTTGACTTTCATATCAGATTTTATGAGATTTTTCAAAAAGAACATTTTTGATAAGATAATTTTTTTGGCTAAAATGTCTTATCTTTTATCCTTTTTGGATAAGATTTTTGAAATTTTTAAAATTTGTATAAACACTGTGACTCTAAGATAAGAAAATCATCAGGTTGTTTCAGACATTCTCGTAAAAATACTCCCACTTTTTGTTGCTTGAAATATCAAATAAATCACAAAGAATAAAACCTAGATAACATTGTTCAATAATACATAACATAGGTTTGGAAATTACAATAGTTTTATGGATGACTTAAATGAACACCGGGAAAAGACTGAGTCGGTTGAGACGTTGATTCTTCGACCTCTACCTATGATATCGACCTTGAGGTGAATCTTGATTTGGTTCTTGATCCGCTTTGCTCGTTTGTTCTATCGCAACGAGCCATACAACTAGATCAACTATGACCAATTTCCTTGCAACGACTACATTGTTGTTTGGGTTTGGTTTTCTCCTTTCCTTTTGAAAGAATACGAGCTCGACCAGGTGGGCGACCAGATTGCCTCTTCACAAGGACCGGTGGTAACAAAGTCTGCACACCACCTGGATCGATCCATTCTAAAGGATGAGTCGTTGGGTTATAGGCTCTACGTAGGCTGCTCGATATGTGTCCGACGTGAAATACCTCTTCCCATTACATCTTACATCGTCTTGTTTGAAGAAATGGGCAACAGCCATCACGTGTCCGCAAGGTAAACCAGACAACTGTCATTGCATGCAAGTGCATTCTCGTGTTTCCAAGTTACTATCCCATTCTTTTGCCCATCCACCACCTCACAAATCATATTGTGGATGGATTCATATTTCAGCTCAGTGATTTCCCATTCATGTTACCTATTTTGTGCTCCGCATATGGCGTAATAGGTGTTTTAATTTCAGTTGCAGTGTTCCAGTGTTTTTAATACCAATGTCGTATCGAGGATCGAAAAAACTCCAATAACATTGTGACAGGGAGTCTCCTTGCATGCTTGCTCATCGCGTTTGTGAGGTAAGCATATCGTGTACGGGTAACATGGTCCCTTGACCATCTTTCTTTCCCAACATATGTAAGTACCTTGGCCAAAGCTTGTAAGCGTCTTGAAATCACACCAAAATGGTGATCAAAATCTGACTTATGGTACGCCTTATACATTTTCCAATAATGCCATTCGTGGTGCTTGACTTTGGAAGATTTGCGTTTCAAGTTCATCAACAAATGACGACAGCATAAGGCGTGAAATGCCTCTGGAAAGACGGTTGAAATACCAGCAGCAATTGAAGGAGCCCTATCAGAAACGATGGTCAGGTTGTCGATCCCACCAGCGGATTGAAAGGCATCACGTAGGTTTCCCAAGAACCACGTCCAAAAGTTGATTGTCTCTGATGCCGAATTTCGTAGGCTTGTGGCAAGATGTCATTATTGTCATCCATCGCCACAACAATTAGATTAGTTCCCAAGTAACCCCCCCCCCCCCTCCTTCAAATGTGACCCATCTATGATAATTATTGGGCACGTATGGTTGAAATGTCTGTATCTGCAATGACACTGAAAATATAAGGTCAATTATAGTATAATGCATTTATGTGAACATAGATGAAAACCAATTATAGTTACTTACAATTGCACTAACAGACATGTAACACATTCAACATTTATCCTTCTCATATGTAAGCACATTCCTTTTACTCCCCAAGTTATGCAGCTTCAAGTTGTGTAGGTAAAGGGGAAGCATTCGAAATGATTCTTCAAGAATACATCTCTACAACTCTATAGTATAACACTTTGCTCTCTAAGCTTGATTGTACGAAAGGCTTAATTTTAAAGCGTTTTGTCATATCAAGTTAAATTTCTTTTCCTCTGTATATACATTCTTCCAAAGTCATCAACTATTTTAAGATGTGACCAAGCACCTTCTTGCTTGCATCAAGGTTATTCGACATGATTTGGGTGAGAGAACATGTATGAACGTCAACTAACTTCCTAACTTGGAAGTTGTTACTATCTTTGATACGGTGTGCACTTATCTTCCAGTCACAATCAAGCAAGATACATTTTGTTGTGTACCTTGTCTTGTTTGACTTATTCGCTTAATCTGGAAACTCTCTTCGAGATACTTGGTATGCAATTGAAGAAGCAACTCCTCTTTATTTTCAAATTTTTGGCCAACTTGAATCCAGTAACAGGTTTTATACATTTTAACTGGACGTTTTTTACTATCTTCATCATTATCGCTTAATAGTGATGGCATATTCCAGAACATATTCTTTGTTGGTGCTCTATGTGGTATTGGTTTGTCATATGTATCTCTTGGATCCAGCTCCTCCTCCTCCCCCTCATCATCATCAACAACAATATGATTATCAAATGGATGGTCAAAGGGTTGAGGTCGATTGACATTTTCTTAATCATCATGAGGATGATCAACAATATAGTGAACATCCTTATGACGATGATTCCGTTCAGCTACCTAAAATTGTGTGTCTTGATTATTTTGTGTTGGAAATGTGGTATTTGATAGGTATTGTGAAGCAGCATGATAATGAAATTGATATTGTGTTGATAAGGAAACGAAAATTGTGGTTGTGGTTGATATTGAGGTGCTTGATAATTTTGTAGTTACTGAATATGTTGTTAAAAACCACTACTACTACTGCTAGGTTGATTGTTACCAATACCCGAAACATTTCTTACAATATCAACAATGTAAATTTCTATTGGAGCATTATTAATTACATGACACATAAATCTCCAAAATCATCAACATCATCAGTTATATCAATTATATATTTATCTACCTTATATTTTATACAAATTTGTGCATCTAGTGGTAATCCTAATTTTTTTTAAAAATGTTTTTCAACAAAACTCTGTATGTCAATGGTTTTTCTAGTGCAGCGGGAAGTTTTAAAGGCACTTTATAGCATTTTATTGGCAAATACATTGACATGTTGTTAATATATTCAAAATGACTTCCAGAACAAATATAAACCTTAAACGTATCATTTAATTGACCCATTTTAATTGATAAAACAAAGTAAAAAAAAAACGAAAGCTTTTGAATCGTACTTTGAAAAACCTTAAATAAAATCATTTGAATCTTTGAGATGAAAATGAAAAGTAATTAAGAGTGATTTAGGAATTGCATCTAAAATTGAGAGTGGAAATGAAAAACTACTGATCAAATGAGATCATTTTAAATGTATAATTCTATCTAAAAAAATCTCAAAAATCTCAAAAAAAATCTTACTCAAAACGTCATTTTAGGATAACAAATCTGATCTGAAAGTCAACATGGTCAAAGGAAGTCAACAAAAGTCAAAATGGGTCTAAGATAGCTAAAAAATGATCTAAGATGAAAATCAAGTCACGGTTCTAGAAATTAGGTAACGATCTTTGACACACGACCTGCAAATCGCAAAAAAAAAAGGTGCGTTTTTACATTTTGACAATTTCTTTTTGGGTGTAAATTTTTTGGGTGCATAGAATACAACCTATCAATGTACAATTTTATACTGTATGTACGAAGTAAGAACATACAACCAATCAATGCATGTACAATTCTTTAATGTATGAAGAACAATGACGTAAACCTCACATCTCTTAAAAGATAAACATGACCATATGTCCCATAGACCCACACCCACCCACATTTTCATAAGGGTCTAGAGTCAGTTGATGTACCCAAAAGGGGGGCAACAAAAACTCCAGGCAACACCTGGTAGTTGGCCACCTGGAACATAAATCGCATGTATGTGGCCCACTAGGTGCTATCAATTTTTTAGGCTGATTACATGTCGCCCTAAAATCTGGTCAACAAGGCAGAGTGTCATACCCCATCACCTTCCTCATCTTAGATAACCATCAATGGAACTTAAGGATGACAAATTGGACACACTAGGTAGCTAACTGTTCATAACAAATAGTTACTTTTAAGTGCACATCAACGCGTGTTATATCCGCAAAATTTTTATCCGTTTCTATTTTATTGTAAAGAAAGGTGTTAAAAATACATAGAAAACTACTCGATGCGTCCTTGGCCACTCAACAAGTGACACACAGTTTCATACATTAGAAATTTTTTCACCTTTTGATAGTCAAATATCCAAAGAGGTTGCATGCACATTTTGAATGATTTTCAACTAATTCGACTCGGTTGAGGTCGAAGATTAGTGAAGAGGTTATATTTGCCAATATAATGAAGACTGCACATTTGATCGTCTCAAGTATATTGAGAATCATCAATATAATAAAGACTGGAACGATCAAGCATCATGATTTCTAATTGTAAAAGTAACACCAAACAAATGCATTACATTAACAACCAGCATCAACATCCCAAAAGGACAAAATTCCTAACTTATATTCTAGTTCCTCATATAGCATGTACTTGCACAATATTCACTTATAAGCAAAGCTTACAGAACAACACTGGTCTAAAAGTCTGTAAACATTGTAGAGATTACTGGCTTATATAATTATGCTTATACATTGATAATAGAAATGTAAGCCTTTGAACAGAAACTAAAAGCTCTAGCAAAATTGTACCTTTAAAAAAGCCTAGATAAAAATTTTGAACCATGGGATTAATATCTGGTCACAAAAATGAAGATGAAAGCCGCCCAGATGGATAACAAGCTCTCTTGATTGCAGAGGTTGATTACAAAACAAACCTGCTGCTTTTGAAACCACAATCTTCAACCTGCTAAAGAACTATAAGCAAATTCGTTAAGAATTCGGGAAAGATATATGCACAATATGATTTCACTGATATTATTTGAGATGATCATTTGACCCATTTACAATATAGTTTATGTTAATATTCAACGGATCACATGGGTCAAAAGTCATGAACACTACATTTTTAAATACTCAAAACCTACTAAATCATTATATATTACAAGAGAAGTTGAAATTATATACTTTTCTAATCATATTAGATAAAGAAAGATTTATGCACATATGATTGCGATGATCCTTTTCTAAAGGTGAGAATTTATCCAGTTTTCTTATAAATGAGTCGATTCAGTTATGTTTTATCTTTTTAGGAGTCAAACAAGTATACTTAAGAAGTTGGACTGAAAGAAAACAGGTCAAAAGTTGCCTAAAGTGTACTTTTAATTTGTAAAACCTCCTATAGTCCTGTTCCACATTACTAAAAATTTAGACTATTCTGAATTAAATTAATTTTTTAATTACAGAATAACAATTTTTGGGTCAACCCAATCCAAAATATTTCTTTTTTGACCCATAACCTGACCCGCCGTTTTGCCACCTCTATATTTTTCACATGATGGACACACCTGGTGAGTCAGCGGCCAGATTTATGATTCCTCTCTTTCTTATACCGAGCCTGCTCTGGATCAAACCCACCTTCATTAGCTCCATAGACAGCCCAAGATGGAGTAACAGCCATGTACTCATTGCTGCCAAAAGGTTTTCCCGAAGCCACCTGGTTTAATGTTGGATAGAGATCATTAGATACACTAAAATCCAATGCTTACAGTTTTTTTGAAAATCAAATAAGGCAACCAACCAAATCATGGAACTTCTCATAATCTATCCATGTATGCCACAGACCATCAATCTTGAACTTATCAACTTTAGCTAGAAGAACACAACATGAATGAACATGCTCACAAGCAACCTCATACTCCCCATTGCTTTTCTCGGCTAAGGCCTCAGAAAATGCTTTGACATCAGCATGCCACGGCACGTTTTCCATTGTCAATTTTGATGTAGCGGACCTGCAATAATAATCGGTTTTTATAAGCAATTATAAGCAACATAACTGGCAACAGGCAGATCTAGAGGATCAGGAATGGGTCAAAGTGCATGAGCTTTTGGTATTGGTAGAAATGGGTCTGATTGAACTAAAAGGCTAAAACACTTTTCTACAAGTTCTTTTATAAGCAACTAGTATCATACAAGGTTAAGACAAAATATATCATGTCAATGAATGTCTAAACTTTGAAACAAAAGGATTTACGAAGTCTTATGCATTACCAAAACAAGTGAAGTGTATCTTACCCAATCAACACATTTCCTTTTATTTTATTTTGCACGTTTGACCTAGTAAGAGATAAAACTGCCTGAACTGACCCATTTATGTATGAATGGGTCAAAATTGCCACCTCTAAGAATAATTATAAGGAATGCAAGAGAAGAAGGCAGCTTTTATTTCAGGGAAAGTACTTACGTTCCACAATAGGTAACACCTTTAATTTCAACAAAATCAGGGTTTCCAGTGGCAAAGAGGCCAGAATAGGCATCTACGTCTTCCGTATTCCATCCTTTAACAAGTGTCAAACGATACACAGTTCTCTGTTGCTTATCCTTCAAAGCTTTCAAAGAATCCTGAAATTCACATTGATAATGTAAGACAAAGTAAACATCTTACTTCGGTAGAAATAATAATCAATTTAGGTGGTGTTTGAACTAATTATCAATAGTCAGTTTCTAGTGTCTAGATTCAAACACATGATGCAGAAACACATCGGAACACTCAAACACATGATGCAGAAACACATCGGAACACTATCTTCTACATTCATATCGTCATTTTCAGACACAACTGTATCTCGGCATGCCATAACGAGGATGTATCCCTTTGATTTTTCCTTTCTTTTCTTTATTTTTTGTCAAGGGTGTGTCCAGTGAGAGAATCTATGACAATTCTGACTAGGACATGGATATCAGTAAATCAAGTCCATTTGCATTTTTAGAGATAAAAGAAAACCAAGAGAAGGTACATACAACAAACCGTTCCCAGAAGTCCCCAAAGAGTGGTCTGTCAATCGCCTTCATACTGTCCTTTGTTCCAGCATCTACACTAACATATAACTGCACAGCTCCAGGAAGCAAACCATGTAAATACATATACACAAAATAGCAATGCGCTCAAAGTTCCTCAGAGACCAATGTATAAAAGGCAAGGGGAATGCTTTACAAACCTGAGTGATCGGTTTTAGTGACACAATCTTCTCTGGAAACTGTGCATTTGTCACAAGAAAAGTTGAAATTCGTCTTTGGTGGAGCTCGTCTACAAGTGTATTGATCTCAGGATACATGATTGGCTCCCCAACGAGTGATAAGGCACAATGCCTGGGCAACAGGCCTTCTGACAAGCGCTCTGCTGTAACACCTGCAATTTTGAAAATTTCAGGGGCAGCTCCATAGTTTGTATAAGTTAAGGGCCAGTTATGTAGTTTCCAAATTTTCAAAAAAATTGTTTTGTAATTTCTTATAGTTCAGTACTTCAAAGACTTTTTTGCAAGTCTGCAACTGCTAAAACTTTGAGATATTTCCATATAGAAATTTTGGTGAAGGATCATTATGTTTTGTTCCTACACTTCTGAAAGGATTATCCAAAACTTTGTTCTAACTTTATACTTGTGTTAAGTGTAATTTTGTTAACCAGGATCATCTCATATGATATGCAGATACGAAAAACCAACCTGGAACTCCTTTCATTTGCTTTATCATTTTCTTATGTTGTTCAATGGCAGAATTTACAATCATCAAAGGATCATCCATCTTCCACTGCCAACTTTTTCCAACAGGATTAGTGTGATGTCTCCAACAGAAAACACATTTATTTGCACATGCCAAACTTGGTGTTGCCTCCATGCACCTGTTACCATGAAAGTAAAATTTCCAATTTCACAACAATTATATGGAGTAAACAAATATCCATGTTTAAAATGTCACAATTGCCTACCAAATGCATACAATCAAATAAATTTCCTTTAGTTGGACATGAATGGGTTGGCATGGAAGAACATATCTATATTCTATAATTGCAATATTTCCAATAACTAGAGGTGGCAAAATGGATGTGCTAGGAAATGATTCAAAATAGGTACCCTTTTATTAGATCAAAACCATATCAGGTCGACTTGAAACACTTCTATAGAGAGAATTCACATTTTCTATAAATAATTAGTTGTCAAATATAATTACAAAGTTATATTATGTCCACAATAATCTAGTTTTATTAATAAAATGATTTAGGAGGTTTTATGCATTAAGAATCCATTTTTGGTGACTATTGACCCCTTTGACCAGTAAGAGATTAAACATAACTTAAAAAACAATCCATAAGTAAATGAGTCGAAATTGCCAACTCTACAATAATAGTTAAAAAAAAATACGGAGTCATTGTTACATAGTCCTTCAAAATAACAGTCTAACATATCAACTACCTATAAATGTTGACAGAATTCAACGGTATCAACCATTTATGTAACTACAAAAGACAGTACCCATGTCAACAACAAGTAAATTTCATAACACAATCTTATAGACAATTATAGCAAGTTTACATCAGGATTATTCCATATGGAAGCTACAGAAAATAAAATACTCACCTGTGACTCTCGATTCCATAGAAAGAATGCTTATAGCAACCTCCTCGCCCTCTAAGCTGCGATTTTGTCCACCTACATATTTTAACACCACTATGGGAACCAATAATCTTATAACCCTGCAATTCACACAAACAACAAACACTTAACATTAAAACCACCAATCACTTCAACAATGTAAATTTTTAGCCATATACAATTAAATCTACCTGTTTTGTCAGACTAGCCCTAATCACGGGAGTCACCATCTCCTTCACCCCATTCTTTTTCCCATTACTTGTTATCACTCCCATATCTTTCTTCGATGGCGCTTTCCCTGCAATATCTTCTAAATCAACAATATCACTCTCCACTTCATCATCCTCATCCTCGTAATCCTCATCATCGTAATCATAAACCGATTCATTTTCTTCTATTAGATCACTCACATTTCCACTCAACTCACCCGATTTCAAAACCCTAATCACGTCCTCACTCCAAACACCAAAAACCTTATCTAACTCCCCTTCATCAACATCACCTTCACAAAAAGGCAAAACCTCCACCGCACCGAGCGCTCGCATTTCACGTGAAAAACGTTTTCCGACTTCATTAAACTTATCACCATAAACCCTACTTCCAACACCAAACACAGCAAACTTGCACTCACTAAGTAACAATGATCCTACTCTAAAATCCTCAGCACTTTCATTTAACCAATTTGATAAAAACACACCGTTCGCCGGTGGATTACCGTCTTGCCACGTGGACACAACGAATAAAACAAGGGTTTCTTTATGTAAGTCTTCAGGTTCGTAATTCGTAGGGTCAATTAGGTCAAATGAGATGTTGTTTGTGGTCAATTTTTTGTGTAGACGTTGAGCTAGGGTTTTGGAAGTGTTCGTTTCGGAAATGAAGACGATTTTGCCTTTTTGAGGTGTTGTAGTGAGATTAGGGTTTGGAGAGTGTTTGAGGCGGCGGAGACTGAGGGATTTGTAGAAGCAGTAGGCGGTGGTGGTGGTGAGGATGGCGAGGATTGTGAGGTGTGCTGCGCTGCTGGTTGTTGCAGCGGCGGTGGCAGTTCCGGCGGTGGTGGGCATTGTTGTGGTGGCGCGTGGGTGTATGGAAGTATCAGCAATTTGTTTGAAGTTGTGTTAATATATGTATGATGATATACAGTTGGTAAAACTTGATTTTTACTAAATTGCAAACAAATTATACGTATACATATCAAATAACTTGATTTTTACTACTTGTATAGTTTTTACCAACATTAGGATAACATTAACTAATAGCAAAGATACATCAAATATAAATTATAATATTATTTATTTGTAGTCAAATGAGAATTACACATAAAGTAAAATTTTGTGAGGACTACTAAATTATATATTTATTTACATATGATTAACTTCATTGATATGTTAACATTTATATATGTTCGATTAAGAAAAAAACAAAAAAAGCTAAAAACACTATTTGTTTATAGATATATTTTAAAGATTTTTTGACATTTTTTCTTTCTCAATTGAACGTACATCAATGTTCACATATAAATAAAGTTAATCACATATGAATAAATACGTAAACTAGTAATCTCAAAAATTCTCGAAATTTATTTAGTTCTCATTTGAACCCTCATCAATATGATCACATATTTCAAACCTTACGTCTAATTCATGTTTAGCTAAGTTATTTACAATTAACATCAATGTATAAATTAATGGTAAAACTTGTAGCGTAAATAATTCATTATGTGAATGAGTTACCTGCGCAATTTTCATACACATTCGTAAGTTATACATCATCTTCTTTTTAGTTGTCATTCTTCTTTCATCCTCTCTCAAAAGTTTTTAAGTTATTAACAATCATGTCCTAATCAAAGTTAATTTTTAACACTTTATAATTTGTATTTTTAACTTGTAGCAGGTATTTTATGTATAAATACTCAATTACTCATTTATTGGTATTCTTTTACTTCTAGGTAGTAGAATTTTAAATAACGAATAACATATATGTTGTAAACAATACAAACCTTAAATGTTGTTAATCGATCAATACTTAAATAACTTTTTTTACCCTTAAACTTTTCAATATGTCGCAATTAGTCTTCATTTTAAAGCTAATAACACCTAACTATATATACTATTGACAGTATGGATTTTCCTTAAAAATTAAGTAATAAAAGTAAAATTAATTCACATGATCACATCAAAATTTTAGTGGCTCAAGTAGTATCGCAACTTATTTTTATTGCTCATTGCCTCGCCATCGATTTGATATTTTGATTGCATGTGTATGGTCATTAACAATCTATCTTACAAGTGTTAGTCCATTTTGTGTATTCGCATAACAGTTTTATTTTTTTTAGCGACAGACCTAGAAATAAATATCAAGGGTTGTAAAAAGAAAAATTAAGTATATAAATTTTGACTAAAAAAATTTTAAAAATACAATTTCGTTGAATAGATGGAATTACATCAAAAAGTACGATATCAACTATAATCTGAATTTTCCCTCGTCGTTCACCTATAAGTTGGAAACAACGAATAATAGCTTTATCCTGAAACATCGTGTAGCTCTTCTTGATCAATAGAAGTCCTTTAGTTCCTTTAGTTTCCCTGGAAGAATGGCAGGGTAAAGAGGTCAGTCTCAAACACTTGAAGTTTTCGATTGTGTTTCTTATGTGAAGACCAGGGATGTTGACAAAGACAAGTTAGAAGCAAATGCCAAGAAATGTATTTTCATTTGGGTATGGGTTGTATAAGATGGGATATCGCTTCCAGGATGAAAAAGGTAGAAAAGTAATTCACAAAAGAGATGTCACATTCGACGAGAGCATTCTATATAGAAGTAAGTCAATAGATTTAAATAATCAGGAGAAACCATAAACCTCTACCTCGAGGGGATATGTTATACTTGATGACTATTTAGCAGTTGAAAACCTCGAGGCAAGTGAAAGCTCCTGTCAGAGTGGGAGTTCAAGAAAAATAACCTCAGGAAGCAGAGAAAGTCCTAACTCCAATAGGAGTTTAGGTGGGCCGAATTCGAATTAGAATACAGATGTTAGAGATAAATATGTGAGCAGAGCTATATTTGAAAGTTATTGATGATTCCAGAAGCAATGGGAGCTTCGATGATGACGGTGGCATATCAGATGATGTAGAGGGTTTAGAAGATAACAGTGTTGGTCTAGTCACTCAAGCTCTGGAGCTTAGACATTCCAGCAGGAACTCAAAACCTCCATCCAAATATAGCTCTTCAACAAATTACTTACTTATGACAAAAAAATGGTGAACCTAAAAGTTACTCTGAGGTCCTTCAATTAAATAAACATGTGCAGTAGAAGAAGGAAATGATGGAGCAAATGGGTTCCGTAGAAAAGAATAACGTCTAATTCTTGGCAGAGTTACAAGCAGGAAAGAAAGCGTTACAAAATAAGTGGGTATTCAGGGTAAAAGAAAGCTCGGATGTAGTCAAAGGATTTCAGCAAAAGGAGGGGGTTGATTATCATGCAATATTCTCTCTGACGTGAAAATGACAGGTTGGTGCTTAGTATAGTAGTTTTAGAGGATTTACACCGAGGTCAGCTCGATGTAAAGACAACTCTTCTACATGGAGACTAATAACGCGTAAAAAATTACGTTTTTACTCACGTTATCTTATCTATATTAATTGAATAATTAAAATTTTAATCCAAATATTACGTTTATTTGCTTTATTGTGTTAGTTAGATGATTAAAATGACAATGCTGCAAAACTCACCAAAAACGGATGAAAAACGAGTAAAATAGAACAAAGTCAACATAAGATGATTCGCTCGCATTCTAATCATCTATTTGAAAATTTTATGAAAATTATCTTTGATCAACCTCAAGTTAAAGATCATGAGATTACGATCGTGTGGGTTCAAAAATCGCTAAAAACGGACAAGAAACGAAGAAGTTATAGCTAAAACAATAAACGACGATTTACGATCCCGCACACGAAAGACACAACACCGTTGATAAGGTTCGCACCACCAGTATATGGCTCAGTTTGAACCGTATACGGCTCAATCCAATCGTATACGGATCAACCGAACCATATACGGTTTGCACGACCCATACCTAAATAAAGCTTGCATCTTGGTACGTTTCATGCAATACGGGCCGGATTTTCGAAGGTCAAATAGGGTTCCTTTGGTCAAAATATGGTTTGGGGTCACCTCTATATATATCCAACTCCTCCTTCAACCAAATCATCCCATTCAATCCTATTCCACTCAAATTACTTCAATTTTCTTCTTAGTTTCTTTCTAGTTAGTCTCTCTCTACTTTGTCTCTCTAGGTTAATTTGATTAATTTAGGGAGAGATAAGTAAGGGATTAGGGAATGAATTATGTATTAGTTAGTAGTAGTAGTTAGCTTAACAATGTAACATTTTGGAAGTTTAGATGAAATACAAGTGTTATTCTGCTCGCAATATTTTCGGGTAATATTTATCCTTTCCTTTTATTAATTCGTCATAATGTTCTTGTTTGATGTTTGTGATTTATTAATATGAGAAATATTTATTGCCATGCTTTGTGAGTAGTTACTTGTACTTTTGCCATGATTTAGATAATTATAGTTATGAATGATGTTTAAATAACGTAAATACCGTAAAACGTCTGAATCCGTGGTATAGCAATGGAAACACCACTAAGTGTAGTACAACTGTAGAAGCCACGAGAAAGCCGTTGGTATAGTACATTGAGGATTACTGTCTCAATGTTCTGAATGTGTCTATCACTACAGATAGCAATTCTAAACACGATTATAAAGGAAGATTATTATTGTACTTCGTATCGATTAAATGAAGCTAGATTTAATTCACGAATGACCCTTTCCATTTATCCACGTGGCTATATCCTAGATATTAAGAAGTCATGAATCTTGATTGTGGTAAGTAGTTATCTGCGTAAATAAATCATAGGATTAGGAACCTACGAAAGCACCGCGTTAGTACATAGCAATAATTATGGAATCACTACGTATCTCTTAGCGGATTTTTCAAATATGATTGATGTAAGAACCAACGTAAGAAGTAACATATAATATAATACATTGCGACTTACTGAAATATGGTTTGCATATGAAGCAATGCAATAATATAGGGATTTATAACTGATTGAAAATGAAAGGTCTAGCTCCTAACGGTACTACATGTATATTGTTAGATAGATAAGAAAAGTCAATAAGTTATTTAGAAATAGACTTATATCAGTGTTAAGAAAGGTCGAATCATTAAAACTACCTACATGGTTCGCGCCATTCGGTCACCGTCCAACGTCTACAACTTTTCAATATATAGCAATTTACAATTTAGAATACCTTTCTATCTCTACTTCGGTACTACCTCATTTCTCTATTTTTATTAAAATATGTATTTACTATAATATTGATTTTGATGTTAAAGAGCATTCAATCACTAGAATTTTAGCTAAATGCACCTTTATTATTACCAAAGTTACGTTCGTCAATGAAAGTTTTATTATGTTATCTTTAACAAATTATTCTTACCGAAATTAATCTATTTATTATCACCTAAAAATTTTGTAACTTTCATATAAGACATTTTAAGTTACACCTTTTCTCATTTTTTCAAATATATACGTTTTTCATAGTTGAATATGTCCCAAAGCGTTTTCAAATGTTACAAATACATGAAATCCATTAATTACCATATTCATTTTCATACTTAATGACATTTTGGGGTTAGAGCGAGATGTCTAACAACTTGAAGGTACCATAACGTTTTCATTTTTACGCATTTCTTTTTGTAAATTAACTTTTGTATAATAAGAAGTATTAGAATATTTTTGGCAATGCCACCTACTCTTACATTTATTTTTGGAATGAATTCACTTTTATTAATAAGATATTAATATTAATTTAAAAAAATTGAATGCATATTAAATGACAATCATCCATATTAGGCTTTTCATATTTGGTAATGTCACATACTCTTACGTTTTTCTCTTAGAAATGAATTCATTTTCACTAACAACATACTAATTTATAAAAATTGAATGAAAGTTTAACCATATTATTTATATTAATCAAAGTAAGTTTTAAATGATAATTGTAATTTAAACTTCTTAGAGGTTGAATGTGATGTGTAATATTTTAAACCATCATTTACTTTTTGTTTTTTTACCTTTTACTACATTATACACTATTATATAAATATTTACGACTACGACTTAATTACAAAGAATTCATACCATAATTAACTTTTTGCCAAAGACTACACTAATGTTATAAGTAGAAGAAATCCATCATCTCACCATACTCATTTAGTCATCTAAGTTTTTTCAATTTAACATGTCTAATAACTTGAAGATACTATAGTGACTTTCTCTTTTGTTCGTTTCTTTTTCTCATATTCAGCTAAAACTTATTCATTTTTAACTAATATATATATGTAATATGATGGTTTGTAGGTAAATCAAACAAAAACATAGATCAAAATAATGGAGAAAATATATGAAAAAGAAGTAAATGAGGTTTATGATTCACACGATGAGATAACATGACTTATTCTACAATTTTTGTGTTTTTGATCAACATAATATATATGTTTTTTATAAAGATTTTCAATAACATTTTTAAAATCTAATTGTAGAATCTATTGTAAACTAAAAAGCGAAAGCTGGAAGAAAAGATTCAATATTTGCAAGTGTGATGAAGTGATTGAGGTTTATGATTCATATAATTCATATGATTCACATATGAGATAGTACACCTTATTCTATAATTTATTCATGACCAATTGTGATTTGCTATTTCACGTGTAACTTATACTTGAAAATTTTTATTCATTTTTAAGTTGTTATCATCAACGGTTATTATTTATAGCCGTTCAAAGAACGATATCAAAACTAGTTATGCTAATTAAATTGAGTATAATATTTTTTTTAAAGTACTCTCTCTCACACTTTGATATATTGTACTAAAAAATAAATTAAAGATATGTACAATTAAGTGTAGATAGTATAATTATGATTATATGTTCATTTATGTCTTCCTTTGAGTCGGACATGTAATCATAATCAATAGGTGGAACTCGATAATCAAGAGAAAAAGGTCAAATCAAATAAATAAACCCAATGTACTTTGACCACTCCCAACAGACGACGCGTCTTTCTTCCGACTTCAGTGTTAGCTGAGCGTCACGTCAGCATTTCTTCAAAAAGACTAAAGAAAGAGTGAACGCTGCCAACAGATGACGCTTCTTTAGAAAAAATAGACCTCATTATTTATTTAACTATTATTTTTTCAACTAATACAATTACAATTATAATTTTAAAGTATAAATTTAAATACAACACATTCATTAAAAATAAAAATAACATTACATTAATTAATTAATTAATTAATTTTCAAAAAACATTACATTAAGTAAAAATTAAAATATGATTACAAAGATTATTATTAAAGTAAACCGGTAGTCTAGTCATCCTCACTTGCGGGTGGTGATTGTGGTAGGTAACGCGAACCATACTCTTTTTATACTTCCTCCCTAGCTTGGTAGAGCATTTAAGATCTTCGAGTGGCAAGTTTGTTGTTATTGGCAGTGCGAGAAACCTAAACGCTTAAAACATTGTTTGTTTACTCGTGAGCATTGTGCGTTTCTTCGCCTCCTCACCTATTATTTCCATGCTCGTTTGTTGAATTTTAGCGGATGCAATAAATTCTTCTCAGACATCCGATGACCCTGAACTTTATGAATTTTTCGACTTTTGTTCCGACCTTGTGGACGATGGATCGGGTCATCGGACAATAGATTTTGCATCGGAATCGGGTTCGGTTTCGGATTCGGGGTGTCATCTTCATCATCAAGATTGACCGGGAAGTCCGCTTTTTTTGTTGTTTGAAATTGTGGGCGGGCATTCGACATAATATCCACATTCCCGTTCCCGCTTTTTCACAAGTCTTCTAGTTTTTTGTAAATGGCGTTAAAAAACTTGACATCTTTTTAGATTTTATTCCATTTAAGTGTGAGTTGATTCATGGATCGTTTGGTCTCAACTATTGAGTTGTACCATGACACAATGGGGTTCCACAAAGACTCGTATGTGTGTGAATTCCCAACCATCGCATTTTGTAACGCGTCAATCCACCGTTCTGGTCAAGATCCTAGTTTCTATATCGCTCTAAATTTATTTTTTCCTTTACCCTTACCTTTATCTTTACCTTTACCTTGACCTTTACCTTTATCATCTTTTGTTGGTTCGGCTTCGAGTTCGGCATGGTCTACAATTCGGGTGGTGTAGGTGGTGGTGGTGTTGAAACGTGTTGGAATTGATTTTGGGTTAGTGGTGTTTTGGGGTATTGGTCATATCATGGGGTGTTGGCCGAATTGTGAGTATTGTTGGTATTGTTGTGCTTAATGATACATATTTAGATGGTATTGAGATCGTGAGTCGTCGGGTGGGATTGAATAGGGTCATGGCTATGCTAGAGATGCATCCATTTGTCTAGTTATTAAAATGTATTATTTTGTGATGTATGCATTCTGCAAATGATTACTTGATACGTATGCAAAATTCAACCAGCCCCATTAATTGTTTGTGTGTAAGTCTTATGTCGATTAACGAAACTGGTTATGATTTTTCAATTGGTTTCAAGAAAATCAAATTGTAAATGACTCTTATGCGTATGCATCCTTCCATCGTAGGTTTTTGATCCGTATGCATCCTGGTGAATTCCTGGACATGAAAGTGTATATTTGGAGGCTAAATATCTAAAAAGATTTAATTGGATGCATCCAACTTTTAATCTTATTTCGAGATGCAAAACCGTCGAAATTGAAGAGAAAAAAATATTAAGATGTTGAACCTGTTCGGAAAAAAAAAACAAATGAGACACTGCCTCACTTGTTATTTTAAATTAAACAAGATATGAAAAATAGAGGGGAGTTTATTAAACTATGAGAAATTTTCAAAGAATGGGGATACCAATAGAATATGTTATTTGGCAAAAACTCCATTTTCCCCTACGGTTTTTAAAATTAAATATCTCAAAAACGATAAGTCAAAAAATAATAAAAATTAAACCATAAAAATCATCATTTTTTTCTCTTCGATTAGACATCTCATAAGGTATACTTTCGACGAATTTTTTTTTTATTTTTCATTTTTTGTGGGTTAACCCATGTGTTACGATTGACTAACAAATGTGTTATCCGCGGCTATCACATGTGTTATCAACGACTATCACATGTGTTATAAACGACAGTCGGTGGTAACATATGTGATAGTCGCCGGTAACATATGTGTTATTTGTTTATAACAAATGTGTTACCAATTTTCAAAACCCACCAAAAACTGGAAAAAAATAAAATTCGTCGAAAGTATGTCATGTAAGATCTCTAATCGAAAAGGAAAAAATGCTAACTTTTATGGTAGAGTTTTTATAATTTTTTTGACTAACCGTTTTTGAATTTAAAAATGTGGGGGTTTTGTAATTTTTAAAAAATAACACGATAATCACATGTAATTATTCTCTAATATAACGTGATTATCATGTGTTCAAGATAATCACATATTATTCATGTGATTACCAAGTTATAAAATGTGATTATTATGAATAAAAAAATTTATTTGAAAAATAGCTTCTAAAAATTATTTGAATAAGTAGCTACGAAGTAAAATTTGTAAAATAACGTGTTTTGGATATTTAAAAAGTTATTTTGAAGTCAATATACGTGCTCATGATATTTTGCCTTCCCATCTAAACCTAAATCTCTATATATATATATATATATATTATTATCTATACTACTATATAATACATTTCAATTTTTTTTTTAAAGATATATCTTACTATTTTACCCATACAATTACTAAGTTTTTTTTCTTCTTAATATTCATAGAAATGACTAACATACCCCTAATTATTAATTATTAAATTCTCATTAATACAAACATTATTAAACAATAAACTAATTAATATATGACCTTTAATTTTAACCTAAACTTCTCTATATCTATAGACTATTATATTATATGATGCATTTGAGAGGTTTCTTAGAATTACTATTTAATGTAGATAATGTTTAATATCAAAATACAAATTAACAATTAAAAAATTAAAAATTAGTGAAACTTAAACATCTATAGTCAACAAACGACTTCACAACTCGCAACATGTCCATTGAGAACTCGAAACCCGGCACTTGGAACTCGCAACCCAACCATCGAGTTTGCAATGACATATTATAATATATTTAAATTTTGGTTATTTTGTTACAATTTTATTTTGAAAATTTGTTAACAAGTGATTTTCCGATTTACAAAACAATATTCTTCATGTATTGTAATGTAGTTTTTGATTTTTAAAATATTTTAGAAAACATAATACTACGTATCGAATTAATGTGAAACTAATAGACTTTTCCCTGCATTCTATTCTTCTATCTACTACTAATATATAAAACATTTTAAGTGTTTTTTAAGAGGAAAATTACTACTTTACCCCTAACATTACAATGAGTCTTTGAAAAGCCAACTTGAAATTACTAACATACCCGTACATATACTAAATTTTCATTTTTACTACCATCATTAAAACTTAAACTAATAAACATATGACATAACTTTTAAACGGTTAAGAGATACGGGACGTGTCAATTATTTACAAAACGTTCAGAACGAGAAGAATATGTTAGCAAATAGCCAAAGGTGTTTTGTCCACCGTTTGGAGTCAAATTTTGCATCTAAAGCCTTCAAAATCAACTTTTCCCCAATTCGACACTTTTTTATGAGTTTTAAAAAATTAAAAACGAACTATCAGGTGTGTTTTTCTATGAGATTATAAATTTACATGTTTATTAACATTGCTCATTTTGTTTCTATACTGGCAGTTTCTATATTCAAGAGTTTCAATTTTTAATCAAATTTTGGGATCATAATTTTATGAACATAATGTTTAGTGTTAAAATACAAAAGTAAAAAAATAAAAAGGTATTGATAGTTAAACTCTCGACCCATCCAACGACTCCTAATCTCCCAACTTGCCACCTTACTATTAGAAACTCGCAACCGGACACTCGCAACCCAACCATCGAGTTCGCAAGCACACACACAACCATCGAGTTCGCAATGACACACACACACACACATATATATTTGGGTTTTTCATTTTAACAAATTTTAAATGACAAAAAAATGATTTTTTCCTTTTAAAATATACCATATTTTAGTGTATCTTCATATAAATTATAATTTGATTCAAATACTTTATATTGAATAAACGTGAAGCTAATAAGAATTTACCCGCCGCATCGCATAGACATTCTACTAATATTATATTGTCGCATCGCGCGAACATTATGTTAATATTATATTATAGGATCCCAACTAAACTTATTTTAAAAAAATTTGGGCTTATAGTCTTTGGGCATTTTAGGGGTTAGGGCTTAGCAAGGGGCGAATCGAACTGGACTTTTATGATTAAGTTCTAACATGTTTATAACTTTTGGGTTAAACCAAATTTTTTGGAACCGGACCTAGAACTAAGCTCACCCGTTTGTGTACTCTATTTTAAAATGTTCTTTAAATTATTTCGGCTTAGTACTTTCAATTTCATTTGAATTTTCCAATTACTCACTATGAAAAGGGATTCACAAATTGACTATGATAGAATAAAACTATTTGGCTTGTCAGTTTCACAAGTTATAAAATCTACTTTTAATAGTGATAGAAAATATATATATTATACATTAATAATCAATAATATTCATATACAAGTATGGATCATTGAAAACTTAAATAACATCATTTTATACCGTATAAATATGATGTAGTTTAAACGTACACAACCTAATTTAGTAAACGTGTTGATATATTTGAATTGATTAATCGAAAATACTATTAGAGACAAAACTTGTATATTTCAGTGGACTTAATTACACTTTTCATCAATGTGGTGTGTTAAAAAATACACTCGTAATCTCACGTAAGCTTTTTTGACACTCGTCATCTCTGTCATTACCAAATGTTACAACGGACATCCTTTACCCTAACGAGCGTTAATAAAATCCTTTAGTTTGAGACATATGTTGTGCACATAAGGGTATTACAGTAATTTCCTTTATCCCTTTCTGTTTAATTTAATGTTACACCAGACTATGTTTTCTCAATTTCATTATAAACTAAAAGATCAACAGCAGCAGCAGTGTATCATCATCATAATTATCAGTCAATAAGACATACTAACCTAACTCCATTAATTAGTTTTAAATTCTATTTTTCCTTTCTCTTTCTCAAATCATCACCATGTTTCAGCTTCATATTTTATCACCAAATCATCACCATATTTCATCTTCACTTCTCTCTCCCTCTCTCTCTTTGATGTTTCCCGACAACTTGAAACGTCAGCTACCACCATCGGTAGCTGCAACTCCGGTCATCCTTCCATCACCAAACTCGAACCGCCGGCCACCGTCATTGTCACTGTAACTCCGGCGAAAGGAAACCCAAAGACTACAACTCAAGGTTCTCTTCTTAATATGATTTTTCATCTGGATTTGAAATCGTAGTTGTATAAAGAAGGTCCAAATCGTCAAAACCGCTCCAAACTAAAACTCTAAACAAATAGGCCGCCCGCCGCCGCCGCGGAAGACTTGCAAATCAGCAATTAGAACAATTAGAAAGTACACATTCTTATATTCCACTAATAACAAAATCGGGACAAATAAATACTTCGAATCCATTCAGCTGCATATGTGAATTTAATTTAATAATTAATGAAGTGATATTGACTGACCTTGAAATTAATGGGGAGATGAACAACTTAACAGATACTCACCAAATGATTTGGAGGATAGAGCAAATGGTGTCGTTAGAAAGAAGCAATCGTTGCGGTTTAATTTAGTCGGATTGAGGTGGCGTACGTTAGCAGGAATCCATATGATATGATATTGTGGTTTAAATTTGCGTCACATGGTGTATTGTAATGTGCATCAGTTTTAAAGAAAAAGGCGTAAAGGAAATTACCCTAATACCCTCATGTGCATGGCATATGTCCAAACTAACGGATTTATTTAACGGGCATTATGACAAAGGATGTCCGGTGTAACATTTGGTAATGACAGGGATGACGAGTGTTAAAAAAACTTACGAGGGACTACGAGTGTATTTTTTGACACACCACATGAATGAACAATGTAATTAAGTCTATTTCAATGTGATAAACAGGTAATTGATCATTGGTTTTGAATCAAATAAATCAAAGATAAAACGGTTTCAAACTAGTAGATTTAGTTAAGAATATAAAATCTAACCCGATTATTTCATATTAGTTTCAAAGTCATATTTCGGGTGTATAAAATGTTGCAATCCCTAAAACGGTTTTGAATCAAATAAATCAAAGATAAAAACAGTTTCAAACTAGTAGATTTTGAGTTAAGAATATAAAATCTAACCCGATTATTTCATATTAGTTTTAGAGTCATATTTCAGTATAACATTTGGTAATGACAGGGATGACGAGTGTCGAAAAAGTTTATGAGGGACTACGAGTGTATTTTTTGACACACCACATGAATGAACAATGTAATTAAGTCTATTTCAATGTGATAAACAGGTAATTGATCATTAGTTTTAAATCAAATAAATCAAAGATAAAACGGTTTCAAACTAGTAAATTTTGAATTAAGAATATAAGATCTAACCCGATTATTTCATATTAGTCTCAGAGTCATATTTCGAGTGTATAAAATGTTGCAATCCCTAACTACAATTATTAATTTAACATTTTCGTGCAATAACAAACCTAATCCCCAACCTTTGCGACACATAGATAACTAAAAGTCCAAAATACCTCCTATAGAATACAAAAAAGTACATACACAATATCTATATCCGAAAATAGTAACAATTAAATAGTAGTAAAAAATAATCTGAAAAATACTGAAATAGGAGTGCCATTTTTTTGTTCAATCGAAACACGATCATCAGCGCCATCACCGACTCGAATATTATTCCCTTCAATCATTTCCAATTTCTTCAAAATCACAAAATGAACAGCTCAGGTCTCTATCTTTATATCTTTCATCAAATCATATATTTAGTTTTTTTTTTACTTAACTGCTCTACTTTGTTTCCGATTCATTGTGGTTTAAAATTTCTCTGCTTTCGTAGTAAATTTTTAGGGTTTTCTACTTGGACTTTTATCTGATGTATTGCTGTTTTACTTTGATGATCATCATTTTATAGGATGTTAATTTTTTAATGTTATGACTTATGATAATAATGTTAGTTAAATTTGAGTTTTCTGTTTATTTATAGGGTTTTGTCCCAATTCTCATTCTCAGGTTACTGATAACACACACACATATGTAATAATTAATTTTAGATCATTTATTACCTAACACAGGAATCTAGGATAGGGTGTTTATGAATTGGGACATGAAGATATATGAGTTATTGCTGTTGATATGTGTTGAGAATTGTGTTATACTTTTGTTAAGGGCTCGATATTTGTGGTTACTGAAATGCAACGGGCATGTGTTGGATCTGTGTTCTCCTTGTAGCTTAACGCGTGGATATCAAGTTCGACTTGTAGTTGTTGAAACGCAACCGACAGTCATGCTTATTTTTTAGATGTACTAGCCTTTTGGTGTATATAGAGTTTATTAAGCTGGCTTTTCAAGTACCTTGATTTGCTGACGAGCCTTGGTAAATTTATACTTAACTATAAGCAATCACAACGTGTCACATGTAACTGGTTTTCTGCATATTAATTAATAATTATATCGGTAATTTGTTTTTAAGGTTTCCATGTAATTGCTTACAATTGAACGTGTATAATATATAATCAACAATTAATAATTGCCTTGTATACTTTGCTACAGCGAGTCCTGAAGACATGGTTCCTCCAGTTGAAGGTGTTGCAGGTGGTGGAACAGCATATGGATGGAGTGATGGTAACTTACAAGATCCAACTCTATTGAGAGGGAAGATTGATCCGACTAGAATTCCATCTTCAGAATTAGTAAACTTGTGGTACATGCCTAGTACTGCAAATGTAGGGCCTCAAGAAATGCCTCGACCATTGGAGCCTGTAAGTGTCTTAGCATGTGATTTTTTAAGACTCAGATTATTGATCACTAAAGACCAATAATGAGGATTAGTAGACACGATGCAGATGAAGCATTCTGTAGAGCGATAGATGTTCCCATTTTTTCCTATGGCTGTTCTGGTTATTAAGTTTATGAAGTTTCTATATCTTCTAAAATGCTGTTATCTTGAAGGTATCTCTTTTAGCTGCAAGAAATGAGAGGGAAAGCATTCAAATTGCTATCCGTCCTAAAGTTTCTTGGAGTGGATCTAGTAATGCAGGGGTTGTACAGATTCAATGTACCGATCTCTGTTCAACTTCTGGTGACAGGCTAGTATCTCCCGACAAGTGGTGTTGCCATATTAATTTAGTTCTTCCAAACTAACATTTTTAATACTAAAAATTGTTATAACCAGGTTAGCCATCGGTCAGACAGTTACTATGAGACGTGTTGTCCCTATTTTGGGTGTTCCAGATGCACTTGTACCAATTGACATGCCAGTCTCACAGATAAACCTACTTCCAGGGTATGATTACATCAGTGACAGAAAAGTTCTGTATTGAATATGCTTTTGGGTTGACTTTTGAATTGAATATAGTATGGTTCTTCTCTGCAGAGAAACTACTGCCATCTGGGTTTCTATTGATGTTCCAAGTACACAACCCCCTGGACAATATGATGGAGAATTTATCGTTACTGCGACTAAAGCAGATGCAGAGTGATTGTCTACCCTTTTTTCAGTTAAATATTAGTTGTTAGATGCTAATCTATTATTATCTGCTTGTCTACTTGTGTCTATGGAACTTTACACATTTAGATTACTAATAGTAATTACTGTTGCAACTTTTAAACCTCGTTGTAGTTGTATATAAAGTTTAGTTTGTTTCTTTGCAGATGTGCAGCACAATCTCTTGGTAAATCTGAGAAATATCAAGTATATAGGGAACTCAGAAGTTGTCTTGATGTGATTGAGCCGATTGATGGGAAACCAGTAGAAGAAGTGGTGAGAGTTGAATTTTATTTCACACATCTACAACGGTTGTCTCAACACTATACGTGACGATTTTGACCCATTAATTATGAATGGGTGGGTTGGGTTTTTTTTTTTTTTTTTCTAAAATATCTCAAATGGGTAAACTCAAAATTTAGCTGGTAGGGGGAAAGTCAAACGGTTGAAAGTCGCTACAATTGTATTTTAATGCATACAACCTCCTAAATTGTTTCACTCAAATAGCAGATCTTTTGTTTTTGTAGTCAACACTGTTGTATCGAACTGTTCACTGAATCTTGTCTTTTTCTTTGTCAGGTAGAAAGAGTAAAGTCTGCAACTACGACTTTAAGAAGAGTTCTTCTTTCGCCTTCTTTTTCTGATTTCTTTTCTGAAAACGGGCTGCCTGATATGATGGAGGAAGATGCAAACCTTTCCATACGTTTGAAGCTAAGTTTGACTGTCTGGGACTTTATTCTCCCTAAAACACCTTCACTTCCTGCTGTCATTGGCGTATCCTAAATTCCTAAATCTTCTTTTCATGGTTTAAATTCTCGGCATCTAGGAATTCTCTCTGAAAAATGTCTACATCCTTAATGATATTTAAGATATCTGATACTGTGATTGAAGATCGTTTTGGTGTTGAGCACGGGAGTGAGGAATGGTATGATGCTCTAGAACAGCATTTTAAGTGGTTGCTTCAATATAAGATCAGTCCTTACTTCTGCAAATGGGGTAACAGCATGCGTGTTTTGACTTACACCTCTCCATGGCCTGGTATAGTCATTCAAGAAATTGTTCTCATTTGATTATAACTCAGTGATCAGAGTTCTTATTGTTTTTGCTCTTTGTCTTTGTGTAGCTGATCATCCAAAATCAGATGAATTTTTCTCAGACCCTCGACTTGCAGCTTATGCTGTGCCATATAGTCCCATAGTCCCTTGGTATGTAATCAGATACTTGGAATGTTATTTGATGTATCATAGAAGTGGAACTTTCTACCATTTACTTATGAATAGGTCGATTGGGGTTATGTTTTATCTTTTATGGGTCAGATGGGTTGAATCATTTTTTTTTCTTTTTTGCTAAAAAGGGAGACTGCAAAATGTGCCAAAAGTCTCCAAATGCGTTTTTAATGAATACAACCTTCTACATTGTCTTATTCATAATTGTAGATTATTATAGTAACAGTCTGTTTTTTGTAATCATATTTGTTGCACTACTTGTAGCATTTTGGACAAAACGTGTTTTGAGTCAACCCGATCCGTACTAGAAATCAGCTTTCTAAACCATGAATATGTTACCCGACATACCCATTTTTCCACCTCTAGTATATCATGATATTTGCCATGCATCAATGACATTACCGATTCTTAGCAGTGGTGATTTAGCAAAGGATTACCTGCAGAAGGAAGTTGAGATCTTGAGATCAAAAAGTCATTGGAAGAAAGCCTACTTTTACCTGTGGGATGAGGTAAAAATAATCGAAGCCAAAATCGAGTTGCTTATGTATGTTCTCTGTTTAGAAACCTTTTGAGTTCCACCACGAAATAACATTCTCGAGATAGACAGTTACTGTGTCCTCTTAAGATCACTACTATATCTATGTTATATCCTTCTTATTGGCGTGTTCTATTTTGAACAAAATGTTATCATTGCAGCCACTAAATGTACAACAGTATGATGCTATTCGCCACCAAGCTAGTGAGATTCATGCCTATGCACCTGATGCGCGTGTATTGACCACCTACTACTCCGGTAAGAACATCTTTAATTGCAAAAAAAATTTGAGGTGCAATGATCAGATAATCAGCTGGTTAAGTGTCTGACAAATTCTTACTGTATAAGGATTTGTATGTTAAACGACACCTATAATCAGAACCAGTTTTCTTGCAGCTACTCCTAAACTGATTATCCAACACTAATCAAAATAAGAGATGTTAATCAGCCAATGGGCTCCACTATATGCTTTTTCTTCAGTGGGTGGATTTTTTTTGTTCATTGGTTGAATATACATGCTTTTTTGTCTTATCACTCAATTCTAGAGAAAAGAGATTGCTACCTGTTAGGTTGGTGTTTCATCTTTTGGTCAAAGTTTAAGTGATTTTCACTGTATTTGACCATAAGATTGTCATTTGGTCAAAGTTAACTTACTATTATACCTCTTTGTAATTTGTACACTTTATTTACTTATAAACATCATCATATAATTAATTTTCCTGGGTGAATGATTCTCATACCCTTGTGCTAGAGATGATCTGAGACTAGTTTCTAGCTTTATTCAGGTCCAAGTGATGCGCCTCTTGCTCCAAATAATTTTGAGGCTTTTCTGAAAGTACCAGGGTTCCTTCGCCCACATACACAAATATACTGTACAAGGTAATAGTGTTGTTCATCAGTTATACTTTTTCATCTATGTAATGTAAGTATCATCATTGGGGTGGTTTGTAGAATGGGCTAGTATTGTCTAACCTTTTTATCTGTTATTGTAAGTGGTTAGATACCGGAATTTGTTTCTTGTAAACACCACTTGGACCTTGATGCACACTTAAAACTTCATTAACATACTCAAAATAATACTAGATGGGTTTTTGTTTCATTTGCAGTGAATGGGTGATCGGTAACCGGGAGGACCTAGTGAAGGACATAATTGCAGAGATACAAAGCGAGAATGATGAGGTATTAATTTTGACTCAGTTACTTATAAATGGGTCAATTTGAGTTGCCTTTTATCTCAAACAAGTATAATGTAAAAAAAAGAACTAGCTAAAAGGAGAAAAGTCAAATGGGTCTTATAAGCATACAACCGCATAAATCATTTCAGAAATATGGATATTGTTGTAACAATATTGTTTTTTGTAATATATAATAAAATCTAAAGCATAATTTATTTACAGAAAAATTTAGAGAAATGCACAAGAGGTGTTTGAGGGTCAACTGGGCCATTTCGCCCCAAACATGTTCTGACCTGTTATCTGTCCTACCAATCTTGTCACTTTAAATTCTTGATATTATCCTTTGCAGTACTAGTATTGAAATGAATTGATGATCATATTGACAGGAATGGTGGACGTATGTGTGCATGGGACCATCCGATCCTCATCCCAACTGGCACTTGGGTATGCGGGGTACACAGCACCGTGCAGTCATGTGGCGTGTATGGAAAGAAGGTGGAACTGGTTTTCTTTACTGGGGTGCTAACTGTTATGAGAAGGCAACTGTCGCCAGTGCAGAGGTACATACATTCTACATCATGTTTCATCCATTTTTACTTTCTTTTTTCTTTCAATTGTTTATTTTGGCTGTGTCTATGGACAGATTAAGTTCAGGCGTGGGCTTCCCCCAGGTGATGGGGTATTGTTTTACCCTGGTGAAGTTTTTTCATCTTCACATGAACCAGTGGCTTCTCTTAGGCTAGAGCGGCTTTTGAGTGGCTTGCAGGTAATCTTTTGGTTACTTGATTCTATATTTTTATTCTTATTCTTCTACACCTCCATGGTCAGAGGTGGCTATTGTTACCCATTCTTATAAAACAGAGCTCTTCGGGTTGTTTATTATTATATTAATTAAATTTTTAGTTATAAACTTAAAAGAAAAACTAAAAATGTTGGTTGGCCAATCCGACCCTATCTGACCCGTACTTAAGAAGGATCCATCTTGATCCAAATTCGACCCATCTGTTTTGCCAACCTTGAAAATTGGCCATTAGCATCTGTTACGGTAACATACCTAGACGTGTAGTGGTGGCTGATCCAGGGTTTTGTAACCATGCTATGCACGGCAATTGTGAACAACATCCACGTGGAAGCTATTCATTTTTCTTATGCTATTTTTGTTGGTGTTTTTAGGACATTGAGTACCTGAAGCTCTACAGCTCAAGATACGGTAGGGATGAAGGGCTTGCCATTCTAGAAAAAACAGGTATGTATCAAGGCCCTGAGTGTTACACTCTCGACCACAACCCAATAGACATGATGCGGGGTGAGATTTTCAGAACATGTCGTTCATAGAGATATAGAGGTCTGTTGGTGTATTTATGAGTTGTAGTCATATAAACGTTAAGAATCAAAGTTACAGCATAGTTCCAGGCAGGTATGTTTTTGCTCGAGGCATGGAACATTCCAAATGATGACCCAAAGCTTCTGGTTTTTGTTTTTTGTTTGTTTTGCTGCATTTAGTACTTGTGCTTAGAGCTTCACGAGGTGTCATCTATCTGGTGCAACGAATATGTTTAGTTCCGCTTAGCCGCGGAATTTAAAAAATACATATATTTTGACATATAGAAAAATAAAAATTTACATTAAGTTTGATATTTAAATTATTTCAAATAAATTTGTTCTTAATTATTTATAAACTTTAATACATATTAATATTTAGCAACATAATATAATATTATATTCACTATCAATGAAATAAATTATATCTTTTAACTATAACAAACAAATATAATATAATGACATAATATATCAAAATTATCATAGTAAAGAACAACTATATTATAATTTTTAGTGTCATGTTGTTTCAATTAAAGTGGCAGTTATTTTTAGTACTGTTAGTGTCCATTAGAAGAAGTGTTGATGTAGCGCTAAGGTGACACAATTGATACAATAACTATTATTGGGAGTGGTCTAGCCCCTCATTTGCTCCTTGCGATACATATGCACTAACATATACCATAATAAATATACCATCAAACGTTATTAAATAAAAATATATTGTTATTACTAAAAAACCATGAAACTATGATGGTAACGTATGAAAAAGTTAATGATTGATAAGATTTGAGAAAAGAATGCCAAAATAATTTGAATATTTTTGTGAATTATATATCTACACTCCCTTTATAAAGTATTACGATACTTGAGTTAAAACACATATCAAAAAAATACTTGAATTACCCTTAATGAGTTATTTTGTTTCTTTTTTCTAATTATATATTTTATAATTATAATAATTTATAAGTAACAAAAAAAATCACAGAATAAGTTCAGATTTGATGCCTAACAAGGTATCCGAAATTTTCTAACAATTTAAAAGATTCTAATAACTTATTAAAAAAATAAAAATAATAGAAATAGAATAATAATAATAATAATGATAATAATAATAATAATAATAATAATAATAATAATAATAATAATAATAATAATAATAATAATAAAAACTTGAATTATATAAGCTTAATCTTTGAAAATAGTTTCGGTAAACAAAACCTTTTGAGCGTATTCATCAGTCACAATGTAAAGTCAATTCTCAAAATCAAGATCTGTCTATTAATTTAGGGAATAATGTCCGGGTGTGAATTTAACTTTGACTCAACGTCTATTGTGCGTACCCTACTTACGGGTACTCTATTTAATGTACTCAACCTTGAAAAATAGTGTTTTGGTGTACTTTGTGATATGCCTAGCAGGTAGCCGCGTACCAGCTCATTTTTTTGAAATTTTGAGCTTACGTGGCATGCCTAGTCATACTTTTGTATCCACGTAGACGTACACATAATAGACATTATACGTAAGTTAGATGCATTTTCAACTTATCCAGTCAAATCTCATCTTTTTCACTCCGAACTTTTAATTCTTTAGTATTTTCCAATAACTTGGGACTATGTGGACCCCATTTGGATCGAACTTGTTCAGGGTATTCAACAAATTATGAATCAAGAAGGCCTAAATTAAGTGTGTCCACCATTGTTGCTATTGTTGCTGCTTCATTGATCTTGAGTGGAGTTTGTTTGATAATCAAAACGAACATGAAAGCTCGATAAGAAGAGGTAGAAGCAAAGATAAGACAATGATCATCGAAAGCACACCATTAGCTTTATCAGATTCTAATGTCATTATTGAAAAATTGGTTTTTTTTTTTAACAAAATTTTTCCATCAAAGTATGAAGATTGGGAGGCTGGGACTAAAGCTTTACTCAATAAAGATTCTTTAATTGGTAGGGGATCAATTGGCAGTGTATACAGAGCAGACTTTGAAGGTGGTATTTCAATCGCAGTGAAAAAGATCAAAAGTTTGGGAAGAATCAAGAATCAAGATGAATTCGAGCAAGAAATCGGACGGTTGGGATCACTCCGACATTTGAATCTTGTTGCTTTTCAAGGCTATTATTGATCATCTAGTATGCAACAGATCTTATCGGATTACGTGTCATATGGAAACTTATACGATAATCTACACGGTGTTGATTATCCCGGGACTAGTTTTAGCATTGGAAATCGAGAGTTGAAAATTGGCCACGAAGGTTCATGATTGCTCTCGGGACTGCTAGGGCATTATCGTACATTCACAATGACTGTAAACCTCAGATTCTTCATCTCAATCTAAAATCAAATAACATCTTATTAGATGAGAACTATGAACCAAAACTTTCGGATTATGGGTTAGTAAAGTTGCTACCTTTGTTAGATAACTATGGTTTGACCAGATTCCACAATGCGGTTGGATACGTTGCACTTGAATTGGCTCAGAGTATGAGATTGAGTGATAAATGTTAACTGATATGGGAAGTTGTTCAATTAGGTGGTTTGAATGTTTGAAAATTTGATGATTGTAAATTTGTTGCCAGAAAAAGAGGCTAACTGAATAAGGGATGAAGAAGAAGAAGATGAGTTCGCAGATGAGTCGGATTTGAGGTGGCAAGTGAAGTGGCAAAAAATTTAGTAACTTGTTACACGTAGGCAAGTTCCAAGTATGCATCTTTTGTTAGTTTTAACAGGTTGAGTACATTAAATAGAGCACCCGTAAGTAGAGTACACACAGTAGACATTGAGTTAAAGTTAAGTGCACACTCAGACATTATTCCCATTAATTTAAGAGTCCCAAAATACTAATCTACTTCTATTCTTTTAAATATTGCTTATTATTATTATTATTATTATTATTATTATTGAGGTAATTGCACAATTCCATTTGATCACGCAAGTTCAGTACAAAAAAGTTACCAGGTACGAGAACCAAGTTCGTAAGTTTTGGGATGCGAGTTCAAGACGTTCAAGTGACCCATTCTTCTTATTTCTTCTTCTTGTTCGATAACGGAGGACCCTAAAATTGTTAATGGACGGCCTTTGTTTTATATTCTTCTTAAAACCAAGGCCCACTAAATGTATAATGCCATATAAGCCCACTAATCATGAGTTTGGGCCTTTTGATTAGTCTAGCCCAATAACATCGAAAGAAAAAAAAAATAATACGTTGGTATATGAAAAAGTCAAACTTTTTATTTTGTCATCGAAGAATACTACATATATATATTCTTTCATAAAATATTTTCATACTTCGACTTAAAAAAATATATTGTATTTTACTCCTATACCGATTCAAATATTGTATTTTTCAATGTTCAAACTCTATATCACCTACACACTTTCACAAGTTAAACATGCACATATAACTACCGGAAATGAAATTACATACTGCTAGCAAATTTTTGTACATACTACTTTCTCACATATTTCTCACATAGGTTTAAAAACTCAGAAAGCATTTGTGAAGAAACCAATATACAAAAACTCATAATTGAATTTAATTATTATATACACAAAGTACTATACTTTCGGACATTGGAATCAAATCCGCATGTAACTACATAAACCATTGATCTTTGAAGAAATCAATATACAAAAACTCATAATTGGATTTAATTATTAAATACGATATTTCTAATTTGTCAATACATTTTGACATTTTATGTGTTTTTAAAATTCTTTTACTTTATTTTAAAGTGTTGTTCATTATATACTTTTTTGTTTTATAAGTATACTTCGCATCAAAAGTACAAAGGTTATTCAAAATCTTTTAAATCGCTTTCAAATTTTTTACCGTTGCAACGCGCAATTTACTAACTAGTATATATATATATATATGTTTCTGTGTGTGTGTATGACATGTTATAAGTTTACTGATCAAAGAATATACTTATCATCGAAGTATTTAAGAAAAAAAGGTCATTTATCCTATTTTCTTAAGACTTATGTTGCATACTTAGGCACCTAGAAACGAAAAAGGAACGTGGCGAAATGCTACAACTAGTTGAAAATAAGCATAGGTCTGGGGATTCCAAATAAACTAACCTTTCAAACTATTTATTCACATTGGATTCTGATTATATGGACTTTCTTATTCAGTTAATTGAACTCGAATAAACTGAATCTTATTTGAATTGGTTTACCGGCTAAATTTGTTGGGAATTCACTTAACCTAAATAACATGTGTAAGCCATTTAATATACATATCAAACTCTATATGTGTACTATTTATGATTTATGTTAATCTAACTATCTATATATAATGTACATGCATGTAATGATGACTCATATGAAGCTCATTAATACTATTTTGATAAGTTTGAGTTTTGTTCGGGACATAGAAGTCATCTTATACGGGTTACGGTACATTACTCGAAATTTAAACCGAACTCGAATAACTCGAACCTTACTCGGTTCGATTTACATGTTAGATTAATAAGTTGAAAAACTTGAATAATCCGAACAACATGTTCCACTTTAAATAGGGGTGGAGCCACCTTAGTGCAACTGGGGTTACACGCCCGTTACAACTTAAATTTTATTAATGTTTTTATATGTGTGTTTAGTTTTTTGGAAAATGCAGACTACCATAAAATATAAAAGATCTGAGTACAATTACAATACAACTAACCTCTTACATCTAAGCCACCTACACCTCTATAACTTTACTCTATACTACAAGGTGTAATACGAAGAGTAAGCATAGACTAAATAAATAAAAAAACAATACCTCTGACTTCACACTTCTATTCTTGAAGCACAACAAAGATAAGTTACAACATTACACTTAGACCACTTGGTACTCTATCCATCACCAACACAAACAAAAATCGCAACTCAAACTGACGTCTTCTGATTTGACCACTACAAACCTCGGACGGGAAGCAAAACAGAATACCAGAGAACAGCAGAAGCAGAACAAATGTGTCCAACACTACCATTTTTTCAATAAGTCCATGACAATTTAACATTTTTGTCTCTGTTTGAAATCCACCCAAATGCTGTAGTTTGTACCTCTTTAAACAAATATGAGACCACCTCCATATTAGGTTTAAACACTTTATTATTTCTGAAAGACCAAATCAAATACAAAGAGATCCAAATAATTGCCCTTTAAACAATTTTTTTACTCTTTGAAAATGAACCAAGCCCCTCGTACATAATTAAGTCTTCGACGTCGACATCATCATCTTGACCTACACCCCACCAATTAAATATTTTGGACCAAAGATCCTTAACATTTCTACACCTAGGAAAACAATGCTCTATACTATCTACCTCCTCTTCGCAACATGTCCGTAATATACTATTCAAGTCGATATTCATCTTATCTAACACCTCTCTAACCGGAATTCTCCCATTTCTAAGTCTCCATATAAACATGCACACCTTCCTTAGGATCATCCTACACCAAACAGTTTCATTTCTATTCCTAACCTCTCTAAGCACTTTTTCATCCACCATTTTCCTCAACTCTCTAACGAAAAATTTACCGTCTTTACAGCATCCACTTCATCTTATCCTCTCCCTACTTTTTAACAACACAATTTATTAAAGCTCTTCCAAGATCCTCAAATTCTCCTAACGCTCTTCCTCTTAGCTCCCTCACCCAATTTCAGTTCTACACCCACTTATTTCCTTCCCACATTCTTATTTCCTCACTTTCACCTCTTTATTACTTTCTAATTGGTACAAGAATTGAATGCTTATTATCCCCTCATTTCTTATTGTTAATCTCTTTGCTCGTGCTATACTGGAAAGAAAAACATACAAAAAGAACAAAAGAAGTTGATACGGTAATTTTAATGGAAGCTATATTTGTGTTGCAGGAATGAGCAGAAAAGATAGCCCTTTGCCTTTGCTAATATTCATTTTAGCCCTGAACTCAATTTGTATTTAATATACTCACGGGAAAATAGAAACACCATCCGTATGCTCTTAGTTAGATTTTCATTTTTAATTTCTATTATTGGCTATTAACTTAATATAGAAAATAAATGTCTTTGATTATACCAATTAATTTTTAAATTTTTTTTATGTGATCTTGAGTTTTTGAGTTTATGGAAATCAATATTGAGAGCTTTTATAGATGATATATACAAACAAAGTTAAATAAGAAATACATAAGACTATTAAATACAGATCCGTCCATAATTCAATTGAAAAAACGTGTTAAAGTTAGTTGTTTTTTACTATTACGATGTTTATTGATGTAAAATGACAACTTCATTAACATTTTGATGATGTTATATGTCATATTTGTAATGTAATTCATAAGTTTTAAGTTTCTTTTTTCGCCCTCAACAAACAAATTCTAACTTGCCAAATAATATGTGAAATATGAATTTCATATTACCTCGGCAGCCCCCTAAAAAAATATCCGCTCATATATCATCGGTAGTTATATTTATCTAAAAAACTACTTCGTACATCAAAAAGTACGTTAAACATTATATGCAGATATCATTTTTCATATTTTTATGTTCATATTTGATGTTATGTGTAAATTTTACAAGTGATAGAAATAACGATATTTAAGGTATGCTTGGTGAAATAGTCGTATGTTGTAGTTATAGCTGTAGGCTGTAATTTGGAGCTTTTCACGAAAAGCTACTTATATGGGCCTGTTTGGCATGGAGTTTTTATGAGCTTTTCGGAGCTTTAGCTTTTAATTTTTCAACAAAAAGCTCCTATAAAAATAAAAGTTCTGTTTGTCATGTACAAGCTGTAGCTTTAAAATCCAACAAAAAACTCGAATTTTCAAAGCTACTAGAAGTAGCTTTTCGCGAAAAGCTCCAAACGTAAAGCTACAGCTACAACCTACAGTCTACAGCTTACAGCTACAGCCTACAGCTACTTCACCAAACATACCCATAGTAATTTTAAAATTTTGAACTTTTCATTTGATTTCAAACTACTGTTTATACATACCAAATAAAATTTTTATTTTTATTTGAACTTCTTATTTAAAAACTAAAAATTAAATCTCCTAATAATTTCCTTGTCATACTGGGCTTAGTTTGTGAATTCGAAAGCCACGAACGAAACTGACATTCAGTTTCAGTGTCCAATAATAATACAAGACTACAAGTAGGCTTGCTTTCACTTTATTCCCAAACTTTAGCAGTGGTTTGTGGATACTATTTGTGGTACAAGAACAGAACGCATGATTGCCAATATTCTGCCAAACTTAGTAAGATGGGTATCCTTCTCTTTTCAGATGATATTTTCTTTACTTTTTTTAGAGAAAAGCAAAATTTGTTTCTATATGAAAATTTAACGTACAAAGTAATTTTATATGGTAAATATAACTACATATAATTTAGAAGTAAAACATATGAACCGCTCAATATTGTCACTTACTAATATTATTTAGTTTTTGAAAATATCAGTTGTTAAAGACAAAAAAGAAAAGAAAAAAAAAGAATAATAATTTAACTCGTAAACCAAACCTTATAAGATTCAAATTATTCGGATTTTATTTGGTTTCTTAAAATTTGATTGTCTTTAAGAGAACTCAAACTTTGCAAAATAACGTTAGTAAACTTTTATATCAAATTGCCCACTTAGAATGAAATACAAGATATAATAAGTGACTGATCTAGAATTGAAAGTGACTCGTAACACAATTTTTCATAATACCGGATAAATTTTTTAACGTAAAACTTAATAAAACTTAAGAAAAATTTATAAAAGTAGTACTAAATACTTTTTAAAATCTTCTTCATAAAAACAACACTCAATAATTTTTCTTATCTTATTCAAACTATCAAGTTTCAACTTAATAAAAATAAAAATAAACCCCCTTTTTATGGGACAAGTAGCTTAATTCATTTGCAGTAACAAACATCATCATTCTTAAAATAATATCATATTTTATGGGCTAAACAGACCCGTAGCCTAAGTTACTTGTAACTTCCACGTAAGCTCCTGCCTTGTATAAAAATAGAGTGAGGTGATTGTGTATTTCAATTTCTTTCTTTCCCTAAATATCTTTCATTATCTAATGACTCGACCTCTTAATATTTATGCAAGTATGGTTAAATCAATCACTTCAATCTTTAATCACCAATGTGACTATACAATTTCTATTAATGACATTATGGTTATTGTTTCAATCATAAAATAAACATAAAAGCACCCACTATGGATAAATATTTAGAAAAAAATAAATAATTCATGACAAAAGATTAAATAAAAAGTTTTTTCACTTCAATAGAAGTCTTTAAAAAAAATCACATACATGTTTGATCAATTGAGTTATTGAGCAATAACTTAATTTGACAAACCTTTTATTACATCGAACTATACACTCTAATGGATTGAGATTTTCTAAAAGGCTTTTTTCTCTTTTTAAATGCCAAAAAATCTTTATTAAAGATGTTGTAATAACATTTGATATACACTTTAAAATCAGTTATCTCTATAATCATAAAATAAACATGATATAAAATTATGATTAATACTTTCAAAAATTAATAAAGTTTTTCTGGATTAAAATAATATAAAAGTGTAACAAATGATTCAAACGTTAGCATTATGACAAATAGTGTTTAATGATGCGCTAAATTTGGTACAACATTAACCATTATTTTCATTAAATAACAATATATACATATGAGGGTTCAAATAATAAGGTTAAATATCTTGAGAACTTGATAATGACTTTAAAAATACTTTTTAGCTATCCGAAACACATTCTTCTTCAAAAAAGTTTTAAAGATTATTATTAAAATAACTTTTAGAAGCTATGATAAAAGTATAAATAAAAAAATATTAACTTTTTTTGAACTTGTGTTTCAAACTATAGCATGATAACCGCATGTGATTATTCTTTAATATAAAGTGATTATCATGTGTTCGAGATAATTACAAAATAAGAATTGATAATCGCATATTATTTACGTGATTATCAGGTTGTAAAATGTGATTATTATGAATAAAAAAATTAATTAAAAAATAATAAAACGTCGAAATTTTTTTATTTGAAAAATAACTTTTATAAGTTATTTGAATAAGGAGCTATGAAGAATTTTTTTTGTAGAATAATATGTTTTGGATATTATGTAAAAAGTGATTTTGAAGTTATTCTTATGTTCCCACAATATTTAACCTTCTCATTTGGAATCTAGGTGTATATATATAATCAAAATGTAGTAATATGACGTATTAATTATAAAATTGTGATTAATAATTTTAAAATTAATAAATATACCTTTTTATTATCATATTCATTAAAAAAGCTCTATAACTTTTATAAAGTTATTATATTTGGTTTTGAAATTACTAAATATAATTATTCTTATTACATTTATTTCGAGAATGCGTAATTATATTAATATTACTATAATACTATATTATTGAATTTTATGTTTAAATCCAAAATAAAAATTTTAGTTAGTGTAGAGATTCATCGTAACATATTAAAATAAATCTTTTTTTAGTGTGAAGATATTTACTTTTTTTTACTAAAATAGTATTATTTGTCACACTAAAAATTTAAAATAAAATAATATACAGATTGAAGGTGCTCTATCTAGCAATTATTCATGCCTTCCATGCTTCTCCCACAGTTATCTTTAATTCCAGATACTTAGCAAAATACTTCATTCCATTAACCTCTTACATTATAATGTTCAATATAATTAATCTAACCGTTTTTTATATGTTCTACCTACGTGGTTTCTTTCAAGTAGATACGAGTCCACCTAATAATTTTAATATGAATAGTTTATTGGTCCGAAGATGAATGTTTTTATTTCGACATCTTGTTTGAATTAATGGATTTATGTTTTTAATCTTCTGACGTGGATCTTGGCAGGAATTGGTTACAACTTTAGCATGAGTTCATAAACGCACACTTTTGTCCAATTTGATTCGTTAGAGAGATGAAATGGTGACACTTTCCATTGTAAAAGTAAGATTGGTTGAATTAGCCCACTTTTCTGTAGGTTATATATTTATTTATGTAGCTTTCTTGATTGCTTCTACATCAGACATATTTGGTTAATTTTTTTAATTGAATATTTTGTATTGGCGATAATCTCATTTCTTTCGATGAAGAAGAGATCCACCTTTTTATCTTATATTTCTACATCTAAAATCCGACTTGTATCATGTATACTGATAGGAAGTTAACGAGTATGGCATAATGATTTAGTCGATGTACTCGAGTTACAAATAATCGGAGAATACTTAATTCCATCCTGGAGGCGATGTACTTGAGTCATTTTATGCAAAATGTCAACATATTTATATATTGACATTAAAAGGTGTGTTAAATAAAATTGATATAAGAAATCCTATTGCCTTAAAAATAAAATTAAAAGTACAAACTTTTTTGAAAAATAGATAACAAACAGTTGTCATCAATAGAATATAGTGTATTAAAAGGGTAACTGCATTTTGAGGAGAAGATGTAGATGATCTCAACTCGTTGATTTCTATGATCAACGGTGCTGATTCGCATCACTGTATTTTATGTAAACTATGCATTTTACATAAAATATAATATTACTAAGATGCACTAAGTATAAGTCGTTGATTATATAAATCAACTGTTGAAATCATTTATCCCTCCCTTTTTTTAAAATATAGCTACCTCAACTTTACCAAAAAATATATGTTCGACATGTAAATTAAACCACAATCTAGGTGTTGTTTGGGCATCTCCCTACCGGTGGATAAAAACCCATCTAACTAATCTTACGTATCAATCTTATACACATAAAGAAATAATAACAAATTGACCTAAAGCATGTTCAAGTTTATATTTTAAAAGTAATTGTATTGAGGATAAAAGTTTTGAGGGGTAACTGCATTTTGAGAGAACGAGAAAACATACGACTTTAGCCGTTGATTTTTATGATTAACGACTGAGATTCGTTACATCTTAATAACACTAAATTTTATGTCAAATACAGTATATACGTAAAATATAATTTTGAAAATTGAGCCTTTGATTATTCTCTTCTTTAAAATGCAGCAGAAGCACAGACGTAATTGAATATCCTAATCTACATCATATCATATAGCAACTTTATTAGAATGAAATTTGCGTTTTTTGTTTCTCTTTTATATAAATGTCTTTTTGAAAGTTAGTGTTGTGTCCACGGTGAAAATAGGTGGAGGTGATGTGAAAAACGGAGATAATATGTTGTGCTAGTGTCTGATGTTTTGTAGGTGTAACGTGTGTAACATATATTCTATGTCCAATGTTTGTTTATACTAGAAGACACAAAAATATAAGTTTTTCACTTTATTTAACGTCTTCTTAAAGACTAAACCATTTTATTTACTTACTTAAACGTCTCGTAACATAAAAATAAAAAGTAAGATATAAACAATTAAACTAAGGAATATGAAGAAACATTTATTTATAGGTTTTTTTGAATGAACATCTTAAGATTCTTTAGTGGACACTCTTATATAAGTGCATGTGTAAATCCTACTATATAAGTATATGTGTATAGAGATGTCCAAATAGTAGCTCATTATTTATATTACGAGAAATTTAATAATAATAAGCTAGCCAAATTTCGAAAGACTAAACCATTTTATTTAATTTTCTCAAAGTAACTCCTTAAAGTTCTCCTAGTTTTTAGCTAAAGATACAAGTAAACTTAAATGGTTAATTTATTACTATGAATAAGATCATCAAATAAAGTTAAATAAATAAGTGGTGTTATATTTATTGTTATATGTTGGTTTAATTAAAGAAAGAGAAGGGGAAGGGCGGGTTAGGGTGTCCACTACCAGTCCATATACTAAAACTCTCATATCTCTATATCTCTTGCACACACTTAGTGTGTGTAAAATATAAATTGCCTCAATTATAACATTTCATATTTCTGTATCTAAATCACCAATTTCCGATTATATGCATTGTTAAATTGATTCTTCAATGACGTTCCTAATTCTACACTGTAAGTGCCTTTTGTTTTTTTTTTCTTTTTAATTTAGATTCTGCTCAAAATTAGCGAATTGATGTTACCGTTTGTTATAATTGTGCTTTTTTACAGTTACTTTATGATTTCTCTTTCAATTTTAGGTTTATTGTTGATAGTTTCATGATTCTGATCTGTTTATTGTAGCTAATGCTTGATTTCTAGCATTTCTGTTAGTTAGATACAAGATCTGGTATAATTTGATGAATTTATGTATGTGAAAACCTAATCAGTTAAATGTATATGAGATGCGCTTTCATGTGTGAATTTGAACAATCATTTGACAATGTAGAAGCTAGAAGTACGATTTGTTTAATTGAAACGGTTTTGTAGATAATGTATGTTATTGGATGATTATTTGTTGTTGTGTGTGAGGGTGGTCTATATTACTTTTTGACTTTCACAAGCGTTGTGTGTGTGACTAATTTACTTTTGAGAAAGTGTGTTAGGGTAAGGGATGATACTTGTGAGAAGTGTAGATAGTTGTTGAGTTTCATTCATATGTTATTTCTTTCCGATTTTTGAGCTGCAAATGTGGTTTTTGTTTGTTTGATGATTATGTTAAATTGCGTTGAATATGAGAATTCGGTGTCTGAAAGGTATTGACTTGCATGAAATATTGTTAAATGTAAATAATTGTTGATTTTGAATGGAATTTTGAAAGTAATGCTGAAGTGTTAGAGAATAACATTCTTAATCCATCTATGGATACGGGAAACCTACATATGACTAGTTATAAGATGGTATAGTCTTTTGAGTAGGTCGTATAATTGATTCTGTTCATGGCCTCCCACTCATGCACTTTGACCTGTTGTGGTAGTTTGGTAGACAGTCGCTTTAAGTTAATCATATATGCATAAACAGTCTAATGATTTTGTTGGTGATAGTTCATGATAAGTATTTTAATATGATTAATCAGCCTATGTGTCATGTGAATCCCATTAAGATGTCAAAGTCAACTCAAAGATTTTATGAATAAATTATGTTTCCAGAAAGTAAATGGAATAGCAGTTCAATAGCTGGCTTAAATTTTTTATTTGTCAGATTGTCAACTGATCCAAGGTGGTGGTGAAAATTAGAAAATTAATACTATTTGCATTTCTTATACTTTTTTAAGTTTGAGTAGTGACTATTGCCGATTGTGGGATATAAAAGCACAAACCGGTAGCATATCACATGTTGCTGTGATTCTTTTTTAGTAGTATAACGTAAATATTAGAAAGACTAAACAGATAGATCTCTTTGAAATGGCAAAGTATTATTATTATTGATGTCCCCATTGTATGGTGTTCTCTTAATATGAAAGTCCTAAGTTGCTGAAATTGTGTGTTAATATAGGATGGTATTTAGGTGCTAACTGGCTTCTAGCTGCAACCATGAAATTTGTAACAAAGAAAGGGCTGAAGTCCATAGTGCCACTCCGTTTGAAAGGGAAATCAGCCACTCGTTTTTGTTTGTTTCCAAAAGTAAAAGCTGAATATGGACCAGGAATCACACCAGTGTATCTTAATGTTTATGACTTGACACCCATGAATGGATATGCTTACTGGGCTGGCTTTGGCATCTTTCACTCTGGTGTAGAAGGTATGTTGCTCCATTTGTGTGTTTAATTAACTTACACGGGATTGTCTTCTTTTTTATATATATATGATACGATGTGGATGTGTAGCTTTCTCATGATACACGAGACTACTAGTAGCGATATTATGATATCACTTGTTAAATGACGTGTATATCACCGCTCTTTTATTTATCGTCTTCATATTTGCCAATTAAATTAAACCCCGTCTGTAATCTTGATTCATGTACATAAAACGAGTTGCTCGTCTCTTTTGATCTAAGGGAAATGACCGACTTCCCTTAATTTCTACGATGTATTCAGATGCTAAACTCAATGGAAGTAGCAAATTGGGTGGGTCGGGCAGGCTAAGCAAAAGTTCAAAAAGAGTAATTTTATGGTACAAGTCGAGATGGGTGACTTGGAATGTTTTTGTACAAAAAGTTTTATAAATAATTAGCTTGTCAAATATGATTACAAATATGAAAGCTATATTATATTTAGTAAGAATATAATATTTTGAATCAAATGATCAAGGATGTTCACGTTATAAACATTGTGCGATTTTCAACCTTTAACCTGTTTCCTTTAAGGATAATTTTTTGGTTCATCCTTTTGACCCTCTAAATATTAAATACAACCGGTATCTAACCATACATAAGTAACTGCGTCGAAATTCCCTCTTCAGAAAATGTGTGTGTCTGTTAATTCTTTTCATTTGACACCAATGCTTGTGAAATAACAAAGATTTCTGATGCATGATGGTTGCACTTGACAGTTCATGGTGTAGAATATGCATTTGGAGCTCATGACTATCCAACGAGTGGTGTCTTTGAAGTCGAACCCCGACAATGCCCAGGGTTCAAATTTAGGCGGTCAATATTAATAGGAACTACATGTCTGAACCCTGCTCAGGTGAGAGAGTTCATGGAACATCATGCTGCAAACTACAACGGTGACACATATCACCTAATCGCCAAGAACTGTAACCATTTCTGTAAAGACATTTGCTACAAGTTGACTGGCAAGCACATCCCAAAATGGGTTAATCGACTGGCTAAACTGGGTAACATTTGCTATCTGTTGTACATGTGTTTTTTTACTAGCGTGGTAAAATATGCTGGTCGGGAGGTAACTTGTAAATATATAGTTGGGGACGGCTTCATGAGTGCCATAAAAATTAAGTCGACTTCTTTCATATGTGGCACTGAAGGGACCCGTAGATACTGGTTACCTCTGAGAAGGTTGAAAATTGTCTCCGAAAATCAAATATTTTCAAAAATAATCTCATTTTTTTCTTCCTTTTTCTTCTCCTTTTCCTTTTTTTTCTTTTTGGGGGTGTGTGTGTCTTAGAATGGTTGATCACTACGTTATATCAAAATATCTGATAGTTTGAGGGTTACTTCATAAATAAAACGATTTAGAAGATTTTATGCATTATAAATACACTTTGGGCAACTTCTGACTTTTTTTTAAAAAAAAGTTAACCATCTTGATTCAAAAGATTATCCGAGTTGGCCCATATTGCATTTCTCAGTATTAAGTTAAAATGCATTTCCGATAGCTAACTCAGTTGACTGATCTCGGAAATTGCAGGTTCAGCTTTTAGCTTTGTTTTACCAGAAGCCCTTAAAGTGTCAGCTGTACAACAAAGTCCGCATTGTTTAACATATGAGAATGAGAGCGAAAAGCGAAGGCTAAGAAGCAGTAGTTTTAGTTGCCTAGCATCAGTTTCATCAAGGCAGAAACACTTGTCAACATCTTCATTGTTTCTGCAATCACCTTTAAAGGGGTGCTTACCATTGAGACCCCGTGTGGCCAATGACAGAAAGGTTAATGCTTAGAGCTGTTTATTTTCGAAGAAATCTCCTAAAAAGGCGGTTTTGGTTTGATTGTCACTTAGTTGTGTATGTTGTAATCAAACTATCCGAAGCTTTAGGAGAATCGATGTGTTTATGATGTAGTAGAGAAGTTGCTAACACCCATTAGTTTTTCTTGCATCATGAAATGCGAAACTCAAATGTCTTAACATTACAGGTGGTAAAATAGACGGGTCAAACCAAAGTCAAACTTGAATATTTTATGTGCTACTTCAAAATGGGTCGAACGAGGTTACGCTAACCCCCTACGCACATTATCTTATAACTTTAGATCGATCAAATACGGTTACAGAAGAAAATTATGTTATAATTTGTTAAGAGATGCTTAAAACACTAGACCATTTCCTTACAGTGATTCCTTTGATATGTTACCAACAAAATAGAACACAGAATAACTTGATTGCGAAAAAAATGTCACTACCTAATGATTCTATGGAGTCGCTTAGTTCATCATCACTCATTCCCAATGGTGCACACATTAAAGTGGAAGCATGTTTAGACAATGCATCATACGTATCATGTAGAGATCCTTAAACATTCAACTGTAACAACCAAACAAATGAAAACCGATCTCTGTCGACATGAAAGTATTTTAACTTCTGCAGAGATGCTGCCACCTCCAGATCATACTCCCCTGTGTTACACTTTTCATATAGTTAGACAATGTACAATGCTTACTTTTCTATGAGTTTCACTAAATATTCCTTTTCTTTTCTTTCTTTCTTTTTTCGGTAGAAAAAGAAATAGAAGTGTATGTACAGATGAAGTATCTGTTACCATGTTCAAAACAAACCTGCAGGAACACAAAAGAGATGCTTCAGATTTATGCACAACCCCCCTGATAAAAGTCTGATAAAAACCTTGTATCATTGTCAGATAATTAATGGTTTAACAACACAGTATATTGGGTTTCATTTTCCTAAACTCAATAACGTTACACAGAGAAACATGTTGCACAATTGCATTGCTGACATTTAGCATTGCTGTGTTTTCAAACTGTACACCCAATGAGGAACTAAGCTATTGTTTTGAGGGTAGGTCAATCAATCTTCTTTCTGATGCAAAATAGTAGGCCTACCATTCAAAGCCGCATGATATACTCGTTTCTCTGCCAATCCGATATCTGACATTATTAAGTTTCCCTGCACAACCAACATAATTGATGGTTACTTATTAACACAAAATTATGAAGAAGATGAAGAGTCACACAAGGGGCAAAAAGACAGATGCGCCTTTAATTTGAAAATGAGATAGAACATGACTGACACAAACACCGAATATTTCAAATAAAATGAAGTAGCAAATTTCTGTCACTTTTTGACGACGGACTTAATTAAATGTTTGAAGAGTAAGATCGTGAGTAGAAAGTATTTAAGAAACGAACAGGTGTGTTCTCAAATTTTTGGAAGAAAATCCAAAATTACTTAATACACATAGGGACGAAATTAATGTACACTAAAAGAAGTTAAAGAGACAGTTTGAGTCATGAGGTGAAGAGACTTGGTCAACTTATAGTATAGTATGAACCGTCTGGTCTTTCAATATATACCGAAAACTACTTAGAAATTGTGTAGGAAAGAGTAGAAAATTGTTGGTATATTATCCACAGAGATCCACATCAGTAACAAACAATCTTGTTCAAAAGTCAAAACAAGAGGGAAGTAACAGTGGCTAGGATTTTATTCTTTTAAAAGAAAAAGAAATTATAAGCATACCTCACGAGCCATCAATCTCCGAACATTTTCAGCATATAGCTTTGGATTATCCTTCTCTTCTTGTGAGGGGTAATAAACTGGCAACCTTGTTACCGTCATATTATTTGCAAACTGACATAGCAGCAAAATCACATGTCGCACCTGAAAGATGGTAATGATGTAGGAAACATTATAAATAAAAAACAAGTAGCTTGTTGCTGAATTATAATGGTATGATGTGCAGCATTTAGACACTCACCCCAGAAATGGAATCCCATGCCGGGCTAAATCTCTCATAAGGATATTTTAAAATAACAGGAAGAACAGGAGCTTTTGCCAAAAATGCACCAGTTTTAAATGGAAGTATGTAATCACCATTTGTAGTTGTCCCTTCTGTACAAAGAAAAGACCATCTTTTATAATTATGGATATATGGACGAACATCAAAATTAGTAATTGTTTTGAAGATAAAAGATATATAAATATCCTTATAACATAGAGTTACACAAGGAAAGGCAATAAAATTTTGAACACCTCAATACTATTTTTTGACCATTTGATGAAGGTTTTGACATGATACAAATGAAAGTAAATAAATGAATAACCTGGAAAAAGCATCATCATGGGCGCAGACTTATCTTGGAGAGCTTCTTGAATTCTCTCATTCACGACAGCTGCAAGTAACAACGTAAAAAGCGCAACAGAAGTTACATTAAATAATATACAAAAATCATCATATTTACATCTAAACAACACAGGGAAAAAATCCACAATCTGCTTAGGCATTTTAACTGTGACAACCAGATGTACAGGAAATTTACAGAATTATAAGTAATAATTAAAAAATTTATTTATATTCAATTGGACCATTTGGTAGGATTACACTGGAAATTATTGGGATACTTATATCATAGTAATTAGGTTAACTACTCAATTGCACCTAAGAACTTATAACAAGAAACTTTCAGCCTTTGTATTTGATACCTGAGACTCCCTTTGTATTTGATGACTTTGACTCCCGCTGGACATATACACAACCAAGGCACTTGCTGAAAAATGAAAACAAGTTATTTCAATTATTAACAAATGACTAGACAAATAATAGCAACCAAAGAATAAAATACAAAAAGGTAACAAAGAATCAACAGTTAACAAAGAATCTACTGTGCACCACATGGTAAAATTCTCTTATTGTATCCAAAATCAAATTACTACATATCTATTATTACCTATTGAGTTAACTACATGCAACTTTTTGTCTGCGTAATGAAAACAATCGACATTGTCTCCGAAGTCGCAACCACTTTCCGTATTTAATCCAACATGTCCATTCCCCATGGAAAACCATACATTTGTGTCTTTCTGTTTGTTGTATTTCTTAACTTAGTTATTTTTATATATTGACATACACATGAAGCACAACCGATTTAAGAAACATGCATATATAGAGAACACAGATGAGGACAGTGAAAAAATATCTTATAAAAAGCTCCTTTATATATTCAGCAACTATTTTCTATCCTATCAATCATGAGATCTATTCATTTGCATTACTTTTGTTTTCGTTTAGTATCTTTTACACTTCGATTCAAAAGGTGTTCAACATGAAAGCTCCAATGCTCATAACTTCAAACGAAACAAAAGAAAGTGAACGAATAATAAAAAAGCTAAATTTCAAGGGATGTGATTCAAACCAACCTTATAAGCCCAACCAGAGGAAGATTGCCCACTGATCTCTTCATAAATGACAAGAAACGCAAAAATAAGTCGGTTATATTACCAACAAGTACAATAAAAACAAAAGGTGAGTTAAATAGGCTTCCGAGTAGAATAATGTGTGCGCTTTATGTCTGATAGAAAACAAAATAACGTGATCTATCATTAACAACTAAAAACATGACTTGAATAATAGACAAACCTTGGCAACAAAACTCGGAAATGATGAAGACATATGGTACAATATATCCATATGTGAAACATGGTTTGATATTACTACTCCAGGTCTTTCATGTTCCTCAGATTGGTTATTCGAATCCATCTGACCATTAACATTAACCAACATAATCAAATTTGGGTTACATATATGTGAAGTTTCAATACAAACTAATAAACCAATATGGTAACATATATGTGAAGTTTCCATCTTCTCATCTTCTTTGGTGGTGTATGGGATTGTTTTATTGTTTTATGATATCCGCTTATTATTTTTCATAAAGCAGATTAAGTATACATGTTCGTAGTAGCTTATTTTACAAGTAGATGAAGACTTTAAATGAACAAACTAACATAAATTCAATTAGCAACTCCTAACTTCAGAAAACTGATACTTCCGTGGCCCCAAAATAAATGTCTACCTTTCATTTTAGGTTTCCCAAAAAGAATGTACATTCCAAAACTGTACCTTATAAAGATAACATAGACATTTGACCGTTTTAAAAAGTGTGACATTGCTTGTTCCTAAGCTTATATTATAAATTGAAAAAGCTGATGTCTTATTTTTAACGGCTTATTACCTTATCAACTTCAGCTTACAGCTAACCAAAGCTCGTAAGCTCAAATGAATAAGCTTATAAGCTGTAATAAAAAGAGTTTATCGGCTTTTTCAAATTTCAATTAGCCAATTAGCCAATAAGCACATAAAAATAAGCTAATCCAAACACCTACCAAAAAATATTTCACTAGACAAACATATAAATACTTGGAAAAAAGACAACAAAAAAAGTACCTGATTATTATTGTCATCAACAAGTTTTGTAGTCTCTTGAATCCAAATAAATCCGAAAGCAAAAAGCATAACTCTAGAAAGAATCCTACCAGACCAATACAAAACAAGTCTTCTCCACCCACCCAAATGAGCAAAATCCTCTTGTTCATCATTCTCATTATTATTATTTGGCTTCATAAACAAAGTACAAACCCTACAAATCAAATAATAAAACACCACTACAGCAGTTGCAAGCACCACTCGCAACGGCAGTAACGTAAAAAGTGCAAACCCTAATAAAACCTTTTCCGTCCACGGTAACTCTCCTCTTCCCATGGTACCGTACACATCGTGACGAACATACGCCGCGTATTTCTTTTCGAGTTCTTCGATGTCCGGCGAATTGTAGTCGGTGGTGGTCGGAGTGAGGAGAGGGTGGTCGGAGTGGTCGTCGTGATCGGAGGTGGGAGATTGGGGTTTTGACGATAAATCTTGAAGTTGTGTATCCATTTAATTTAAATTTTGTTTTATTTGTAATGGAATTGAGATTGATGTTGAGAGATAGAAAGAAACACCATATGTTTGATAAAACCCTGAATGAATGAATATCGGATCGGGAGATTACGAGAAGAATGGGTGGGGTTGGGGTTGAGGTATCAACCGTGATCAGCTGGGACAAGACAGACAGACAGACACGGTTCCCATCTCAATCTCAATTTGAGTCTCTCTATCTCTATCTGTATCTCTATCTCAATCAATACGTTTTGTAAATTTTAATTGTAATAAATAATAAAATAAAGTTATCTACTCGTAGTTTTTTATAATTTTATCTATATATATATATATATTTAATTTTTTATAATTTTATCTATATATATATTTAACGAGGTGAGTTCATTAAAGTTTGAAACTTTTTAAAAGAATGAGCGTATCAAAAATGGTAAGTAAAAAAATAATAAAAATTACACCATAAAAAAAATGTCGTCTATTTTTTCATCTTTTGTGGGTTAACACATGTGTTACAATTGACTTACAAAAGTGTTACCCGCGGCTATCACATGTGTTATTAAGGACTATCACATGTGTTACAAGCGATAGTTGGTACTAACACATGTGATAGTCGCCGATAACACATTTATTATAAGGGCAGTCCCATCCCTGACTGAAACCGACTGGTCAGTTTTTGCCAACTCAACGTCACGTCAGCTTTTTCCAAAACTGACTGAAACTGACTAACAAGTGACTGGCCACTGCCATCGGTCAGTTTTTTTTCATTATTTAATTATTTAAAACATAATAATTAAAATAAAACACAATAATTTAAATAAAACACATTTCATTAAAATTAAAACATTACATTAATAAAAAATAAACATTACATTTCCTAAAAAAACATTTACAATAATAAAAAACATTACATTTATTGGAAAAAAATACGATTAACGTTGACGGAAATTTGGTGGGAGTTGGGCAACGTGTTCGATTAGCGCATTGCGAAGTTGATGATGCACCGTTCGATCGCGTAATTCCTTGTCCATACGTAGTTGACTTGCAACCCTTTCTTGCCAAGAACGTCGGTGTAAATTTACTGGGTTTGTCAAATAATCTTCTTCGAGTTGACACATATTTCGGTCGTTGTCCTCGGTTATCATGTTGTGTAAAATCACACAACAATACATGATTCTTTTTATTTTGTTGATGCTATATTGTCTTGCCGGATTTTTGATGATTTACCAACGGCCTTGAAGCACCCCGAATGTTTGTTCCACATCTTTTCTTGTGGATTCTTGATATCTCTTTAAACGTATTTCTTGTTGCGTTAGTGGAAACTTAAACGAATTTACAAGAGTAGCCCATTCTGGATATCTCCCATCGGCAAGATAATAGCCTTTGGTGAATTGTTGTCCAGCAATGGTGAAATTTACTTGAGGAGCTCTATCTTGTAGTAAATCAGTGAATAAATCCGATTCATTTAAAATGTTGATGTCGTTACTTGAACCTGCAGGACCAAAGAAGGCATGCCAAATCCACATATAGTAAGAGGCTACCGCCTCGAGCATGATCGTTGGACATCCCTGATCACCTCGAGTGTATTGACCTTGCCATACCACTGGGCAATTTTTCCAAGGCCAGTGCATACAGTCGATGCTCCCGAGCATACCCGAAAAACCATGCAACTCGGCATGACGTTGATGTAAACGTTGCACATCTTCGAGTGTTGGTTTTCTTAAGTACTCGGTCGAATATAGGTGAAAAATGCATTTACAAAAGTTATCCAAACACAAGTATGATGTTTGTTGACCCATATGTAAATATTTATCAAAGGCATCGGCGGCACAACCGTATGCCAATTGGCGTACGGCGGAAGTGCACTTTTGAAAAACATTAAAACTAAGTGCACCGATAGCGTCTCTACTTTGATGAAAGTATGCAAAATATGGAGGTTGTGGAAGTTGGGAGTACGATAGTGTACCTTGACATATACGGATAAATAAAGGCCGGCTCATTCGAAAACGTCGTCGAAAGTAGTCCGTCGGGAATGTTAGTTTCTCGGCAAAGTAGTCTAAAAATAAACGTTCGCCTACCGCGTCACGATCTCTACAAATAAATCGTCTTGGTGCTCTTGGCGGAGGGAATGAGCTTTCTCCGTATTCGTTCGAATCGGAGTCTATCGAATTAATCATATTTATTGCGGCACCCGTATCGAAAATACTCGTAATATCTTGCAATTCTTCAAGATCGGAATCGAAATCAGACATAGTGTGTATTTTTTGTAGATAAAATGGGTGTATAAATTATAGAAGTTTTAGAGAGAATTGGTTGAGAATGTTGTGAATTATAATTGTATGGAGTATAGGTATATATATAGGAGTAAGTATAGGTATAAAGTTAAATAAAAAAGTTAATTTTTTTTTTTTGTTTGCCAACTAGCCGTTGGCTTGGGTTTCTTTTGAAATCTTACCGTTGCCCTCACACAAACATACAAACAAATGAGAAAAAGAAAGAAAAAAAAAACTGAAGGGACGTCGGAAATCTGAAGATTTCCAACCGACAGACCGACCGACGATGCCGTGACATCGGCGTCAGTTTCGTCGGTGGAAATCGACGGACAACCGACGGGTGGGATGGGACTGCCCTAAAACACATGTGTTATTTGTTTATAATAAATGTGTTACCAATTTTTGAAACCCACCAAAAAATGAAAAAAAAATGTCGTCGAAAGTATGTCAGATCTCAAATTGAAGAGGAAAAAACGATGATTTTTATGGTGCAATTTTATAATTTTTTAACCAACAGTTTTTGAGATATTTAATTTTTAAGAAATGTAGGGGTTTTGTTATTTTGATCAAGATGGACGGTTGAAATTTGTACTCCCATACTCTAAAAAAATTCCATACTTTGAATGAAATTTTGTCTATACTTAATTTAGTAATCGGTAAATATTCTTTTTGTTTTTTTATCGCGCCTCTATATTTTTTAATTATTTTTTTTACAAGTTATTATTATTGCTTTATTGGGCGCTTATTTAATATATATTTTTTTATCCTTGGTCCTTTCATTTGGATGCAACATGTGAAGAATTGAAATCTTATGTTATATATTATAGGGTGAATTATGGTTATACGGTCTTTCATTTTTTAACGGCTTATCACTTTGAACATTTTCATATAGTCCTTTTCTCCATGGTTGCTTTTTGGTCTCAACTTCACCACTCCTTCGTTAAATCTAACGAAGTGATCGTTAACTCATAAATAATAACTAAAATGCCCTCATCTTCGTTATCAATTTTCATTTTTTCTGATTTTTAAATTACTACTTTCTTTCTTTATTTTTCCATTTTTAAAGATTTTAACTTAATCATGCATCTTCCTCTCATCTTCTTCTCATTCGAAACCAAACCCTTACTTCTCCTTCAAACATAACTAACTAAATCCCCAATTTTTAATTGTTTACTTCTAGTTCTATCACCATAAACATTTACCCCAAATTAAAATAAATAAGAATCCCTAAATAAAGAAACACATACTCACACACATACACATATACAAATTTTCACATACTTACATATTGGATTTGTGTTCACAACTCACAACTCGATTCCCTATTTCTCAAAATGACACTCCAAATTCTTTTGAACGCCTCCGGTGACAGTAGTCCACTTCCGATTACCGTCATTTTTTCATTTCTAATGACCGCCGTTGCTCGACCTCCGATAACCGTCATATTAATATTATTATATATAGGAAATGAAATTAATTGAAAAGGTGAATTTAATAGAGATTTAGATATAGATTTAATGTATGTATATATATGTATATAAGATGGTGTGTGTGGAGTAGAGAATGTGAGAAAAGAAGAAGAAAAAGGAGAAGGAAGATGAGGGTATTGTAGTCATTTTATATGAGTTAACGATTAATTCGTTAGATTTAACGAATGAGGAGTGAAGTTGGGACAAAAAAGCAACCACATGGGCTGGGATTGTAAAAAAAGTTGGGAGGGATGAGCTGTTAAAAATTAAAAGACCACATGGAATGTAATTTACCCTATATTATAATATATCATATAACATTAGCATGTTGCTCGCACAATACGAAGGTGACAAAGATTTTACTTGGAGTCATATTTTCTTTGAATAACATGTCGTCCTTGGTAGTTTAAACAATTATAATATACCATTTTCTTACTATATATATATTGTAATTCAAATTATTCAAATTAGTGGTGACAATTGTCGACACAACTCGAAATTCAACATAAAACCAACACAAAAATAAACGGGTGGGGATTAGATTTTCTCACCATTAGCCTACTAATCCAAAACCCAACAACTATTTTAATTAATTTGCTCGGGTTTGGGTTAACGCCCGACTCAACATGTCGGTCGTCCAACCAGTACAATGCATGACGTGTTGTGGTTGGTTAGTGTTGACCTTTTAACCCATTTATCAAATCACTTTGTGTTCAGGTTGTGAACTTTTGACTTGTGAATCCAAACCCATAAACCTTAATCAAACTGACTTTTAATCCCTATAAAATGATTATACTAATTACATCGGATGTTATATTAACTAAAATTGTAAAATAGTTATTTTTTAAAGACTATCACATAGTAGTTAAACTATTCATATAGTAGTAATAGATTAACTTTTCTAATTACTTGAATTGATTGAGTTTGTAAGTGTAAGAATAACATACTTAAAAATGTAGTAGATAGATTCCAATTTTCCATTTTTAATAGTTTAAAACTTTATGTTAAAGACTTTATATTAATACAAAAGATAGAATTCAAACAAATTTGTAACAAATATTCGTTTATCCACCAATGCATATATTAAAACAATCGTAACATACATTTCAATATTCGTTAATGTCTTACATAATTTACAAATGATAAATAATTGCAGCGGTATTTTTTAACTGAAATTAATTACGGTACATTAATTTATATAATAAATTATATTGAATTAAAGAATTTAAAGTTGAATGAGATAGTTAAAAGGGTACAATAGTAATTTATTATCTCGCATTTTTATTTATTAAGACTTTCACCTCAAACTCTTTCTTATATCTTGGAATGTTACCAGCGTCATGAAGTGCATCAAAGAATTTTACTTGCGGTATTTTTGTTCAATTACAACAATAACAATAACTAATTCCGGCAAACATCAATGTTATATAAGAGTGCAAAATATGTATGAAGAAGCAAATACTTATATCCATCATACTAAACTATAAATATATAATATGAATAATATATATATATGATGTAATCAAAGTATATATAGGATGTCGTATTTTAATGAACTTGAAAAAAAATTAGAGATATATCATTTTCTTATCATATTGGATACATTATATATTATATTTCAAATTATTATAATTAATGATGACCATTCTTAACATATTTAAAGCCCGACCTGAAATAAAGATAAATAGGTTATAATTGGATTTTCAACTCCATAATACTACCTCAAAACCCGTCAACCAATTTAACTTTTTAGGTCCGATTTGAGTTAACGTTTGTGTCAATGGGTTAATCAACCAACCAGAAAAGTAATTCCAACTTTTTAAGAATAAAAAGATCCAACCAATCAACATGATTACCCCATTTACCTTAGCGGGTTGTGCAACCCGTGTTTGGGTGGAATACTTTTGACATGTTTACACGTTCGAGTTTAGGTTTTGAACTTTGGACCTAAAATTTCAAACCCGCTAACTTGACTTGACTCGAATTGCAATATCAAATTATAATGATGAAAGTTCAAAAAATTGAGTTATGGATTTCTAATTTAGCTATTAACTTTTATAATTAAATAAATGATCTTAAGAAAAAATGAATAAATATTGCTTCAAATGTTTGTACAATTTGCATTAGATCTTGTACTAACTAACAAGGTAGAATTGTAACTTATATTTTTTTAAGAGTACCAAATGGCCAAACATTTTGTATAGTAGTAATAGATTAACACATAAAAGTCACTAAAGTATAATTGAATCTAAGTGTTTGAATGTTAAATAACATGCTTAAAAGGGTTAATAGACACATAAGTGACTAAAGTATTTCAATATGTTCACTTGGAATATTCAACTTAACATTTTAATAAAACCATGACTGAATTATACGTTTTTTAATCTTAAATGAATTATGTTTAGTAAATTATTCATTTTGAGTGATTCGGTGACCGGTAACATGTTAGTAACCTATTATCGTCTTCATGTAACCTATTATCGTTTTCATGTTAGCTCCACATAAGCTTCAATAAGCATATTCGACACCACCTCATAGTCACATAATGTCCATGTCATTTCTAATGGATTTTTAGTTTTTAATTATTTTCCCTTTTTTATATTAATATATTGATAATTATACATTTTTTAATCAATTTTTTTTACTCGTCCTTAATTCATCTTCAACCTCTCTTTTGTTAGCCACAATAAAAAAATAAACCATAGTCATCCTTTGTCTTTGTAGACTTCAAACTGAAAACCAGCATACACTATACAACGATTAAAAAAAAACCCGATGGAAATGTCAGTGGGTCGGAGTTTTCGTCGGAATTACAATCGGAGAAGGTAGGTCATCAGAATTGCGATGGCGGTTCGAGTTTCATAACTGCGACGGGCGGTTAAGAATTTTCATATGGGGATTTACCTTTCGATGATACTTGATTCCGGATTTTGTTTTTTTCTGACCATGATACTTGATGCAAACCCAACAGTCAGTCACGACAAGTGTCATCGGGGTAAACGCCAGATGGAGAGTGAATGGCGCGATCATGGTAGTTTTATATTTATAAAAGCTGGGACCTAAGTATACTACGGCTAAAGGGGAGTATATATGTAAGTATGATCTAGGATCGTTCTTAAAACCAACAGTATTGTGAAGCAAAGAGGTCGAGGGCGATTAATTCTATTTAGAAAAGGTTTTTAAAATGATCTGGAGTTGGTTAAACTAAAGTAAACAATAAATGAAAATGGGTAATAATATGGGTAGATGATAGTCAGGATATTGGAGGTGTTTGTTGTGATTTCATTAGCCTTATGTTTTAAGTATGAAAACGTCTGTCTAAATATTTGTATTTTATTTATCTTAGGTCTTCGGGATGTAAGCACTACCTCCCTACTGTTTGATTACTCGAACAACATGTCACTGAGCAACTAGGCTATTGTGATTCTGATCGGAGGAGACTGTTCGACTCTCAAAACTATCCAGTTGCAGATGTAGTTACCCTTCTTGGAATATTAAGATTTATGGATGCATGAATAAAGTAACAAGCCCACTAGCGGTCCGACCGTTCGTAACACCACATTAAGATCTAAGTTAAACAAAACATTTAAGTACAAGACTTAGTTGGTGTCTGATTTCTTTTCATCAATGGTTTTGTAGAATCTAAGGGTGCTAGAGTCTTATTAATCCACAAGGTACTATACCAATGGCTTGTACATGGCTTCTACAATTGTACTACACCTAGTGGTGTTTTCATTGCTATACTAAGGACTCGGCCATTTTGGCGGTATTTTCTTTGCTTCATAATGGTTCCTTAAAGATTCATAAACTAAGTTTGCATTTGAGATCATATGTCCTAAACCACCCCGTCACTTGAAAGTAACCATTAAATCCCTAGCTAATTCACATTGTATTCTACAATTTTGAGATAGTATTTTCATAGCTGTAATTCACGATGTATTCTACGATCTTAAGATAGTATTTTCAATGCTTCAAAGCTAGACCATGTTTAGAAAATATATTAGGGTTATTAACAAGGAGGGACACCTATTAATTAGTTGTCTCATTGCTCAAGTACTTCACAATGTCCTTCATAGCATTTCCATAGTAGTTCCTATGTACTTTACTTTACAGTATTTCTATAGTAATCTACCAATGTACTTTACGATGATTGCATGATGTTGTAATCAAACCATAGTATAACATAGATAATTAATTTTCGTTTGAATAAGGTTCGCGACGTCTTATCAAAAAGTTTTAACCACGTCGATTGGTGGAAAGACGATAGTATAATTAGTTTTAATATCATAGATGAAAAGTTAAATCAAGACACCGATAATAGTATCATCATCCCAAAATATAATGGCTAAATACATCACAAAAAATACGCAGAGTAACTACTCACTAATCATGGAAAATCCTAAATATAGCATAATCAAAATAGCATACATTTTAATTAAGATAGATAGAAAACGGATAAAACCGTAAATAGCGTAACTTCGAATAATCATAAAAGAATACAAGCAGCGTTTCGAGTATCTTTCGAAATATTCCAATAATGCCCCTCCAATATTCTAGTTAAATACTAACAAATATTTAACTAGAAACTAACTATACTAACCTAGAGTGAGAAAGTAGAGAGAGGTGTGTGTTGCTGAAGGTGTATGGAGTGTGTAGAATGGTGGTGGAGGTGGATGGTGTGGTGTAGATGTATGGGGGTATTTATAGGCATAAGACTCCCAAAAATCCCCCCAAATTTCCTTCCTCCTGTATTCACCTCCCGAATAAAAACGTGATTTTTAAGTTAAAATATAGAAGGCTACTTCAACACCTTACAATATTGGGGGTATGCACAAGGTAAAACAAGAGCCAAAATTTAGGGGTATTCTTGCATACGGGGGTATACAGGTGCCGTATATGGGTGTGGGTGCCGTATACGGATGCCTTCGTGCCTCCGTGTACGGGATCGTAAGTTCCCGTATCTTCGTTTGGTCGTAACTTCTTCGTTTCTTGTCTGTTTTGAACGATTATTTCTCCCACGTTCTCGTAATCACTTGAGGAACAATATGAGATTTATTAATAATAATTTATCATTTTATAGCATAAGGGTAATTAGAGAGCGTTGAACCGAGCTTTAAGTATTTTGCTTTGTTTTATGCATTATTTGATCGTGTTTAGTGATTTTTAATGCATCGTCCTAATTTCAACACTTCTTATGAATTTAGGTGAATAATAGTTTAAATCAAAGGTTTTCATAAAGATTCGGGTCAAAATCGGGGAAATAATGTACGTAAAAACATGACTGTTAACGTTACATCAATACTCGACTTTCATATCTATAATAAGGATTTTAATTTGTGGATGAATTTGTGTATCTATTTGTGAATCTATTTGTGGATGAACTTACGTGTGTTTATGGTGTGATTTTTATGTGTCCTTGAATTCGCTTGAGAGGGGGAAGTTGAGAAGATGGAGGGGTGGTAGTGGTTGACTTAAAATTAAGGTGAAGGTTTAGAGGTAACTACCCCATAAATATGTTGATGTAGATGATGATTTATGATGATGATGATGATGATCTTGAGACGATAAGTATAATTTTTGGTTATGGTTTAAATGATGATGATGACAATTTTATAATTTACCTTAAAGTACTTAATGATGCCATAAAAACGTAACAAGTTTTTCAACTTAAGTCATGATTTTGTTAAGATATGAAGTTTGGTACTTCCATTGAACATTTTAGATAATTTGGTAAGTTATGTGTGTTATAAATATTGTCACGTTGGTTGTTTAACTGGTGTAATCGAAATGCCTTCAAATTTTAGCCGGTTTCCAAAGTTTAATTTTACTACTTTATTAAATTGTGAGCTTCAGTACTCAAAGTAAATATTTTAGGATAGTTTAGTGACCTTTGTGTATTAGTCCATAAAAAATTTCAATAGTATTTCTTTATAAAAAGTTTAAACATTAGTTTTCAACTTCTTTATATTAGTATAGTAACTTACTCTACTTCTCTATAAAAATATCAATATTTCTATTAAAACAAATGTATTTGATATCCTAATGTCCATCAAGATGTTATGTCAGTCACAAAAAAATAAAAATTGGGTTACATATTTTGAAACTTAAATTATATATAATATATTAGTTTTTCTAATTAATTGCATTGATTTAAGTATTTAATTGTGCATTGATGATAAATATATTAAATAAGTTGAGGGTATAATAGTAGTTAACTACCTCTCCCTTTTAAATATTTTTAAGACTTTTGCTCAAAAATATCATTAGGTAGTATAGATAAAATAAAACCAGGCACATACTTGAAATACATTAAACACTTCGTGGAGAAGGTTAAGAATAGGATTGGGAATTGGAAGAATAAATTGTTATCTTTTGCAGGTCGGATGCAATCGGTTACCTCTGCTCATTCTTTTCTACATCGCTCTTGGGTTTCGTTGTTCATCCTTCCAAATTCCATTTTCCTAAATATTGAGAAGCCGTAAGGGGTTTTCTTTGGTGCCAGGAGAGATGAAGGTTGGGAAAGCTAAGGTGGTTGGGGAGGACATTTGTCTTCATAAGCACGACAGGGGCTTGGGTATCAAGCACTTGAGTGAGTGGAATGTCGCTCTTATGACTTCTTTTGTTTGGAGAATCTTTACTTGTAAGGAGTCATTGTGGGTTTAGTGGGTTCATGCGCATAAGTTGCGTGACCGCAACTTCTAGGATGTTTCTGTTGAACGTCACATGAATTGGGTTTGGAGGAAGATTTTGAAGATCAGAGATATTATTCGGCCTTATTGCTGGTTTCGGGTGGGTAATAGGCAGTATGTATCGGTTTGGTATGATACTTGGTGTGCCCAATGCCCTATTGCGAGTATTCTTCCAAGTCAAAGGACGATTACTCACTCGGACTTTCATTTCACAGACTCTATTGCTGATTTAGTTGGGGAGTATGGTTGGAGGTCGCTAGAGCAATGGCTCCATAGGTATCCTAATCTTGCTTAGATAGTGGTGCCTACTCTCACTTCCCAAGTTGATTGATTATGTTGGCATGATTTGGATTGTAATCTTATTGAATTTTAGGTTGGGGAGGTTTGGGAGTCTATTTGGCCTCGGGGATAAATGGTGGATTGGGCGCCTATTATCTGGTTTTCTCATGAAATTACCATCGATCCTTGTTAAGAGGCAAATTGGTCACCCACCTGGTCGTGCTTGTATTCCTTCCAAATGAGAGGAGAAAAAGAGACCTAGGAAAGAAGGTAAATCTTGCAAGGAATACGGTCATAGTAGATCTGGTTAAAGATCTCATTTGATAGAATAGACGAGCCGAGGCAATCAAGATCCAAATCAAGATCTAAAATAGTAAGTTGTTGACCTTTAGTCCTCTGTAAACTAAAAAATATTGCATTGTATTACTAATATCATCTTGAATTTGACTTGCAGAAAACCTCCACAAAATCAAGGCTAAAGGTCAAAGCCGAAGCTTCTTAGTCGGCTCAGTATTTTCCGGTTGTAATGGCAAAAACTATGTTGTGTACTACTCACCAATATTCTATATGTTTTATTACTCGTGATTTATTTGTTTCACTAAGTTTCCTTAATGTTCACTTTGTTGTGTTTGACGAACACTCAAACGTTTCATTAGATAAGAACTTTTGCGTATAATTCATCAGATTGTTGTGTCTCATTTGGACCTCGAAATGACCAAAAATGATCGGTATGAACCATTTCATGAAATGCTTTTTGATTTTTCAGCCAACAAAAAATGAGAGTATTTTTGTGAGAATATGTGAAATATGTTGATGACCATTATATCTTAAGGTCACATTATTTATAACAATTTTGAAAATCCAAAAAATACCTCAAAATATTATCAAAAATGAATAAAAGTAAAATATTTTATTAAAAAAAACTAAAGGTATACGAAAAGCGCAAATTGATGGGCGCAAAGCGCAAAAACCAGGAAGCAAAGCTCAAAAGCCATTTGTGCCCATTGTACGACCTCGCGTTCCCAGCTACACAAGGCAGGCGCAAAAATCAGGAGCTGGACGAAAAACACAATTTGGGCTTTGCATCTGGGTCGGGTATATTTTCTTTTAAAAGAAATTTGGACAAGATTTTAAGTGTGAAATAAAAAGGGCTTAGTGTTTTTAAATGTATCTAACGTTTTTTTAAAAAGCTATTGTGTGTATCGTACTTTACGGGGCTCTATTAAATGTATTAAACTCGTAAAAACCTCAAATTAGTGTATTGAACCGGGTATAGCAGGTAAGTATGTAAGTTTTAGCCGGTTATCACACTTTTCCGGTCATCTTCTCCGGTGAGATTGGTTTCTGGCACCTGGTTTCCGACGAGCTCATTTTTTTCTGCCCACTTTGTAATGAGACTAAGTTCATTGTTTTTCTCATCTTGCTCATGTTGAATATATACATAACCATTTAGACCCTTTCCGTTATCAAGTAATCATCACTATCAAAATATTGGTAGTCCATTTAAACTCTTGTTATTGAACAAAAAAACACACACCAAGAGATTGGTAACTAATAAAACAACTCCTGAAATCAATTTTTTCCCCCATTTACATGAACCCTAATTTTATTAAATACCTCAATAATGTAATTAATCATATAATCAAAGCAATTAAAAGCATAAATATGATGGGTTTCAGATGAGGCTAGTAATCAGTTCATGAAAGAGTTTGATGATTCAAATGCTTTAGTCTTTTGGCCGGATTGTCTGTGGCCGGAAATACACTAATATGGGTATATACGTCTGATGATCTTTAATCGGTTAATGAAATCAATTAAAAGCATAAACATGATGGGTGTCAAAGATCTTCTATGGCCGGATCTTCTGTGTCAAAGATCAATTGTACAATTTAAAAGTGTGAAAATCTTAGTGTAAAATGTAACAAAAATCTTAGATGCTTAAAAGATTTGCACACTTATTAAAATGGTCTACTGTGTCAAAGATCTTGGGTATAAACTTAAAATTATGTCAAAGATCTTATGTGGCCGGAATGTTTGATCCGGTGTTCAGAAAATTTCAGGTGACTGGTTAAGGGTTAAGTAGGTCACCCAATACACTATTTTGAGGTTTTTACGAGTTTAATACATTTAATAGAGTCCTGAAAAGGACGATACACACAATAGCTTTTTTGACAAAGTTGGATGCATTCTGAGACACTAAGCCCAAATAAAAAAGGATGAAAAATTTAATTTCCCATTAAAAAGTGTTGCCATAGAAATTATTACTATTAACGTGAGCTAGAGTAACGTTTTTTCTTAGAAAGCCATTAGACAACATATTCGTTAGGTGTAGTAATGTTGGTTCCTAGACATGCCTTCCACTTGTGGCTTGTTTTGAAAAGCAAGCTGAAGACGTAGGATAGGTTGAGGCAATGGGATGTTGGTCACTTGATTGACTTAAACCTACTTCAGTGCTTCTTGCGTGGTTCTCGACAGGATTCTCATGCTCACACTCTTATTCTTCTCAGGTTTGCCTTCGGGTTTCTGATCATGTGGAGATGCGAATTTTCTTGTAATAGGATCGTTGATATCATCCCTTATTTGATAGCTGCTAGCCTGCTACCAACCTGAAGAATGTTGTTCACATTGTGGCTCGCCTCGTCTTGGCTTCTACTGCTTATTTTATTTGGCAAGAGCAGAATAATCAGCTCTTTAGCAAGGGTAGAAGATCTATTGTGAATGTGGGTGATCTCATAATTGATACAGTTTGCTTGAAGATGTTATTTAGATCTTTAGCTCGAACTCTCTGCATTATGAAGAGATAAAAGATTCTCAAGGAGATGTGTGTTGAATTATGCGTTCACAGTGGATTATTGCTTGGATCTTTTTAATATGTTATGGTTTAGTCTTAGAGGATCGGTCATTTATGTGGATGATATACACATGGCATGTTATGTGTATACACTTAGTCTTTCATGTTTTAACGTTATATTAAGTTTCACATCCCTATAATTGTAATGCTTATCTTTTTATTATAAAATTTGTCGGGAAGAATCCCTTTTAGCCGCACTTGATATCATAAACACCAAATTTTTTGAGGCATACATCAAAATATCAAGCTGTCAAACTACGTAGTATAACTTAACAATGAATGAATTATGCAACAAAGCATATCAAAAATTATTGTCCTACTCTCAAGGTTAACTAAAAGTAAAATAATAATTGTTATTACTCTCAAACAAATTCATAAGAAAGAATAATAATAATAATAATAATAATAATTATTATTATAATAATAATAATATATTTACAAGAAACTTGTACAAATTATTGTTATGATGTTATGATTGATGGAAAATGAGTTTGAATATTTCAACGATATATTATATGGTTATTAATTAATTTTAGCTATTAGTGTTCTAAAATAGTACTGTAATTAAATACTCCATAATTGATTATCTAATTATTATGACTTTCAATAATAATAATAATTGTTATGTTAAAAAAGATAATAATAATTGTGCAAAGGGGATCATCTAATAAAGACGACTTTAACCATTACTGACTTGTGTTGATGTGTTAAAACTCCGCATATGACCTTATCTTTATTTTGGATCTAACATAAAACCCAAATAATTAAAGGTTTGAATGAAATAGTCGGACTTAATGCAGCTTCCCTTTATGGACTTCTTCGGTTTCTTATAATTAGTATCGAACTATAATTCGATATCCTTAATGTCGTTCATTATTCCATCTTTTTCTTTCAACTCATTCTATTAGGAGGGTTATTGCATGATAACATAATGGATTTCATCAACAATATCTATTATATATAGCGAACTTTTAAACTTATCATTTAATCTAATATAATAAAATTGTGAATTGTAATCGTTAAATGTAAAACTCAACAAAAAATCATTAAATTAATAACTTTTACCATTTTTCCCTTATGTTATGTATGTAAGATGAAAATTTTGGACTTCTTTTCTAACCAAATTTTACTCCGATAATAATGTGCACTTTCAAGTCTCGTGTATTTGGTGTGATTGTGTGACAGAAGCATCCAACCCACAAAAACAACCATATGTTTTATAATCGCATCGTAACCACTTTTTATTAGTCGTGAAATAATAGTTTGAAAGTTGAAATAACCATGATTTTAGTATATTAAGAGTAATCGAATTTACTAAGTTTGATATTTCTAGTTAAAGAATTGTCTCATTTCCTTAACTTTTTCGTTCTTTCCGGTTCATCAACTTTAAGAATCAAGATTGCGTCTGGATGCTGCGTAACCCTACCTCCATCGTACACCGGTGGGACCACAAAAAAATCTCAATATTTATTTTTTGGAAGCTACATATTTGTTTGTTATTATCATTAGCATCGTTACAAACAAACAGATGCACTGATTTGAGATTACGTCATTTTCTATTTTTTTCTTGAAGCTGAAAACGCGGTTGTATCATTGTGCATAATGCAGACGACTTGGCTATATATTATGTCCACTAAAAACAAGGGATAAAAGTCGCCCATATACGAAATAACTTTGGACCACCGGGAGTCGTTCGACTCTTTTTAGCGTTTTCGTTCAAAACACCGGGAAGTCGAAGTTAATGACTCTCGGCCAACATCTGATATTATTTGTCAAAGTTAAGCCCTTAACGTCAATTTTTTTGAAGTTAATCTTTTTTTTTTCTTCTGATGTCATTAGTTCAAAAATAATTTTGTGAGTCCCTTTTCACTCCAAGTTTAACATTGAATAATTACCCCATAAATTATATCTAATGTTAAACTTTTAACATCGAAATAGGATCCATCGCCTTGGAATAGGATCAAAGAGGATAGAGTGAGTGGAATATGTAGGCGGTGGTAAACTCCTCTTTTCGGTAGTAGAAGGGAAGCTCGTCCTCTTATTGTTTGTGTCAATACTCAACTTCTTCAGTGTGGTTGAACACCCTCCCAATGAGAGCGAGCCAAGACTTTGCTTGCTGTTTGTGTTTGTCCGCCACGACTGCTCAACCAACTGCTAAATCATGGATTCGAATCCCATTTCCTCCGGAAACAACCCTTACATCAAACCACTTACCATGCTCTTATAAGTGGGTGACCTTATTTTAAATGTTTATTACTTATTGCTTATAAGCAAATAAGCTCCAAATTTGTAGCTTATTTTCACCCTTTAATATTCTCCTCTAACAAATAAGCTCAAGTAATAAACTCATCCAAACACTAAAACTTAAACTTATTCTATTCAAATAAGCCCACTCAAAGATCCCCCAAGTCACCTAATTATTGATGGTTCGTTTACGTAGAAAAAATAGATAACTAATAAAATAAAAATATACAGTATCATGTTTATAACTCAACTCAAGGGCATCTTGTCTTTAGAGCTTAACAAAAAAACTTAGGAATAAGGGAATTTTTTCACTTTACAATTGTCTAAAAAGTTATTTGCCAAAATTGGCATAAACGTAACCATAAATTTAACCAACTTGATTAGTGGATTGACACCCAATGGTTTGATACGGGTAGGTTGAATAGGGATTCCTTTCCATTTACCCGTTTACACACAAAATGGTTGAATATTTTAGGGACATTAATGAAAACTTCTGAATATTAAATTATGCTCAAAACCAATTGAACACTACCAAGTACCAACTTCTTTTACAAACTTTTTTCGCCTCATTGGGCCAACTCTGCAGTAAACCATCATCCAGTGGAATTTGTACGAAACCAATTAGTTTTACATGTCAACAACCAAATGCATCATATAGTAAATGTAAGATACACCTAGCTGGTGTATGTTTCACTTGCAGAATTTTGATTCCCCACCTTCAGTTGCCCAAATTACGAAAGGGTCTTCGAAGAAAGAAGTACTTTGTTTTTGTCAGACTCAAACCGCAAATCAATTATTTTTGTTGATGCTGCCAAGTGCCAACAGAAAGTCACATGCACCGAGTGAATAACGTCTGTCCCACATACCCACCAGCCATTGCTTTCTTCACATTCGACTCAAACAACCTAGGAGTGTCTCTCAACACTGCAGCTGCATCTGAATTTAAGGGATCCTCGTGATTTGGTTCCTGCACATATAATTAGCTAGTCAAATCAAGAACACAAATAAATAATAAAAACTATGGTGCTTTGTGAGTATTGGTAAGTCTTTAAGAAAGTGTTCGGATTATTGCAACATATAAACGTGATGATATTATTAATTTTAAGATAAACAGTTTCGTACAAACTGCAACAGAACTGATTATCTAATAGTAGAATAAAATTACCTATTTAACCTTTCTTATTTAAATTTGAGAGACATTAACTTTTATTCACAAAGTGTATTTTTCTTCTTCTCACAAAAAAAATAATTTTTCGTCAGTCACTTTATCTAATATTATCTGAAATAATAAAATAATTCAATGAATCAAACATTTGATGATCTGGTTTAAGTAACTTTAGATGGCAGAAGCTCAGCCAAATGCTATCGTCAACAACTGTTTTATTACACCACTGACTATCTGATTCTAGATAGGTGATATCACATAATCACTTTCAAAACGCACATCCAAACACCCCATAAGAAGATAAGATAATTTACCGTGAACAGATGATACAATCCATAGATTATAGTGTTAATGTTTAAAACTGGTTTCCAGTCTTCTCGAAGAATGTTAAGGCAGACATTTCCATCCAAGTCGATGTTAGGGTGATACACCTAAGATAGCAAACAGTTATAATTCAGCTTACCAGGAGCATTAAAATTGATTTGAGGTGGCAAGACATGCGGATTGGGTAACACGTCAAACTGGGTCGTTGTGTAGTACGGTCCGGGTAACCGGGTTGACCCATAAACACTTTTTGGTCCACGTAGGAAAAATATGACAAATAACTAAAGCGTTAATTATAATTTTGAAAACCAGATTATCACAATTGTAATCTAAACTAACCTTAAAAGGTCGCATGAATTAAAAATAAATCATGGATGCTTTTCTAGTATAATAATAAAAAAATATTGATCATGGATGACTTTCAGTCTGCTGGACCCATTCCTGTTTATTTTCATTTGATCTGTTTGAGATTTAACTCAATCGGAATCGAACCATTCATAAGTATATGTGTTGAAATTGTCACCTCAACCTCACATCTCGATACATTTACATTAATAGAAAAGAAACCACCAAATGAGGATCTTGAACACTAAAAGCTACAAGTATGCGTACCTTCATTTTGCATTTGACCTTTGGTGCCTCATGGGGATAGATCGGGGAAATCTCGAATGTAAACGTAAATATGCCACCTCTGAAACAGATTGTCCAACAACGGATCAGTTGACATCATTTTCTAAATAATGAAACATTGTATAATATTTAGTTGATTTGGCTCGATGGTAGCAAACACTACTGCACAAAGAAACCTTGAATTCGTAAGTTTTAAGTTTAGATATATACAACATATTATGCATGTCAAAAAATATTTAACATTTTTAATTTTGAATACCACATAAAATTATCACGGAACATAGCACGACTCTAAGAAAAAGTTCAATTTTTAATAGGTCGTAAGATAACCACAATAAAAACTATCAAAATGTGATGTATTAATAGCAGACATAGCAAGATGGGTGGATCAGGCAGCTTGGGTAATGAGTCGAGTTGCAATTGGTCTCTTTTCAAATAGTATAATTAAAACCTACCAACAAGAAGAAGTTCAAGACCATAATACATGTGGAAATCTATTGGTCAGATAGTATATCTAAATGAAAACGAAGAAAAAACGGGAAAGATACACTTACAAGTAGTATCCCTCATCAGGCCGAATGGTTACTTCAAAGTGCATGAGGTCATCTTTTCCATTTGGGAACGATATGCTACATGTCTTGGGTAGGTTTAACTCACTTATATCTACACACAATATGACGAAAGTAAAAAAAGTTAAACAAATATAATTGGCACACGATAAGTAGGAATTTTCAACACTAGTGAATATCACCAAGAATAGGCCAGGGAACTTTTAAAACACAAATACTGAATTCACTCACTAATTAATGGTGCAGTATACCTTTGTTAAGACGCAACTCCCCCGCACTTTGTTTTTTGCCCGGAGGCTTCCCATTGGAATTTTCAGAAAGTTCCCGCTGCTTCTCCTTTACTTTGAACAATCTAATCATTTTCCCTATACAAATAAACTCTTCAATATTACAATCAAATCTTATCTGTAAAATTCATAGTTTCCCTAAAAGGAAAGAAAAAAAGTATTTTTTCAAAAGGAGAAAAATTTACTGAGAAAATAACTTTTCAACAGTGCAAGAACAAATAGTGTGCTTTCCATATTATCCGAATGATAACATTCTGAACAATCTCAACATAACTAAGCAGATCCCAATTGCCAGAAAATTATTCCCATTACAAGGTCGACTTAGAACCTAAAAGTAGAAGTACATACTCCTTTCAATGGTAAACGATAGAAGTTGAATATGTTTAAGAGCAATCCACATAGAACATGATTAAAAGTTGGAGGGTATTAAGTACGCTTAGTGAGAACAGAACATACAGAAAGCCAAGGCAATATTACCTCGAAAAAATCATATATTGCATGTAGCCATGAAGTAACAACAGAAACAATGGATAGTAAAACGTCTAAATGTCAGGAATCTTATGTTTGCTTGACATTTATTGATATTCTATAGTCAGAATACACATTTAACATTGTAAGTTTTGCGGTCACTAATAAAGAGTTTGTCATAATAAAACATACAAAGTGTATTAAAATTGAGATAATGTAATCATGTCTAGAGAGTTGAGACGAGCTACATGTTTGTTCGGGTTCGTTTTCACACATAAATATCTCGTAAAATATTCTAGAGACAAACAGCATCAAATACTAATAACACTAGAATCATTAAATCACTAAACCACCAAATCTAAGTCTATTCTCATAAGACCAAAAACACGATTCAAACACAAGCTGAGAACACAAACTCCGAAATCATAATAATGTAGCACAAAAAATAGGAACGATATCATATGAAACTAGTCAAATTGACCAATATAAAACAGCCCATATCAGGTTCACCTCATGAAAAAAATAAAAGCGTACAAACAATAATTTCAGCAAATTCATGTTAATCATTTAACAAAACAACTACAAGGAAACAGATTTAAAAATACCTGGACACCAAAAAGTTTATTAAAAGTTTCAAGAGCAAAACCCTAAACATGTTAACATAAAAAGTATCCTTAATTACATATTATTCCAAACAACATCTATCACTTGTACGATCTAATTACCAAAGCTGTTAATAGACTTACGTGCAATTGTTCAACAACTATATGTATGTGTGATTGTGTGTATAATATTGCCTTGGCTTGATCGTATGCAATATCGAACGGCCCCTTCGTATGGATTCGTCCCTCATAAATTAATTATCATCGAATCAAAAATTGCCGTATAACAATCTGGAAAAAAGGCTTGATCGTATGCAAAATCTAACGGCCCCTTCGTATGGATTCGTCCCTCATAAATTAATTATCATCGAATCAAAAATTGCCTCCCAACCTGTGGTTTTGTTTTTGTTTTAATTTTCTGCCTTTTAAGGGTTGGTTTTATTATCGTGTAATATGTTATACCGTATAACAATCTAAAATATATAGAGTGGTATACGGAGAAAAACAAACAGTATACGAATCATTACCTTTATGATTAAATTCTTTTGCAGAATGAATAAAGAGGTAAAGTTTTTATTTTGAAGTTTGAGTTTGTAGGGGACTATATAGCCTACAGGAGTCACATTTTCCTTATAACTATTTTTTCTTTTTAAATAAATAATTGGCAAGTAATTTGAATATAGAGTTGTTGTAGTTTTTTAAGGCGTATAACATTAAATGGATGAGATTTAATTTATTATTCGGTTTACTCTACGGTCGTTATTGACATTTTCTTTCATCACTTCAGTATGTACAGCTAGTAAAGTTTGAACATGAAATTTCTTATGAGAATATCATAATATTAACTACTAAACCACCTTGATGATGGTTACAAAGTATAATAATAATCTTAAATATAATATAGAATTCTTTATTTTTGTTAAATTGAGTAAAATTAGGGATTTGATGACATCATCATTTAATTTAAAATTTTTTTCAATTAAGTCCTTTAATTTTGCTCAATTCAAAATTACAGTCTCAAACTTTTTAAATTATATAACTTTTAACCGAAATATTATATCGTTATCAAAATTTATAAAATCTATTTCATGTATTTCTATATGTTCACAAACATAAATGAATACTTATGTCAATAAACGTTACGTTAAGTTTTTTATGCGTAAAGAAATTATATACGAATTCATTCAATTCAGTTAAATAATATAACATAATATTTTTATACTAATTTATTATTTTAAATACATTTAGATAAATTAAATAACTTCAAATACTTCCACGTACATCTCAAATCTCACATGTAATTTTATTCAACATTTTCAATTAACAAGTTATAGGTTTAAAATAAAATTTTCGGTGTCAAAAAATCTCCAACGTTTCAAGTAACATATAATCTTAAATCTATAAATTAGTAATAAGGATAACGTTTCAACGAACATATAATTTTAAATCTATAAATTAGTAATAAGGATAAATATAAGTTATTGCTCTATCATCTAGAAAGCTAACTCTTAATTAAAATTATATCATTTATAATTCTTATAAAAAACGTAGTCATTGATTAACCTAATTAGGTCATGACATTTGAACTGTTGTGTTAAAAAAATATGACTTTTTAATTCAATGTTTATTTTAGTAGCTTAAACGACCCGTGTATATACACAGGTTTGAACGCTAGTTTAAATATAATATAAGAAGCGGACGATGACATCATCAAATATTCAATTGGTCAATAAAATTTATTAATTTAGTTAAATTGAGTAAAATCAAAGATTTGATGACATCATTATTAAATATATTATCAATTAAGTCCTTTTATTTCGGTCTATTCAAAATTACAATACCAAACATTTTAAATTATATAACTTTTAACGGAAATTATATCACTATGAAAATTTATAAAATCTATTTCATGTATTTATATATGTCCACAAACATAAATGAGTACTTATATCAATAAAAGTTACATTAAATATTTTATCAGTTAAGTTGTATTTATATATGTATTTATATTACGTTATGATATTTGAATCGTTGTGTTAAAAAAATATAACTTATTAATTTAATGTTTGTTTTAGTAGCTTAAATGATCCGTGTGTATACACGAATTTGAACGCTAGTTATAGTTAAATAGTAATACTTTCAAGCAATCAAATTATTATATTACTGAGCATAGTTTTCGTATGTGTACAGGTCATCTGAAAATTCAAATTGCCTTTAAATCTTCACTAAACGTAGTCAGGTCCTCTGGCAAAAATACGCTTATGTGGTCTAGCATTGCCACTCGACTTATTCGTGGTCCAAGTTGAACTTGTTGCAAATATAAGTTGTCTTTTTATTATTAGACAAATTAGATTTGTGATTTTTGTTTCCTAAAGTTACAAAATTTTAATCGAATATTCATCTTTTCCACCATATAATATAATACTAGTAGAATATCCGCACAATGTAGCGGGAAAAATTTATTAATTTCATATTAATTCGATATACAGTATTGTGTTTTCTGAAATATTTTAAAAATAAAAACTACATTACAATACACGAAGAATACTGTTTTATAAGTAAAAAATTCATTTTTATCAAATTTTCTGAAATATTGTTTTATTTTGCAATTTTTATTATTTTTAAAACGTAGTAATCATATTCTTTTGCAATTTTATTTGTAATTTCTTTTTGGAGTTAATTAAGATACATAACCTAATAAGTTCAAATTGAAACTAAAACTTAAGCTACAAATTTTTTTATTTATGTACGTCGATTTTGACCCAAAACCGTTATGACCCGCACCCGTTGTGACCCAAACCCGTTTTAGCCCAACTGTCCGACCCGACTCGACCGCCCATTTCGCACCTTTAAATATAATAGTGTGTATATGTAGAGAAGTTTAAGTTAAATTAAATGTTATATTAATTAGTTTATGGTTTAATAATATTTGTGTTAATGAGAACTAAATAATTAATAATTAGGGGTATGTTAATTAAATGTCATATATTAATTAGTTTATGATTTAATAATGTTTGTATTAATGAGAATTTAATAATTAATAATTAGGGGTATGTTAGTTATTTTTATGAATTTTTAAAAAATCTCTTAGTAATTATAAAGTTTATGTGAAATTTAACTTACCAATACAATATTTTCAGAGGTTATTAACCAATTAGCCTCTGTTTCGAAAGAAACTTAGCCCTCAGCCTAAAAAAAATAGCTCTCAGCCCAAAAGAAATTGGTGTTAACATGCCAAATATCAAAATAAAAGCAAGCAAATTAAATAATTCTTTACGTCCATTTGATTTAATTGGAAGATAAGAAGAGATAGATACATTATTACTCTTCTTTTACAAGAAAAATATATGGTAAAATGTTAAACTTAATAGGTTCGGAAGCGTAGGATATGCATAACATAAAATTCGAAACAACTTAAGACAACGTTGATTGAGTTTAGTTAACAAGTTTATTTTTACGGAAGTTAAGAATTAGCATCAATTTTGCAGGTCAACTAAACCCAACTTGTTTTGACATCTTCATTTTTTTATTTTTTTTACGTTTTTTTTCGTTTTTCTTCGTGTTTTATGTTTTTCTTCGGGTTTTTTCGTTTTTCTTCATTTTTTATTTACTTTTCTCGTTTTTTTTTGTTATTTTTCATTTGTTAAATGTTTTTTTTTTTCATTTTTCCCCCTTTTTCATTTTCTTATCTTTGTTTTTTGTTTTTAAACGTTTTTTGTTATGTTTTTTCTCGTTTTTTTCGTTTATAACTATGATGTACCAAGAATTTGAGACAAACAAGTTTATAATTACGATGTGTAGTAAAGTTATAAGTTATTGCATCGTATTATATAACTATGATGCACTTAGACTTATATGATAATGATATTGTATATTTACTCGATCGCAAAAATTTATAACTTATAAATATGATGCAATGGATTTAAAAATTTATAGTACCATATTTTATAAATATGATGCACCCAGATTTTGAAAAAAAAAAGTTCATATCTACGATGAATCGTAAATGTATAAGTTACTGCATCATATTCTATAACTATGATGCACTTAGACGTATATGATAATGATGTTTACTATATATTTACTCGATCGCAGACATTTATAACTTATAAATATGATGCACTAAATTTAAAAAATTACAATACCATATTTTTATAACTATGATGCAACCATACCTATATGATAACAATGTTTATCATATATCTAGAAATTGGAGTGTGATTTTTTTATAACCATGATACACCATATTTTATAATATGATGCATGATTATTTTATTTAATAACTATACTTTATTGTATATTTTGAAAAATTAGCGCATCAGATTTTAAGTCTTGGTGCATCATAAAAAAGAAGAAAAATAAAGAAAAACGAAAAAAAAAACGTAAATGAAACAAAGAAAAACGGAAAAAACATTAAAACAATAAAGAAAAACGAAAAAAAATGAAAAGAAAAATGAAAAAAAAAACGAAGAAAAATGAAAACACGTAAAAAACGGAAAAAAGAGAGACAAAAACGAAAAAACGTATAAAAACGTAATTTAAAAGAAATCCGAATTTAAAAAAAAAACTAAATTAAAAGAAAGTGAAAAATTAAGAATGAAGGAGAAATAGGGAGAGAATGAGGGGGTCACTTGTCCTGTCTTCATTGACTTCTTTTCCTTTTTCACTAAATTGAATTTCTTCTTAAAATCACACCCACGTTATATATCATAATAATATTACATTTATTGTAAAGATGATCATAGGCAAATATGTATGTAATTATTATGGTATATAATGTTTTTTCTCCACAATAATCGAAGTTTATATTAAACACAACCAAAGAATATGAGAGTGACAATAAGACAAAACACTAAAGCCTCTAAGGTACACCTATGAATTTTTTTGAAAAACAACCTTGTCAACAACACCCCTAGACGAACACTAAACTGTTAGCTCCCAGCAGGATTCTCCTTCCCGGCGTGCCAAGAAGCCGTTAACTTAGAACAACGATTGGTGATCCAGAAATGAGAAAGAAGTTTTACTTGAATAGCAATATCTTCCTTAAGCATAGAATAATGTGTTGCAAGTAGAGTATACACTAGTTTATTCTCCACGCCAACACAAGCCAAAGCCAGATATACGGAATCTCCAAAACATATATTTTTCACCTTACAACACAGGTCATAAAATGCCAGGCTAATGGCGTTCTCAACCCAACTGTAAATCCAAAGTGCCACCACTCCAAGATATTTGCGACAAATATGGTATATAATGTTACTAACTTAATAAAGTACTAGTTGTAATAGGTTTAAGAGATAACAAAGGATTTAGTTAACTTGTATTTAAATAGTGTTTAATTAACAAAAATTTTCTATAGAAATTTAAAGTTTGCAACTAATACACATTAATTAAGTCAAAACCTTACATTATTAAGTTGAAATTTAATTCAGGGAAATTAAAAAAAATACCCTTTTTTTTACAAGTATATAAATATTTACCCTTTTTTTAAAAAAGTTGCAAATTTACCCCATTATTTCGCATTCGCAAAACGCAAGACAGGAACCGCATCATGCGTTCGCAATATGCATTCGCATATTGCGTTCGCATATTGCCTTTGACCCGTGAACCTGTGACCAACTCGGGACCAACCTGTGACCAACCCGGTTTTTTGAATGTGAATACCCCCCAAACCATTTGAAATCGATACCCCCTCAAACCAACGCCATCCGTCTCCCCCCTGCGAACCACCGCCAGCCGTCTCCACCCTACGAACCACCGCATACCGTCGCCCCCCACCACCGCCGTCCGTACCCCCCGTAAACTGAAAACGCAATTCGAAAAGGGGATTCGCAATTACCGTTCGCATAATTCGAAGGAAAGCATAAAAAGATTCGAATTGAAGCATCAAACATGTCTAATTACGAGGTATAACATATTTAAACTCCGAATTATTGTTAGATTTGCGAAATTTAAAGTTGGCATTTTATCAAACACTTGGTGTGCATGAATGTTTTTGTGTTTTTAGGAATTAAATTGTTAGTGTTTTTGTTAGGATGCGTTGTATATATGTTATTTAGTTTAGTTTGTTGTTGAGAATTGAATTTGTAGCGGTTTGTGATGTCGTTTTTGTTGTAGCCGAGATCGTTAGTGGGATGTGCGGGTCGTTTGGGTCGTTACCGAGATCGTACTCGGCTACGACCTGAAATTCTCGGCCATGACCGAGATTTTCAAGTCGTTACCGAGATCGTACTCAATTACGACCCAATTTGACCCGATTTGACCCGTTTGTAATGTTTGACCTTTCTTTGAACTATTTTGACGTAGTTTGACCCGTGTTGACTCACTTTGACTTTTTGGACAAATTTGACCAATTTTACCTTTCGTTGACCAAGATTGACCCCGTATTGACTCACTTTGACTATTTTAACCAATTTATAAGCATGTTGATCTAGTTTGACCTTCGGTTGACCCACTTTTAACCTAGCTTGATTGTTTTGAGTTGTGAGGAGTTTTTTTTTACCCGTTTCACTTATTATCATGAATTTTTAGTAGTTATGCGTTATGTGGACTTATTTTTGAATTGAATTGACATTGGTTGAGTATTTTTGACCTAGTTTGACCCGTGTTGACTCACTTGGACTGTTTTGACCTACTTTGACCCTGTGTTTGACCCCGTGTTGACTCACTTTAACTATTTGGACAAATTTGACCAATTTTACCTTTAGTTGACCTAGATTGACCCCGTGTTGACTCACTTTGACTATTTTGACCAATTTATAAGTGTGTTGATCTAGTTTGACCTTCGGCTGAACCACTTTTGACCTATTTTGATTGTTTTGAGTTGTGAGGAGTTGTATTGACCCGTTTCACTTATTATCATGATTTTTTAGTAGTTATGCGTCATGTGGACTTATTTTGGAATTGAATTGACATTGGTTGAGTAATTTTGACTTCCATTGACTTAGGTTTACTAGTTTTGTTTTTAATTCACTTTCTTTTACTAATTTTGCGTTTAATTGTTTAATTGATTGATTTCAGGGTTTCTTCGAAGCTTCATTAACAATGAAGAACCATATGACGGTAATTAAAGAGATTAATACGTTGTTGACAGACAATCAGAAGGAGATATTTAGACGTACATGTTTTGGGCCTTGGTTAGATATCCAGTGTTTGGACAACGACCCTGGATATGTTCATAATTTGCTACAGAGACGATGTGATCGTCCAAATATTAGTTTGCCAATTGAGGAGCCAGATGAGTTATGGTTTAGACTGACGCCCCATTATGAGATACGATTCGGGTGTAGAGAGTTTTGTTTAGTTACCGGATTCCGGTTTGGTTCGAATACAAATATGAGGAATTATTTTCCTAAGGCACTTAGAGGGAATAGACCTGCTTTTCGAGATCGGGTTTTCATACAAGAAGGGCAGTCGAAGGACATTTATATTTCGCATGTTAGCGAGTTGTTCAAACAACCTTATTTCTTTACTCGTGGGACATTGAGTGATGAAGATTGCGTCCGGGTATGTATTATCATGCTCGTTGAGAGGTGCTTTATGGGAAAGCAAGGTTTTCAGACTGTGTCTCCAGACTTGATGCATTTTCTTGAGGATCTCAGCAATATTAACGAGTACCCTTGGGGTTCTCGTATTTGGGATCATACATATCCGCAGCTGAAGAATGCGTTACGTGTTAGGAGCAGTCAGAGTAGTCAGAGCAGTCAGCTGTCTCAGGCGAGAAAGTATACATTGGTTGGTTTCACGTAGGCCTTTAAGGTAATTTTCTTAGAGTTACCTATTTGAATTTAGTTACTTACAGATAATACTACCCAATTTATTTGTTATATTATAATATATTGTGTTTTCAGATTTGGATATGGGAGGCATTTCACCTTCAGTTACGTCACTATGCATCTAGGAGTAATAAGGATGGAGTGCCTCGAGCAGTGTATTGGATGCGGCTGAAGAGGGTTAGTGGTTGGAATGAATATGTCGACATATTGAGTATTTCGGTAAGTGTTTGAATTGTATATTAACTTTTGTTAACTTTTTACTTGAATTGACTTTGTTTGACCTGAATTGACTTTGGTTGACTTATCCACATTGCAGGATGATATTGACATAGATGATCTGCCGTTGAAGACGCTGAATCCGACTAAGATTGAGGATTCATGCGACTGGTGGATTAGTAGTTGCCGATTTTTTGACGAGCACGAGGTTGAACAAACTTCCAAGACATTCGTGCAGCCTCCCATTCCTCATCACAGCCCACTTAGGGAGACTTTTGAGGATGATGATCAGACTCATCACGAGGATCATACTAGTGGTCACATACCATCACCTGTCAGGCCGCCTCGTGAGACATTTGACCGAGTTGATGACACTACTAGTCGTGACACCTCTGAGGATACATTATCCAGAGAAGTTGCCTCTTTACGACACCGCGTGGAGACTCAAGATGCACACATTTCCAAGTTAGTAGAGCGGGTGGATACTCAAGACGTATCAATTTCGAGATTACTAGACCGGGTGCATGCGCAAGACGCGATTATTTCTCGATTATTGGAGGCTGTTGAAGGTGGTCAGGTATTATCCTCTTTATATTATGTTTCGTAGCATTAATTTATATATTAAGTGGTTTACTGTATAACGTGTAATTTTATTTGTATTTTTCAGGACGAGGAAGTTCATGATGAGGGTTATGTATCTGGCACATTACCAGCCTCTAGAGGCAACATCTCAGCTCCACGAGTTTTGCGTCGGAGTATCCGAGAGAGGCGGTAAATGCGGCTAGGCGATCGCCACATTATACACCGAAACATATAAAACTCCTCACCAAGAAACGTTCGGGTTTGCATGAGGTTGAGCATCAGGTTACTGAGCTCGAGGCAGTTAATTTGGGAGTCGATGAGGTGATGATGGATACGGTGGTTAGAGAGCCTCTTGAGACGATGGTTGAGACTTTAGTTGATGAGCAAAAGGTCAATTACCCCACAATGTGGTTTGTGATTTGGAATTTTGATATCAATATACATGAAGATCTTATTATTGTATATTTTGAGCAGGTGGATCAGGTGGTTGAGGAGGCTGAGGAGGTTACTGATTAGCCTGAGGAAACTACGCGACCTGAGGTTAATATACATCTTATTATTTTTCTGACTTTCATTGAGTTTGTTTGGTTCTTGTGCTTTTGTTCATTGAGGTTACTTTGCAGCCTGAGCTGACTAGGCAGGCTGAGATTACTTTGCAGCTCGAGGGGGTGACTTATCATCATGTGCAGGCTGAGCAGGTGGTTGATAGGGTAGTTACAGAGGCTGTTAAGCCTGACCTGCCCGAAAACAAAAATAAGAAGAAGAAGAAGTCGGTCGAGTTGAAGATTACAGATGATATGATAGTGGATTTTCTACCGACCTTCCAGGATCCAGATTCCGGTCGACTTATTTCCCCGCCCCCACCGCCCGCTAATAGCGCAGTTATACCGGGACCATCCACCGTGTGGGAATTATATATGAGTGCTGGTGAAGTTCGTTGTTATTTTATCCGATAGGGCACGAATCATATGTTTTTGACAAAAGAGTTTTGGGCCCGCTTGTATGGGGATGTCGCCAGCGGATACTTAGAGAATACGGTCAGAGTTTTAATTTAGCTAATTTATATAAATACATATTGTTTTACTAAGTGGTGTTTTATTTTTTGCAGCATATTGATGGTTGGGCCCACCTACTAATGTGGTGGAAGTTTAGGTTGTGGACACGTCCCACTTAGCTAACCCGGTGGTTGAATTGGACGATTATGCCTGTAGGTTTTATCGATATTTTAAAGTGTTTCAAAACCTACAGGGAAGATATGAAGAAGCAGAAGGAGATGAAGAAGCTGAAGAAACAGGGTGGCGAGGTCGAGTGCGTGGGCAATAAAGGCCCAGATTATAGGTATTGTATGGGATATGCCGATGGTACTCGTGCGTCATACTACGCCTGGTGGGATTGCGAGAAAGTAAGTAAACTTACATTTTTTTGATTAATCTAGATGTTTTTATAATAGGGATCAATATAATTGTCGGTTATATGCAGGTACTTATTCCAGTTCACATCAGGGATCATAGTCACTGGATTTTACCAGTGTTGGATCTTCGTACTTGGGACGTGGTGGCATATGATAGCCTGGTGGGACTATGTAAGGAGAAGGAGCGCAACAAGATTGTGGAAGAGCTTGGTGATTACCTTTTGCCGTTTTTGGATGCCATTGGATACTGGCGGCATTTTGATGATGGGAAATGTCCATATTCGAGTGATACTTTAGAGTTGCCAGTAGACTTGGCTATTGATGTGCCTCTGCAATCAGGGTCACTAGGCGACTGCGGGGTTTGGGTTTGCAAGAACATGGAGGCAGTCATCTATAAGGAGGATTATGCGGTGACTGGGTCAACCCAGCAGATTGCCTAGGAGTACAAAAAAAGGATGATGGAGACTTTCTTCCGGGCACGTTTTGATTGGCAGGAGCCATTACCACCTTCTGCTTCATAGACTTGTACTTTGTATTATGTACCATTTTATTGATAATATATAAAAACCAATGATAACACAATGATAATTTCCATGATGAAACATTACAACACAATATATAAAAACCATTACAATAACTGAATTTGAAATGATGCTAGATTGATCGACGATTCTTCGCTCTTCAATATTTCGGTTTTATCTACTTCCATACAGGCATCACCAGACCTAGAAGCATCATTATTCTTTTTACCCCAATTGCCAAGGAGATTAGTGGTGCTTCTGGTTCTGGTGATGCCAATATAGAAGCAAGAAGAGTGCTGAAACAGGTGGTGGTGGTGGTGGATGAGAAAAATGCTTCTAGTTCGGCATGAATTTATATGCATATAGTTGTGGATTAATCTTACCCGACAAAAATCTAGAAAATCTTATCAAGTATTAGGAAATCTTATCATTACAGAATCTAATCTTATTTGTGTTGGCATTTGCATTTGCGTTTTGCGTATGCGTTTGCGTTGACAAAAATCTAGAAAATCTTATCATAAGGTCAAAATCTTATCCGACAAAAATATGAAAAATCTTATCCGGGTTGATTGTTGTCGGATAAGATTTTGACCTTATCCGACAAAAATCTAGAAAATCTTATCAAGTATCAAGAAATCTTATCTGTATTGTCATTTGCGTTTGAGTTTTGCGTTTGCGTCTCATAGGATAAGATTTCCTATCCGAAAGGACATTTCGGATAAGATTTTTTTTATTCTATAGATTTTTGTCGGATAAGATTGTTACCTTTAAAACATCCGATTTTGATCAGTTTATTTCACACCAAATTCAGAAAATTCTCTCAATCTTCAATATCATCATTTCATCTGTTATCCGAAAGGTACGATTCAAAATCTAGAAACTTCTTATTTACTTTGTTTTGTTAATCAAAATGAGTCAATTCTCTGATAAGTTTAAGGTTTTTATTTGTGTTGGAGGTCGTTTTGAAATTATTAATAACATGCCAATGTATTTACCAATAGATTGTTACAGAGTGCCTTTAAAACTTCCTATTGCACCAGAAAAACCATTGACACGCAGAGTTTTATCAAAAAATGTTTTAAAAAAATTAGGTTTACCACTTTAATCACCCATTTGTATGAAATATAAGGTTGATCAATATATTATTGATATAACTGATGATGTTGAAGATTTCGGGGAGTTTTTGACCCATGCAATTAATAATGCTCCGATAGAGATTTACATTGTTGATAATGTAACAAATGTTTCGGGTTCTGGTAGCAATCAACCTACTAGTAGCAGTAGTGCTGGTTTTCAAGAACATTTTCAACAACTACAAACTCAAGATTATAACCAACCACCACACTATCAACTACATCCACAATTTCCGTTTCCTAACCAAACACAACCACAATATCAATTTCATTATCATGCTGCCCCACAATATCCATCAAGCACCACACAATACCCAACAAATACACAACATCATCAGGATGTTCCATATATTGTTGAACTTCCTCCAGATGATGATCATTATGATAAAGAAAATGTCAATCAACATGTACCATTTGACCATCCGTTTGTTCATCATGTTGATTATGATAATAATAATAAGGAGGAGGAGGAGGAGGAGGACGAGGACGAGGACAAGGAGGAACAAGATCAAAGAGATACATACGAGGGAGCAACACCGACGAAAAATATATTCTGGAATATGCCACCCTTGTTAAGCGATAACCTTCCAGAAAGTAAAAAACGTCCAGTTACAATGTATGAAACCTCTTTAAGGGTTCAAATTGGACAAACATTTGAAATAAAGAGGAGTTTCTTCTTCAATTGCATACCAAGTGTCTTGAAGAGAGTTTTCAAATTAAGCCAAAAAAGTCGGACAAGACAAGGTATACAGCAACATGTATATTGCCTGGTTGTGAATGGAAGGTAAATGCACGTCGTATTAAAGATAGTCACAACTTCCAAGTTAGGAAGTTAGTTGACGTTCACACTTGTTCCCGTACACAAATCATGTCAAATAACTGACATGCAAGCAAGAAGGTGCTTGGTCACGTATTAAGCGAGTTTATGACTTTAGAAGGGCGTGTATATAGAGGAAAAGAAATAAAACTCGACATGACAAAGCGCTTTAAAATAAGCCTCTCATACAACCAAGCCTGGAGAGCAAAGTGTTATGCTATTGAGTTGTTGAGAGGTAGTCCCGCAGCTTAATTTCAAATGCTTCCACTTTACCTATACAACTTGAAGCTACATAACCCAGGGAGCGTCACAAATTTGCTTACCGACGAAGATGATCATTTCTCAATGTGCTACATGTCCATTGGTGCAGTTGTAAGTCCCTATAATTTGTTTTCATATTTGTTTATACATTATGCCAGAACTCTATATTTATCTTGTGTTATTGCAGATACGCACATTTGTCAACTATACTCGCCCACTAATTATCATAGATGGTGCACATTTGAAAGGTGGTTACTTGGGAACTAATTTACTTGTTGTTGCTATGGATGGAAATAATGGTATCTTGCCACTCGCCTATGAAATCGGGGCATCAGAAACAAACGATGTTTGGACGTGGTTCTTGGGAAACCTACGTGACACCCTCGAATCTGCTAGTTTTTGTGTAGAAAACCTGACCATCATTTCTGATAGGGCTCCTTCAATTGCAGTCTCTATTTCAAGGGTCTTTCAAGAAGCATTTCATGCACTATGCTGTCGGCATTTGTTGATGAACTTGCGAAGCAGATCTTCCAAAGTAAGTCACTACGAATGGCATTACTGGAAGATGTGTAAGGCATACCATCAATCAGATTTTGATCACCATTTTGGTGTGATTTCTAGACGCTTACAAGCTTCATCCAAGGTTCTTAGAGATGTTGGGCCGGAAAGATGGTTAAGGCATCATGCTACACGTACAAGATATGCTTACTTGACAAGTAATAGCGCTGAGTCTATTAACGCCTTGAGTAAGCATGCAAGGAGACTCCCTGTAACAATGTTGTTGGAGTTTTTTCGATCCTCAGTACAACAATGGTATTACAAACATCGCAACACTACAATGGAACTTAAAACACCTGTTACACCATATGCCGAGCACAAAATCGGTAAGAGAAATGGGAAATCATGGGGCTGGATGGTGAATCCATCTACCGATATGATTTGTGAGGTGGTGGATAGGAACAAGAATGTGACAGTAAACTTGGAAAATTGAACATGCACTTGTTTGCAATGGCAGTTGTCTGGGTTACCTTGCGGACACGTTATGACAGTAGCTCGGTTCTTCAAACAGGACGATGTAACCTGCTATGCAGAGAGGTATTTTACGACAATAACATATCGAGCAGCTTACTCAGAGCCTATAAAGCCAATGGCTCATCCTTCAGAATGGGTCGATTCATGAGATCTGCAAACTGTCTTACCACCAATCCTTGTGAAGAGGCAATCTGGTCGACCACCTGGCCGAGCTCGTATTCCTTCAAAAGGTGAGGAGAAAAAAGAGCCAAAGCAAATATGTAGTCGTTGCAAAGAAAGAGGTCATAGTCGATCATCTTGTATGACTCCTTATGATAAAACAGATGACCATATCGGATCAAGAACCAAATAAAGATCCACTTCAAAGTTACACGCAAAAGTGAAGGTCGAAGAATCAGAATATGACCCGTCTCAATCTTTTCCAAGTGTTCATTTGGGACACAATTAAATCATGTTATGTAATATGTTATGTTATGTATTAATTATGAATGTTATCAATGAATATGTTTTAATTCGTTATTTATTTACTTATTTTAGGTCTTAAAGTGTATGGAAAATCACAAATTAAAATTCATTGATTGGAAGAAACATACAAAGTACAATAATTGATTAATAACTAACCAAACAAACGTCTTGCACTTGAAGACCCAGTCATAATCTTTGAAATGGGTAACAACATCATTGTTTCCGAATTTGACGGATGTGTCAATTCGTCGCGTGTAACATAGACCTCAATTTCTCTATGTATCTTTGCGTATGTTCTAATCTTCTTCAATTGTTCATCATCATCTGTTATCAACTCTAAACCAGTATCTAGATCTTCATCATTCTCTTTGAAGTGGCAGTACCACCCCCCACTTGGAGCCTAATAACCTAGTTCTTCCAAAGCGTTATCCAAAAACTTGGTTGAAAAATCATCAACATCTACGCAATCAATAAATGTCAATAACCCTTGAACATACATTCTTCTAGCGCCCTGAAAATCTCCACCGTGACGAAGACCAATAGTAAACAACTCAGGAACTGTTGCATACAACTCTTCAGTTATTGGTTCTTCATTTGAACATCGAAAATTCCAAAAATGATCAGTGTCAACCATATCGGTAATCAATTAAAGTGAGAAAGAGAGGAGAAACAATTTGATGACTATATTATATTATGGATAAAACTATATATATAAATGGGAGAAATTATAACATCTTATCCAAAATCACAGAAATCTCGGAAAATATTATCCAAAATCGCAGAAATCTCGGTAAAAGTTATCCCAAATCTTATCTTAAATTCTCGGGCACAACCGGGTCATGACCGGGTCGTTCTCGGGCACAGCTGGGTCGTGACTCGGTCATGGCCGAGTGGCTCTCGGGCACGGCGGGGGTTTCTCTCGGGCTACGGCTGCAGCGATTGATCGCATTTTGCGATCTCTTTATGCGTTCGCATTTTGCGATCGCATTTTGCGTATTGCGACTTGCGGTTTGCGAATTCAAAGTAACAGGGCAAATTTGCAACTTTTTTTTGAAAAAGGTAAATAGTTATATATTTGAAAAAAAAGAGTACTTTTTTCAATTTTCCTTTAATTTAACTAAGAAAGCTTGAACCTCATTAAATACTTATTGACTTATGTTATAAGGGTATAAGTTAGTCCAACCCATAAAAAAACTTATAATCTCATATGATAATAGTAATGGTAAAAGAGCTTATTTATACATCACATTTTTTATTTTTATGATGTACAACTTAACACTTTAGATACAAACGTCTAGTGTTCACTTAAACAAAATGGTGTATAAATAATCTCTGCAACGTTAATGGCAACTGTCGATTATTTTTTCATCCGCTTATTTTGAAGGAAAAAAAAAAAGACAACTTTCAATGTACACATTGACAAATAACATAGAATTAAGTTCAAATAAAAATGAGATTTTTAGTAAGAATGGAAGAATCAATCTCAACCATCCATTTCATCAAGATAATAATATCTCAACATTTTTAAAAATTGAATATCTCACATACGGCTAGTCAAAAAAATATAAAGATTGCACCATAAAAATCAATATTTTTTTCGTCGCGCATTATCGTGAGTTTATAAACTATATTAAAAAAATAACCATAAATCAATTATAATATTTAATTTATTTATAAAAATTAAATTCTTTTCGCGTTATCATCCATATATAATCTAATTTTATTATATTTGAGAGTCATTTTATGTAGGATTTTGATATTGACGGCCTTGAGTAGTATGGCTGTTTTCTTTTTTGTCTTTTTCTATAATTATTTTTATGTTTTCATGTGTGCTTTGTTGCGTGTGAGAGAGGAAGATGGAGAGAGACATTTAATGTTTAATGCTTATTATATTAGCTTTATCCAGATATTTTTTTTAATCATTAAAAATTATTATACTTGAAATATAAAAATGACCATTCATGAAACACCATTATAAGTGACATAATATCTAAACCATACCACATTCAACTATTATGTTATTATGATACATTCATTCATTTATATTGTTACTTATGAAACTACAAATAAAAAAAATATATGTTTTGCATGTGGTAAATTACAAAAATGTTACTATTTTTATTTTAAATATGCTTAAAATAAGAATGAAGCATACTTATAAAGTTAGGTGTAATAATACTTATTTGAGAGTGTTCAATATAATCAAACTTGAATTTTCAATCAAATCTTCAATTCTATTTATCTCCTTAAAATTGATGACCACCCATAAATGTACATTATATATCCACCGGTGATGTTGCGATCAAAAGAGCGATTATCAGTGTAAAGAGCTAAATAATTACGACAAATTGCGATTAAATCAAAAGCGAAAAACACTTGTGGGTTTCGGCCAAAGTCAACAAAGAGGATGGAGAGGAGACAATTTTGGGTGCCAGGGTTTATAATTTACCTATAGCTTGATGATTACTCAATAATGAAATACAGATAACTTACTAGTTAGTTACAATATCTTAGTCAGACACTCTCTTTATTATTTAAACCCGTAAATATAATATCTATTAAACTTGTCCAATACAAATAGAATTTCTAAGTTTAATTCGACTTAATTACCTTTATTATAAATAATTCCTTAATATAAATGATTACTATATGAATAATCGCATTAATTATTTATATTACTAAAACTAATATATTAATTATATTTAACTATTTTTATCATCATATAATAAATACATAAATATTTTGTAACTATATTAATCGAATTAATAACATTAATATTCAATTTAATATCCGCCTCACAAGTCATTTCACCTAAAAGAATTAGTTATTGATAGTATCAAAAATTGTTATAAACTTTATACTAATTGTTTAGTTTGTGCATACCAGTATAACTATGCAGTGATTATATGAAACTGATTGTAAGAGTACACGGAGTGGGGAGGAATGTGCGTATTCCCCGACTGAAACGCTGTCGGGAACGCCGTTCTCCCACTCCCTAACAGTGTTCCGGCCAAAGTTCCGGTCGGCGTTCTGGGATCAACGTCTCCCTGCGGACGTTGTAATCCTCTTGTTTTTCTTCTTTTTTCTTTTTTCTCCTCTTTTCTTCTTGTGTTCTTTCTTTTTCTTTTGTTTTTTTGTTTGATTTGAAGAAAAAAGGTGTAGTATGTGTAGTCTGTGTTTGCAGGAACAAGAAACAGAGAAGAAGAAGACCGTGTGTGTATCACATTATGTTAAGTTTTTTAGTTGGGCTTGTAGGTTAATTTTTTTAAAATAGGCCTATTTTTAGTGAGCTTGTTATTTTAAATTGGTTTTTTTTTATTGGGCTATATGTATTAATGATTTGGGCTATTTGTATTAATTATTTTAAATTATACAAGACTTATTAAAATGGTTTATTTAACTTATTTGTTATTTTTATATCTATTTATTGAATTATTTGATTTTTATCACAAATAAAAAAATCGAAAATGAATTCCTGAACACTGCTCCCACTGTCCCCATTTTCAACAACAAAATTCCTGGACTGTTGCTGAACACTGTAACACGAGAATCACCACTCCTTGTGCTCTAATGTTTATACTAATATTGATGCACATAATCTTTTACAAAGTATAATAGTAATTAAATTGAATATACCGGTAGTTGTGTAACTTATTTTTATATATATTTTATCCTTATATCATTAGGTACGAAAAGGCTAAAACAAATATAATTTAATTCAACATAATTAAAACAATTTTGTCACACAAGTGATGTCCTAGTACAATAAAATGATTTCTATTTTTACTAAATGTTTAGATTAAAGGTGATAAAATGGACGGGTTGGTATGGGCAGTTAGGTCAAAATAGGTTTGAGTCACAACGGAATTGAGTAAAAACAAGTTCAGGTCACAACGGGCTCAGATTGAACTTGCAGATAAACTACAAATCATAAAACTTTCATATCTGAACCATGATCTGAATGAAAATGAATTAACATTTAACTACAAATCATCAAAAATACATTAATCAAATAAAACTGAAATCAACCATCTATCAAGCATATGAATATGAGTGATAAAAAGATAATTAGTCAGTTAGATAACTATAACACCTAACAATAAATGCATAATTATATTAAAATTAGCTAGTAATATTACCCAGGAAGCATTGAATAGAAATTAGACATCCATAAAAAGTTTCATCTATAAAAAAGTTCATCATTGGAAAAGAAAACTATGGGAAGTCATTTTCATCATTGCTCCAGGAAAAAATAATAATTAAAAAAAATACTTAATTTATTTATTTGATGGCAAAACCACAGATGTATGAAAAAAGAAATCGTATATTTGGATTAGTGTTAGAAGTAGAACTTATAAATAGTTTACATAAGCAAACGGAGACCGGAGGAAGGAGGCCCGAGAAAGGTGGCCGGCGAGTCGATGATGATGGTTTTTAGATTTTCAGTAATTGTGATTTGTAAGAAGTGATTACATTCCGAGGAAGGTTTTTACAATTGTTAGTTTTGCAATAAAGAACTAGATAGCTCAATTCACACATTCACTTTTTTCTAATATGTCCATATGAACTCAAGGTGTTTATTATTCGGTTCATAATGGCCCATTTAAAATATGAATGAAGTCTTAAGTAAATCATTAAATAAATTTAAAGTTTAAAATTACGTAGATTTAACTATATGACCTATTTTGTTAGTATTAATTTAGATACCGAGAATTGAAGCTCGAGAGGATATTGAATTTGGAAGAAGAAGTAATCAAGTAAGCTCCTTTCCCTTTTACCTACCAAGTATGCGCATCTTGATTTACATGCCTAGATATTTACGAGCTTATACCATTATATCTTCAAATTGGTACACATTTGACATTGATGATTACAGTTTTTGTTTTATCGAATTCTTTTGTATTGAAAATGACATATCAGACGAATATATTTTACACTAATTAATATAATTTGTTTTTCTGTTTTTTCCAATTGATGTTAGTATAATTTTTTTTCCAATTAAATATCAAATCAATATAATCAGTTTAAATGTTTAAGCAAACATTATGTATACTCTTGATATTTTCGTACATGCTAGGTATAATAATAGCCATCTATATATCTATCTATATAATAATAATAAAAAAAAGATTCAAGGTACCTTAGGTAATTAAATTGAATATACCGGTAATTATGTAACTTATTTTTATATATATTTTGTTTACATATCATTAGGTTCAAAAAAGCCAAATACAGTTACAATCTAAATCAACCGTAGTTCAAACACTTTTTAACACCAGTATTGTCCTAGCACTATCAAACTATATGCTATATTCCTCAGAGTCTACATTCAAACCTCTCCGATTGAGCAAAGTAAAAAGTAGTAGGCAATCAATCACTTAAAACAAAAATGAATTTATTTTTGTTAAATGATTTTGAATATTGAGAATCGAAGCGCAACATGATGTTGAATTTGGAAAAGAAAAAGTAATCTGGTAAGTATAAGGTTGCGTTTGATTTGCGAAATTCTTTTGAAAGAATTGAAATTTATTAAAGGAAAAGAAACTTTAATTCCTTTAGTGGAAAAAATTTGATGAATTATATCTTTATCAATTACTCAACAAAACAAATTAAGGAATGAAATCTCATGTCAAATTCCATTAAATTTTAATCAGTTCCGTAAATCAAACGCAATCTTATTTTCCGTTTTATTTAATATATACATCTTGATTTCATAACAAGATATTTTTGTGCTTATGGTATTATATGATTAATTGGGTCACGTTTAATATTGTTGATTACAAGTTTAGTTTCATCGTAAATTATTGTATTGAACATGGCAGATCAGATGAAAATATGTTACACCGATTAATATAACTTATTTTTATATATTTTTTCTAATTAATATATCAATATATCAAATCAATTTAATTAATTTTTATCTTTAAGCAAGCACTATGTATACTCTAGTCCTTTTCATACATAGCTATCTATCTATAAAATTGAATATATTGGTAGTCATGTAACTTACTTTTATATATATTTTGTCGGTATATCATTAGGTTTGAAAAATCCAAATACCGTTACAATTTGATTGAACTATAATTAAAAGACTTTTGTCACACCAGTATCATTTACTTGTCCTAGCACTATAAAACTCAATGCTCTATGCCTCGGAGCCTCTATTTAAACATCTCCGATTAAGCAAGGTAGTAGGCAGTCAATCACTTAAAACAAGACGATTTACTTTTTGTTAAATGTTTTTAGATATTGTGAACCATAGCTCGAGAGGATATCAAATTTAGAAATACAAGCAATTTGGTAAACTTACTTTCCTTTTAACAGATATACACATTTTGATATCCATGACTAGATATACGTGTGCTTATGATATTGTCTTCAAATTGGGGCACATATAACACTGTCGATTACAAATTTAAATTTTATCGAAAATTTCGCTTTGAAGATATAAATGAGTCTTTGTTCTTATAACTTTTTGAGATGTGATCTGTATGCATCGACAGTGTTGTATTATGTGCATTAATCGACAGTTTGCTATTTTTATACGTCCATCAAAAAATACGATGAACAAATTAAACTACCTCCCTTTTTATATAATTCATGTGAATACGCATATAATAATTTGTTTTCCTTTCATATATGTTCTTAATACATTACTACGTGATTAACACAATATTTTTCAACATTAAATTGTTGGATAATCGTTAAATACTGAAAATGGTTATCACCTAAAGAGTAGTAGTATTTATTTCGTTCCTATAAGTTGCATATATGTAATATTTATTTATTTTGTATTTTAAGTTATTTAAAATTTTCTTGATTTAAAGAACATAAACAAAATAATATTTAAAAAATATACATTTTGGCAGTTTGATTTTTTTGGAAGTACGGAATCAATGTTTGAAAGTGAAGCTTCTTAGAAAGCCGCGTTTTATTTCAGACGTCACAACCAACGTCACGGAGTACAACGTTACCGGTTCATCAAAATACTGTTATCACCCCACTTACATAACCAAACCAATAATAACCCTCCACGTAAGCAAACAAGACGATCATCTCTAAAACTCACCCACCAAACTACTGCAGTTTAGCTTAGTAACCATGGCTTTTAAATTTTAAACTCTAGTTACATTTTCATCCCTATAGATACCACCCCACATTCTTCTTCACTCTATTAAGCAAAAAGAAAAAAACATAACACACTGTCAAGTATTAAAGTCAGTGAATTTTGGGCGGCAGACTTCGTCTACCATACATGTACTTCTTGATCTTATCTTAATTTCTTAATCTTAATTCATTTAATATAATATGAGTTTCATAGTGGGTTCCTTGTTTTTTATATTTTGAATTTGAATGGTGTTATATTTTTAAGGTTTTCATGAAATTTGATGTTAATCTGTGTCCATAATCATTTATAATCCATATGTCTCTCTGATCATACTTAATTTAGAGATTTATTTATTTATATTCTGAATAGGTTGTCCAATATCTAGATATAGCTCATCTGACTTCCTTATAGTTAAAGAAATTAGGTGGATCTATGATAATTTGTTAGAATTGAGTGACTGTTTGTTAGGTTGATGTTTTAGATATTGTTTGTTTTTGGATGTTTTTAATGATCTGTTTTGATATTGCTATGAAAATGGAATTAAAGTAGTTGGATTATGACTCCCATTTTAGGAAAAAAAGTTATTTCTATTTCTGGTCAGTTGTATAATTTGCTGTTCTTTAGTTTATGATTAATGATGGAAGATAACTGTTATTCAATGTATATAATTGTCACTTTTCATCATGATCATTGAATTAGTCAGTTTGACCATAAAAGTCAACGCTATAAGTTCCAACTAAAACACTTTTTGACTTGGTTGTTATAGTTAGGCAATTGGCTTTAATCTAGCTAATGTTTTGATCATTGATTCATATATTTTTCTTACAATATATTGTGGTTTTCATGTTCATGAAAATATGTTTAAAGTATCTACTCTTATGTTTTGCATTCCAATTAACACCTTTGATCTTTCATGTAGCAAGAAAACTTTTGTGTCAAGATTTTGTTTTTCTTGGGTGTAATCTTCAATGTGTCCTCAATCATGCATCCCGCTTGCAGCCGAAAACGGATATTGGACCGATGAAGGGATCTTTATGTCCTTGTTGGACTTTAAAAGTGGAAAACCTCTGCCCTTGAATGTAACTTGTGATGTAAATCCGTACCAATATAAACCCTCGGATCTACCTGGTTAGTATCATTACTTTTGCTATTTTGTGTATACTTTATGTTTAAAAATATGTCCTTTTCCATCATTATAAAATTGATATAATCAAGATATGAAGTTATGCTTTGTGATCTTGTTTGAATATTCAATGAATATTAAGAACAATTGACATGATCGAGATTTTAATACATGGTCCAATTGGGTTGGGCCAACACACGAACACCTTTTCGTCTTTTCTTTTCTTGAATTTTCCTGCTAATTAGTGTTTGAGTTTGATTAAAAAGTTATATTAAAGAAGATGGTTTGGAAGGTTTAATACATTTTCTGATCCCAAATCGACCCCTCTACTCGTGAATGGTTAATATGCCACTTGTATGGACTAGTTGTGTGACTTGACATCTCGCAAAAACCAAATGTAATTTGCAGCTGATTTGTGGTACTTCTGCTGCGGGGTAAAGAAGGATACAGAAGGTGGATTCTGGCTGGAAACAGGGGAGGCTTGCGAGATATTTTCTAACTCTGCCTTTCATGGTCTGAGAACCACCCTCCAATTTTATGAGGGCCGTGATGCACATGTACAAAAGACCGATTGGGTAATGCAAGAGTACAGAATAACCGAAAAGTGTAACAACTGTTCGAAGGTATGAATGCTATCTATTTGGCCATTGCATTCGTTACTCATTACAGTGCGTACAATTTTTCTCATTTATATCTGTTGAAGGATATTTCCAGAGGTTGCTTTTTCGACCCATTTACCGAGTAATGGTTGATTTTAATTATGTTTTGTTCTAGCTGCTCAAGCATGTAGAATAATACAATTAGCTCTAGTGGAAATGGGCTAGACAGGATGAACATGTCAAATGGGTTGAAGGTTGATCTATGTAAACTATGTCTCCTAAATCATTTTTATTCTAAAATTTTGCTATTTTTTTTTCCTTTTTTGAACGGCTTAATGATGGGAGAATAAATTCGTTATTATTGAATTTTATACATCATGTAATCTTATTAGACACAATGATTATTTATAATAACTTTTGGCAAGAAGTGTTTTGGACTCCAAAAGTTAGCTGCTTTGACTGGAACCCATTCTGACCCGTTACCTGCCCACCCATTCTTTCGCATTTTGGTATCTTAGATGAATTTCTTTGGCGAAGCCCAAAATCAAATATTCTAACCTTCCAATTAGTTTTGTTGGATAATATGCAGGATTGTGGAGCACTGTGCAGAGTATTTTTAGCTGATGTAAATAGACCACCCTCCCGGCTCCCTGTTGCTAATAATGACGTCAAAATCTCTATCAATTTGGACAACGACACGGGACAATCACTCATGACTAGAAGATCTCCGGATCCTTTTTTTGAAAACCCCTCCGAAATGGATTGTATTTTGAGGGGAGACTTCTTTGAGTTAAACGATCTTGTTGATCCAGGATCTTGTTCTTCAAGTTCCGCCCATTCAAGTTGCTTGAGCATGACATCTGACGAATACTTTGACTCAATGGCACTGTTAAGAGAAATAGAGGATGACATTAAAGATCAGCATATGAAAGATAAAAATATCAAATTCAATATTTCTGCACCTGTAGTATCAAAAGAAGTTGTTATACGCCCCACCACTTCAGGTATACTATCATTTGTCATCTTCTTGACTCTTGTGAAATCTAGATGTGGCAAGAAGGCCGGGTTGGGTTGAAATGGGTCATCTTTTGTAGGATTGAAACAAGCCGGAGTGGTTATTGACATTTCTATGTTCCATTGTTTACAAAATATATATAGATGAGTACAAAAGCAATATTACAATAATAATAATAATAATAATAATAATAATAATAATAATAGTTATATCTTATAACCCATTTGACTCATTCCATTTATATCTAACACAAAATTCCAAATGAACCCTTTTAGGTGAATGGGTTGAAATTGACATTTCTAGTCCATAGTTTTTTCTCTTAATTATGTCTAGTGTGCTTATTTTGATATTTAATTTATCAACAGTGTCTCTTATAAACGATCAAGACTGCAAACCTTCAGCTAAAGATATCATCAAAATGGACATCGAAAGCACTTCTAATGGTGTTAATGCAACAACATCATCTTCGAGTAGTTCTGAAAATAAATCCAAAGAGGGAAAGAAGGGATGTGTTAGTAAGGCAAAAAGGCGTAAAATGATAAAGTATTTATGTTTCTTGGCATTTTGAGTCATTGCTTGCTCCACAAGTAATGTTTCTTTAGGAAGAAGATACCATGAGGTATAAAGATTGAATCTAGTTGGTTGATAAATGATAAGGTTTGGTTTTTGATACCGATGGTAAGAGGAAGACAGGGGTTAATTTGTGGGGTTAATTGTTTTGTTACGTGTTCAACTTTGGACTTGTTACTATTATATATTTTCAACTTTAAGACATTCTATTGCATGAGGTAAACCTTCTAAAACCTTTATTGTATATTGTGGGTGATTAGTTATCGGGAATTGCCTGTCAAACACCTCTATTGTATGAACTAAACTTTCCAAAATTGGGACCTTAGTCTGGCAATTCTGGGTAACAAGTCACCCACAACATACAAAAGAGGTTTTTGAAAATTTACTTCATACAATAGAAGCTCTTAAAATTGTGAGCATACAATAATAACAAGTCTAAAGTTGAGCGCATAAGAAAACAAGTAACCCTAATTTGTGCTATAAGCTAAAGATTGTAAATAATATGGATGTTCTTTTGTAATGACTTCCTTTGAGATGGGATTTTTAAAATTAATATTTGGTAGATTTGAGTAGATTAGAATCCTCTCATGTTGAGTTCAACATTAGAGTTTATGTTCCCTCACAAAAATAAAACTAGATAAATTTAATATTCACTTTAAGTCTAAACTGTAGGACCAAATCATTATTATTGTGAGGGAACATGACCTCTCTTTTAGAACTCCACATGAGGATCCTAATCCCATTTGAGTAAGGGGCCAATGGTGATTTCTTATGAATGTTTTATACCTCAGTAGTGATTGCATACGATCACAAATTATTGTTTCAGAGAGTTGAGGTTGAGAGAAAAAGTGAGAGATTATGAGAGTCGTCTCCCTTTGTCCCGTGCGGTGAGTCTCTGGTAAATTACCACCCTTGATTCAGATTCCCTAAAACCACATCAATAACGCATATCTCATCTTCAACGATTATGAGTGTGATCTTCATCTTATACCGCCACTTTTGCTCTACCGGAACACACCACCTAACCATCTCATTGTAAGGAAGACTTTCGACACAAGAAACTCTCTCTATCAACATACTCCACCGAGACTCATCGTCTTTGAACCTCACGTAATCCACATCAATTAATCCACTTCATCAACTCAATAGTTCTCTTATAAACCAAACGTTTGTACAAACTAGCAGCAACTTCTAACACTCGTATCTCCCTATTGAACGATCTAATCATCACCAATGTATAACACACCGCATATCTATGTGTCTTGAAACCACTATCCAAAACTCACGATGATCCAACGTTTAACTGATCCACAATACTCATTTCTTCACAGTTACTAACTTCGATAGTTACTAACTCTCTACTGTAACATCCAATGGACTATCCCAACTTTTAGATCCTATATTAAACTCGTATGAACCTAATTTCAAATTTTAGTACGATCCGACGGTTAATGAACTCACATAGTCAATTCTTTTGCCACTGCACATAATATGACGAACTGCACTCTGTTTTCTCTTGTATTAACCTCCTCCCGGTTATATGATTCTTCTCTATGAACCTTGCTCTGATACTAGTTGTTTTGAACGACCCCCGCTCTCATACGACTTGTTGGGTCGATCACCACTACAACAAATCACACAACCTTGTATAAGTCAATAATCAACACATACGAAACAGAAAAAGGATAAACACACAAACGTTTTGCGTGGAAAACTCTCAAAGGAGAGTAAAAATCATGGGACCCGTAGACCACTTAACGCTCCACTATTATGAACATTACAAGAATGAACGCTCCACTCAACACTCTTGAATACGCTCACAAATCCACATACCACTCTCAACGGTAGATTACAATAACAGATCTGCCTCGTCGTTAATGAATCATCGAGACCACCACACATGACGGAGGGGAATAGACTCTCATAGGCTCTCACTTTTTTTCTCAACCTACTCACCAAACCCTAACAAATGACTCAAATATCTATATGAAAACTACAACTTGTCCATCAAATTATCTTATTCCACAAGATAACCTGATTTTCAAATCCCACTAATATAGAAAGTTGAATTATACCCTAACAGAGACCAACTGCTAAATGGGTTGAAAAATAATGTTGGGTTCTAGTACTAGAGTATGGGTTGAAAAATATTGTTGGATTCTAGTACTAGAGTATCTTATCATAAACTAGCAAAGAACTCAAGTGAAAAAAAGGATCGAAACTCGATTTGTAGATATGTCAAAGTTTGCAATAAGTTCTTTGTCATGTGCTCATCAATTTTCCTTTTTGGTAATCGTTATGTTAGAGTGAATCACGAGGTATGAGTCCACCACTATATAACTTCGAACCAAGTAAAGCTTTTCTTAATGGGAAATGGTCATGGCCTCACAAGGAGTGATTGAACCATGACTCTTTGATGGAATCTAATCATCATATCTTTTTCGAGTGTGACTTAGCTAAAGATTTATGGAAGCTTGTCCGTGTTTGGTGTGGCACCTCCATTCCTCTATTTACGTCTAATGATCATTGGAGGGATTAAGCTCGTGGCCCATCTCTAAAGAGAAGATTCATCGTATGTACATCATCATTGCATCTTCCTTGTGGTGGATTTAGCGGTACCGTAATAGTGTCACTTTTAACTCTTATCCAATGACAAAATGTGACATCTTTGATAATATTCGTTTGTACTCTTTTTCTTGGCTTAAATTTAGAGGCCGTAAAATTAATAGTTGGTCTGATTCGTTAAAATCTCCTTTGTAATTCTAACTCCTTACTAGTTTTCTTTAATAAATTGCCGTTTAAAAAAAAAACGTAACTAATATATTGGGAAATTGAATGTTCCGTTATAGAGATAAAGATTTTAATATTTTGATCAACTTAAGATTGAGCAAATTTGTTTATAGAACACTATAGATAATTGCCAGCTATTCTTTTGCACTATTATTTCTCCTTGTCTGAATGCCCAATTTTGGGCCCAAATGATTAGAAAGTCTACTTCCAAGTCTACTTCCATGTGTAGACTATCTGTGGCCCATGATGATCTTTTTTGCTAAGTGGCTTTGTGCATTAGGTTGAAAAATGACCCAACGACTTCTATCAAATCATACCATGAGCTAAACGCTTGGTTGATTCTAAATGTAAAGATACATAAATATCCTCTCAATGTTGAATGTTTAACACATGATTTTTGGTTTGGTCCAAATGTGAATGGAACTATTTTAGTAACACATAAAACCAAATTTTTTTAATAGTTTCCCTTTCACAAAAATATATAAGAATTTTGAGTTGAGGAGAAATATAACATTTTCATTTTCTTTTTAATCTTTTAATACATTATAATTTATTTACTTGATGACAATAAGTTAATTACTATCTTTTTTTTTCTTTTAACAACTAAATTTTATTAAACTAACAAGCAGCTAGGATCAAATTACATAATATAAAGTATTGGGTTTTGTAACCACAATGTCCAATTTTTAGGGTAGACTTTACATCTAGACGAACACCACTCAAACGCGTTGACTACTATAGTATCAAAAATCGTACTTCTCTTCAGCTTTAGATCGCTGGAAACCTTGTTATTTCGAAACTTCCAAATCACCCACATAGTTGTTAACATGACAGCTTCCAAAATTTTCCTCCGATTGTAACTTAGATGAACCGAGTCTATCCAATCCATAATATCATCAATTAAGACGAAAGTAGAAGTAGAAATGTCCAGCCATCTAAATATTATTAACCATGAAACTTGAAATGGCAAGCTGTGGCTAATTTCTTGGTAATCATTTATATCGAAACATCAAACATAAATCTAAACCTACTAAATTAGCATACATGACAGTATGAATCGTTCATCACATAATAGCTAAACTAAACTATTATACACCATAAATTTAGTACATAAAATACGTTCACCAAATTGCAAATAAAATGTACAATGGACATATTATAACTAACATAGAACTGATTAAAAACTACAACAGAAAATGAGTAGCTAACTGTAGCATACTATAACTAAACTAAAACTAAAATTGCAAACATATATTGTCATCTCTAAGATATATCTATCCATAGTTAGAATGTGTCCATATAATTTTATTTATTTACTTTTAGAAATTGGTGTGTCCATAGACACACTTTGCAACCCAACCATACCTAACGTTATGGTGAAGGACTTGATCAAAATTGGAAGTTTAAAGTAGGCCAATCATAACCTTTTGGTGAAGGATTTCATTGAGATAATGAACTAACAATATTGTTAACAAGAATAATTGTGAAGGGTGATAATGAGAAGAGATCAACTTATGCAAGCAACCCCGTTAAGTAACCATCACAACCTTGTCACTTTATTAACCTTTTACACTTTTTTTGGGGGGACAATAAACTAATTTTGTTGGTAATTGTTGATTTTATTGGAGTTATTTTGTTTGTTTAGTATGATTAAGCCAATGTGTGTTCCAACTTTCAACCCCAAAAAGGAGCCGACTATTGAGTTTTATTTGGCAATTGCATCCCAACAAATTGATTTTTCATCTTTTTGATCGAAGATTCACATTCATTAGATTCCTCCACTACTATCATTTAGATCAATACTTTTTCTTTCACTAATTTAAAGATGTGAATTTTGATGAAAGTTAATATTTTGAGCATAACCTCATGCTTTTTCATTTGAACAAGAACGAAATGATCTTTAATTCTATTCTATCTTTGAATATGCGAATCATTTTTCTTAAAACGCGCTTATCTGTTTATTGTTCTATGTATGTTAAATTTAAACCTTCAATTAGAGGCTACATTGAAATTAAGGGTAGCTCAATCTACGGCTCTTTTGGACCCGTTAATTATAATTTTCTTTGAAAAATATAGTGTTATTTGTTAGTGTTACATGTATAAACGAATTGAGATACCATCATACCGGTCCTATTAAAAGTAAGTATGTTTTATGTTATCAATTTAAAATTAATAATAAAATTTATTTTACACAACTAAGATAAGGTATGAAAAATTGTTGAGTAGTACTTTTGTGGAAAAACTTGTTATTCTCTAATTTATTAATAAATTTTTAATTGACTTGCACGTTTTATCGATTGTACGAGAAATATTTTATGCTAGGGGTCATTTTCAATCGTGGATCAGTCACTAGTCACTACCAATAATTGTCACCAAAAAGACAAGAACGTCTAATATGAATTTCGAAACCCGTCGGGCTGACAAGCTAGCTCGCTCGTCAATCAAATCGTAATCGTTCGTAAATGTAGCGGGGAATAGAAGCAAAAAAGG